>RWGZ01001425.1:421305-541257 GCA_009725065.1 Utricularia reniformis
GGAAACTGTTTTTCCTTTCCGCAACACGAGTAAAGAGAACAACTCTCCATTGTCTCTAACTCTTGACATTAATGACACAAATGATGATTGTATAGACAATCCATCATTGCATATTGAACAACATGCTCATATAGATGAAAACAGTCTGCCCCAGGGGTCTATTCATGCGGAAATGTCTAAGCCACAAATTATTGAGACAACATACATTGATGAAAATATGCAGGATGCTGTAAATAATACAGAAGAAAACCAGTCCAATTCTGTGCCTATTCGTAGATCTACAAGAACACGAAAAAGACCACCATAGCTCTCTGAGTATGTATCTGCAGTTTCGTATCATGCTCAGGAAACTCTTGTTCAACCCTCAGTAATGGATACTCAATTTAGCAATTTTATTGGACATCTTGATGCTATTCAAGAACCTTCTAATTTTCAGGAAGCTGTAAACAATCCAAATTGGAAGGTGGCCATGGAAGCATAATTGGCTGCCCTTGAAGCCAATGGGACGTGGGAATTATGTGATCTTCCACCTGGAAAGACAGCGGTGGGATGTCGTTGGATTTATAAAACAAAATTGAATCCTGATGGCACAGTTAACAAATATAAAACACGATTGGTTGCAAAGGGATATACTTAAGTGGAGGGAGTAGATTACCATGCCGTTTTCTCCCATGGCTAAAATTATGACTGTGCGCTTATTTCTTGCTATAGCTGCCAGTAAAGAATGGAATTTGTGTCAAATGGATATCAATAACGTTTTTCTTCATGGTTATTTGGATGAAGATGTATATATGCTGCAGCCACTCGGATATCTCAGCCATGACAAGTCTAAAGTATGCACATTAGTGCGTTCATTATACGGCTTAAAGCAAGCTTCCCGTCAATGGAATCTTGAATTAACATCTACATTAACTGAACAAGACTTTATGCAATCATCTCATGATCCATGTTTGTTCAGTCGCGTTTCGAGTTCTGGAACTATTTTTATGCTCACTTATGTGGATGACATCTTAGTTACTGGAAATGATTCTCATGGAGTTGATATGATTAAAAGAGTTCTTCATGATTACCGTCAAAGATTTGGGAGTAGCTAAATATTTTCTAGGATTAGAGATATATCGGGACTCTACATTATTTTACATTAATCAACGAAAATTTATCAGAGACATAGTTCGGGACACTGGTCAAGATAATGCACCATTCATGACCACTCCACTACAACCTGGACTGAAATTGTCATGTAAAGTAGCGATTGATGAATTTCTATCTGATCCGCAACCATATCGAAAGCTAGTAGGAAGGTTATTCTATCTATCCTACACTAGACCGGATGTTGCCTTCGCAACACAACAACTAAGCTAGTTCCTTAATTCACCCTCCAAGCATCATTGGGAAGCAGCACTTCATGTAGTACGTTATTTGGTAGGGACAACTTCCGTGAGACTTTTATATTCTTCTGGGCACAACACTTACACTTAGAGTCTTTTGTGATGCAGATTGGGTTTTGTGTAGTGACACATGAAGATCTTTGACGGGCTATTGTATTTTTTTGGGTAATTCATTGGTTTCTTGGAAAACCAAGAAGCAGAACACAGTGTCGAGAAGTTCAGCGGAGGTTGAATACAGAATGACATCCACAGTTTGTGAATTAAAATGGCTTACCTTCATCCTACGTGATCTCTAGATATCTGTTCCGCTACCGATTACACTTTGGTGTGACAGTAAGGCTACTATACAGATCTCGGAAAATGCAGTATTTCATGAGAGGACTAAACACTTAGACATCGATTGTCACCTAGTTTGCGATCAATGCAAGAGCGGATTTCTCACACCAATGCATATACATACAACGGAACAAGTCGCTGATTTGTTAACCAAGTCCCTCCACGTGACAACTTTCGGACGCCTGCTCAAGAAGTTGAATCTTCATAAACTTGATCGGATTACAGAGGCTCAAGATGTTTCGTCTTGACGGGGGCGTGTTAAGATTGCATTTGTAATTTACATGTATTTAAGGGGTAGATTAGTCAATAGTTATCTAGTCGGTCATTGTATAAAATGTGTACAGCTCATGTTTTACCGTCAAGAAATTACATTGAATTTTCAGGATAAGCGTTCACAACGGTTATCCTCTCTTTTCATACTTTCGTTTCTTCCTCTAGAAGATAGCCACGGTTATCCTTGCTATCGATTGATTCTTCACAGAGTCTAACATCAAATGTTTAAGTCTCGTATCAAGCAAACCCAGAATGTTAAATTGCAGTATTGATTTGACTGAAAAACATTCTGGGCTCAATTTCAATTGCAATGGCGTGGCAAAGTGAACGCCCACAAATTGATGGAGGGAAATTAGACCAATAAATGATAAGCTTAATACAGAAATAAATGATTTCACTATTTCTAAGAAATCAGAAAGAATCCTCATAATCATTACCAGTTTGAGAAGTATCATGGTAGAACTTGATAATGAATTAATTAGAAAGAATGATTATATATAATTCATATTTTATATACTTATTAAAAAAGCACTTTATAAATTTAAGTGTGTAAAATAATAATATTAAATTAGTTGCATAAATGTGACTTGTTGATTAAATAAAAATTTGCCGTTCCAGTTGATTTCCGATAGAGTGTAGAATGGGTGTGGTACCAACTATTTTTTCCATTGGTTCTTACGGAGTGCAGCTTCCTTCATCCATTGGACGAAAACCCAGAATCTATTCGGCTACCACATCCTCAGCACCAGTTGGCAATCGAGTAATTTGTTGATTTCCATTTTATTGCTTCTCATTTGGATTGAGTAATTTAATTCAGGGTTCTGAACTGGAGAAGGAGAATCGGAAATTCGAGTTGCTTAGAGAAGTTATGGATACCCAAAGGGGCCTTGTTGCTACTTCCAGTCAGCGCTCTTCCATTGAAGAGGCTATGGTTTGTCTATTTATTATTTTGATTTGGGCGATGCTCAAATATAGTTCCACTGTTTAGGCATAATGGCAAATTGAATCCCTACTGTTTTAAAATTTTGGCAATTTTGAACCCCAAAGTTTTAAAATAGCAAAACAGGTCCCCGACTTTTGTATGGTTTGACAAAACTAGTACCCATTGTTTATCAATTTCGGCAATGTTAGTCCCCAAACAAAAACAATGGCGTATTTGATCCTCATAATTTCAAAGTTTTGGCAAAAAAAGTCTCCAACGGTGTTAGAGATTCTCAATGATTTGAAATATGACAATTACGATCGTTAAATAAATTTGCAACGGTGTTCCTCAACGTTTTGAAAAACGTAAACCCTAACGGCCGTTAAATAATTAAGGGACCAATTTCGCCAAATTCCACAAATTTGGGGACTAGTTTTGCCACCAAACGTAAATAATGAGGNCCGGTATTTTACGTGTCGTTCGATATAATATTTTATTAATATTATTATATTGTAATTTAATTTATTATATATTTTTAGAGTATGAATGATACATCAATTAGTACCCGATATTTTACGTGTCGTTCGATATAATATTTTATTAATATTATTATATTGTAATTTAATTTATTATATATTTTTAATTAATATATATATATATATAATATAAATTATTTGATTTAGTTTTATTAAAATATATAAACGTAGACTATTTATCAAATATTTAATAAAAACATGTTATTTTGCAAAACCTTTATCAAAACAGGTTATTTTGCAAACGAATCTTTAGCATATGACTATTTTGCAAATTCTCCCCAAATTTTTTCATTAAGTTGGATATATCTAAAATTCTAATTTAATAATTTTTTATATTTTATAGCTTATGTTTAGAATCAATGCAATCCATAATATTTAATTGGCTTTCTAGTTTCTACTACTTTTACAATAAAGAGAATTTGTTATTTTTAAAATTATAAATTTAATATTGAAAATAAATTAATATGTTATACTTTTGAGCCACCCTGGACCTAGATCATGTCCCGTTAAAATTTCCAATATTAACGTATTTGTAAATATATAAACTAAAATTGGTGTCACTCTAAACTTAAATTTGTCAAAACTATACAATCCATTTAAGTGCATAACATATATTGTATCTATTATTTGCAGAAATTAATAAGAAAGTACAATCCAATTATTTTAATTTTTTTGTTGTAACTTGTAACATATAAATTATTTTTATGATTTGAACATGGTAACCCTATGTGTATATTTGACATTAATGATAATTAAAATAAATTATAGCGACGTGAATACATATACAGTTTACCATTTTATATAATAAATTTGTTGACTTGCTTTATACAAATCTAATACTTCTTCTCTAGTTATAAAAGTTTAAATTTTCCCTAGTCAACTATCACTGATCAAAAACAATAAATGAAGAATGAATATTTTATTTATTAAAACGATTAATAGTCGTTTTCAATATAATATAAAATGAAAACGATTACATTATTTATAGAAGAAGTAAATATCTAAACATTTAATATTTTTAAATTTATTCAAAATAATCATCCTAAAATTTTGATAACTCAAACTAATTCTTTCTTGGATTTAGGATCTTTCTTGATTTGAAGTTTGACTCGATTCAGTATTAATTAAACGGAATCATTTCTGTTATTAATCACACTGTAATTCCACTAATTTTTTTTGCACATTACTAGGAAAATTTCTCACTCAAATTGTTTAAACTTAATATCTTATGGTGATTTACATAAGATGATTTGTCATCATAACATGTGGTTTGTGATATATTACTTACTATATCTTATTATCTAAATATAAATTAATTTGAGTATGCCGTGGAATTAGGTGGAATGTGTGGTCCTCGATTGCAACATATGATCATTATACAAATTGACATTAATATTTGTTGTTATTTGTCTTTTCAGATTAGATATAACTAATTTGTAAGACTTGGTCTTAACGAACATTAGTTGTCTGAAAAATGATTACATATTCAAAACTTAATTATACCATATTTCTTATATGTATTTTTTCAATGCAAGGTTCATGTAAATTATTACCGCAATCTCTCTAAGCAAGTTTAATCTACTCATTGTGTATTTCTTAAAAAATTCATGTGTTGCATCAATTATGTGAAACCATATGCATTAATTAAATTAATGGTAGTAAAATATACAAATAAATGTTACCTATTTACTTCACATGACTTCTATCAGACACAAAGAATCACATGGGCAACCATCCTTGACACTTGGTCCCCATATATAAATCCATTTTATTTTTTATATATTAATTCCATTTTTCATAAACTTTCACAACTATATAAATATATCTGTGTAATTAATTTAATGGATAACCTAACTCACATAAATATATTTTATGGGAATCTTGAATTAGTTGAGTAGTGAAATTCACAATACAAATAAGAATAATAAAAATATTCTTATTGTCATCTAAATTATCACAAATCCCTATTGCACACTCATTTGTAGATCCTTTATCCTCCTATTGCACATCCCTAATATTTACATTTTACTCCTTTATTTATATCAGCATATTCTAACAAATTCAGAATCTATATATTTTGAACTATAATATTATTCAACCATTTTTTAGTTATTGTTTAATATCATTAATATTTGCCACTATACGAAAATGGGTCTAGCAAATGGGCTCAAATTTTCTCACATTACAATAACCTATGTGGAAAGAATTCTCAACATAAGTTTGATTTCCAAAGTTTTATAATTATAATATTTATAAACTCTTAATACATTATAGGTAAAAAAACGTCATTTTTGACAAAATAATTCTCAAACTTTAATTTATGTGGTAAAGTTGATCACATTTGTTGAATTTTAGTAACTTTGAATACCAATTTTACAAAAAATATAAATTTCTTAAACCAAAGTTTCTTTATTGGATCCCAATGAGCATCACAAAAATAGCGACTGTTGATCCTCATTGGATTCCCCATTCTTCCTTAAGTCATTGGTCCATAAGACAATCTTCATCTGTTATCATATCCGTCAACATCAAATTTATATTATGATAAATCATTATTTTCATTCTACATATCATCTTATCTTTCATCCATATCAATTTTTTCATTTTATTTCATCTACATCATTCAAAATAAAATTAATTACATGTATTTCAATCGTATTTCTCTAATTAAATACAAAAATTAAATAATTAACTTATATCATAAATATGTTATATTAAAATACAATTTTAGATTGAAATTTGTATTCAACAATATCCAAATTCGACTGATTAATCAAATATTAAATGTAATGTAATTTTTTATTTTATCAATGTAGTTGTTGAATCATATTTTTTCTTGATATTTTATTATAATAATATTTACTTATTATTTTTCTTTTTTTATGATAACTTTTTATTAATATTACTAAATTAGATTTAGATAATATTTTTTATTACATAATTAAAATATAAATTAATTTTTTGAAAAATTAAATGGGGCTTGAGGAGATCCAAGGCGGTGGCCAAATTTAAATTACATTTTTTACTAAATTCTCTCTTCATGCCAATGTGGGAGCCAAGTTGTTGGCGGTCGGGTGCGGCCCGAGATTGTATGAAGTTTAAACCGTTGCTAATGGTCTAAAGTCATTCTGAACGTTGGTCGTCCAATTGAATTGGACGGCCAACATGTCAAATTGTCCAAGCGATGAGGAAATAGAGTGTCTCGATCCAGATACTCTTTTCTCAATTTTTATTTAAAAAAATTTGAAAATAAATTAAATATAATTATTAAATATAAAAATTTATAATGATATATATAATGATTTATAGATAATATTATGATTTTTAGGTATTTGATGTGTAAAAAATAAAATTATAAACTATAAGTGTTCGACATTGTTGTAGAGATGAGAGAAAATTTATTTATAAAATTAAATATTGATGATGTGTACAGTAAGAAAGTTAAAGTGAATGAGAGAATCAAGTTTCCGTACGAATATAGTTGGAGATGTCTTAAGTCTGTGCTTCTGCTCAACATACAATAAACTTTTCAATGGAAAACTTTGGAATAGTGATAATCAAAAAATCATATCCCAACCGGGACTCGATTATATGGTTTGTAATTTTGTTATACGAGTTTAGTTTCGAGTGCGAGTTAAACTAATTGAAACTATATGTTATGCATAACATATGTTAAATATTAGTTTAATCCAGTATGGATTTGATGAAATCCAAACTTGAGACTAGTACAAATTAATTAAATAATAGTATTATTATATTCCTATTTTATATATTATATCAAATTAATAATAAAATAGTGTTATTTCTCATTTTTATCAATTAATGTTTGTCCAAAATAATATGTTTGATAATGTTATCAAAAAAAGATATCTCTATTACTGTAAATGAGAAATAATTGACTAAATAAATATAATTATATTTTTGTTTGAATAAGCAATTTTGATCATGCCAGAGATAATGAAATTATTATAAATTGTTAAAGATGTTATGAATATATATGTGGATTTTTATCAAAGTAAAGAAATATATCCCACGAAATCCGAAAAAGACAATCTAAAATACAATATACAAAATATTTTATACACGTAATTTTTACATCTAATTAATAAGGTAGATATATTTAATGATACTAGTTGAATTAGTAATTGAATTAATATATCATTATCTATATGAATATTTGTCAACCACAAATATTCATATATCTTGCATATAAATATGATTGATTTGTGTCTTATGAAAACACACACAAGAACATTGAAGGTATGATGAGTATTATGTTTATGATCCTAAATTAGGATTTATCTTATTTTGTATTTTTCGATTCGTATTATTTATAACAAAAAATATATAATTAATATTAAATGTTTGAGTTTATTCT
Source organism: Utricularia reniformis (assembly GCA_009725065.1). NCBI lineage: Eukaryota > Viridiplantae > Streptophyta > Magnoliopsida > Lamiales > Lentibulariaceae > Utricularia > Utricularia reniformis. The sequence goes on from RWGZ01001425.1 coordinate 429,139, forward strand.
ATTTTTGAAATTAAAATACAAAAATAAAAATTATGTTTTAAATCAAACCAAACGTACGATTCCACTAAACCACTTTGGAAATGGGTGGAACAGGTAAAGGTAAGGCGGTGGTGGTTGGCGGTAGTATAGCTGGTTTATCATGTGCCCATGCACTCATCGCTGCTGGCTGGGAGGCGGTGGTTTTGGAGAAAACATGCTCCCCGTCGACTGGTTGTGCCACCGGAGCCGGAGTTGGACTTGACCCCCTTTCCCAGAACCTCATACACTCATGGCTAAAACAAAATCGGGACCTTGATTTCTACACTTTGCCGCTGACAATTGATCAGGTACGAAATCACTAATTCTTTCATATTTCAACGGGATAAATGGGTTCAATTCATTGAGGGTTGCTTGCTTTTCATAGAACCAAGCGATTGATGCGGATAAGAATGAAGTAAGGATGCTTACTCGAGATGAAAATTTCAATTTCATAGCAGCGCATTGGTCTGATTTGCATAGAATTTTGTATATGGCATTGCCTGAAGATACTATTCGTTGGGGGAATGTGTTTATATCATTTTGCGTTTCTGATGAGAAACCTTGTGTCAAAGTGAAGGCTAAAGCATTACAAACTGGTTGTGTTTATGAAATTGTTGGTGATTTACTTGTTGCAGCCGATGGGTGTCTCTCTTCAATTCGTAAGAGCTTCTATTCTGACCTTAAACTTAGGTTTGTGAGCTAAAAAAATGGCATTTCTTGTTGCCTTCAGCTCATTGAACTGCAATTGAAATTTGATTAGGTATTCAGGATACTGTGCTTGGAGAGGAATTTTTGATTTTACAGACAAAAAGAACTCAGAAATTGTTGTTGGACTAAAGAAAGTTTACCCTGATCTTGGGAAATGCTTGTATTTTGATATAGCACCACATACACATGCAGTCTTATACGACAAAAGGATTAACTGGATTTGGTATGTAAATCAGCCAGAGCCACAGCTCAAGGTACGTTTCTGCAATCTCTTATATTGCTAGTAATTGTGATGAAAGTTGAAACTCTTTATTTACAAGGGAACTTTGGTTACAATGAAAGTGAGCTCTGATTTGATCACAAAAATGCATGAAGAAGCAGAGAAATATTGGGTTCCTGAGTTGGTGAAAGTAATAGGAGAAACAAAGGATCCTTTTTTGAATGTTATATATGATATGGAACCTCTAGAGAAGATCGTATGGGAGAAGGTTGTTTTGGTGGGTGATGCAGCTCATCCAACTACTCCTCATGGCTTGAGAAGCACAAATATGTCAATTCTTGATGCTGCAGTTTTGGGAAAGTGTGTTGAGAAGTGGGGTGTTGAGAATCTAAGTTCAGCCCTTGAAGAATACCAGTCTACCCGTCTCCCAGTTGTATCGAAGCAGGTTCTGTTTTCACGGAACTTGGGACGTATCAAGCAAGGCTTGGTGCTTGATGACAGCAATTGTGAAGCAAAACAACAAGAGTATGAAGAGCTGCTGCAGCAAAAGAACATGCCCTTTCTGTTATATGCTCCTATTGTGAGTAACATGATATAGAAGTTACAAGTCTTGGTCTTATAAGTCCCAAATTCGTGATAAGTTTAATGTACAAAATGGCATGGCTTGAGGTTGAACAGAAAGGATTATGGAATAAAGGAATCATCTTCGTTCTCTACCCCATTTAGCTTAAGTTCCAGTTCTACTACCAGGAGATGGTTTAGCGAAGCAGCTGCAGATTATAATGAACCATCTATGGAAAATAAATGTATGTGACCTTTGTGAGAAGAGGACTATGCCTATCTTCAGGATAAAATATTGAGAATTAGAGATTAGAAAAACAATTTCACAAAATAATAAAATTTGGATAAGTATTGACACGAATTCAAAAATAATTCTTGCAAAACCTATATCATCCGGGATACACAAATAGTAATTTTCCTTACTAAGAAACAATGGTTGTTATCGATGGGAAGGATCAAATTCAGAATATAAATAATCTCTTTTATCTCAATATTTTTATTTCTAAACCTTACTAGTGCTTTATATAAGAAATAATGTTAAGTAGTAAATGGAGTTAAGTGGGTGTTATGATTTGTTTTTATGAGTACCAACATTTATTTGATTGTTCCTATAGAACCATATTTTTATTTTGTTGTAGAAGAAAAACATAGGTTAAAGAACTCGTGAAGGCACATGATTTTTACGTGGAAAACCTTGGAGTAAGAGAAAAACCACAATATTGAAAGAAAAGATGATTGGTTGAATACATGGAGTACAAATTACAATGACAAGAACAATTTTGCAAATAATAAGGTACTATAACCTATAATTCTTATAGATAGGAAGGAAAAGATGAATCGTACAGTTAGAAAGGAAATGGCGAGTCTCTTACTATGCTTCGTGAACTCATATTTATATATTCTTTCTAGGGTTATTACGTATGTGCTATAGTGGTAGTCAGTTTTTGTAAAACTCACATGATAGTTGACTTCATCATACTAGCTTTTGGTCATTTGGATATAACCCTTTAATAGCTTACGTGGATTGTTTCGTTACTTAAGCATTCTTCATCTCTCGGGGCCGAGGATTAAATATGATTTTTTTTATGATGATTAAATAATACACAATGATAATACAAAGTTAAGTTACTTAATTAAATCAAGAATTTTGAAAGCTTGAATGGAATATATCCATTAAACAAGTATAACAACCAAAAAGTAAAATAAGAAAAACAATATATGTATTTGTACACAGAAGATTCTCTCCTTACTTGTCTATTGGTGTAAACTGTAACGTAATTATCTCCTCATGAAGTTGAAGAATTTGATAGCAAAAGCAAAAGTGAAGGCAAAAACCACACAAAACCCCACCACAACAAAACCAGCAACTCCAAGCAACTCATGCTTGAAACCAAACTCCACTTCCAAAAGCTTCTTCACCTCCACATAATCAACTCCATCACTCAGCTTCACCCTCTCTATAACATCTCCATATTGCGAAGTAAGAAGCCCGTATAAACTCCACGCTATCGGATTAGCCCAATAATACCATCTCCACCATATAGGAATCCTCTACACACACAAATTCATGCATCATCAACTCGTACTGTTCTAGAAAATCATAAGAAAGTGTCGTTTTATAATGAAACTCACCATTTGGGGTATAGTGAAACCGCTGAAGAGATTCCACATCATGTAGAAAGGAGCACCGAGTATGGCAGCCACATTGTGGTTCGGAGTAATAGCTGTCGTCATCATTCCGAAGAAGGTGAAGTACATTAATGTGAAGTACATGAAGTAGATGTACCAAAGAATCTTCCAAATATTCATTTCAAATGATGCCATTAAGTAGAAGATTATGCTGTAGACGAGTGACTGCACAAAAACATAAGGGAATTCTACTGCAACCTGCATTGCAAATCAAATTATCTAGTCATGTACAAATACAACTTTACTATGAGTCGAGTGAGTACCTGAGCGAAGGCAAATGGGAGAGGGGAGTACATTCCCGCAGCTCTTTCACGATATGAAACAAATCTTTCGACGAAAACAACAGGCTGTACAGACGAAGCATTCGTGATACCGATGAATAAAACTGCTGCGTACATTGATCCCATAGCATTGAATATATCTTGTTGGCTTTCTCTGCATTTGGATCATTATCATTATATGAACCTTATTTGAAACTTTCTACTGCTTACCTTCTTGAACCGAATTTCCAGCATATTGTTCCGAACATCAGGGAAATTATAGCTGTGTAGAAGAATCGGACTGCGGTATATTGCGGGTTTCGCCAGTAAGAGAGATTCTGCTTCCAAAGGCAAGCAAGAAACTGACCGAAAAACGTCAAGGAATATTTACTAGGAAAGCTGAGTTCATTTGCATCTTTATCTGGTTTGCTTAGTCTCTTAACCAGTTCTTGATTTTGCCTAAAATATATACACATTACAACATAAAGAGAGGAACACAAACAAACAAACTCACTGAAAGAGCCGGGATCGTTGATAAATCTCCGCAAAGTCCAACTGGAGTCGTGTTTCTTCAGCTGTGGAAGTGACATCAAGAATCCAAGTTGCTGGATTGTAACCTGCTCTTATTTCTTCAACTCCAGGGATTGACTGAGACAATAAGAAATGGCATCACAAGCTGGTAAATTAAGCAATAATCTGGTATTAGTGCTTCACTTACTTCAAAATATTCGATTAGTTTGTTTGATTTGGATCCTAATGGACCGGCGTAAATGAGCTGACCCCCACTTTTCATTAAAAGAAGCTGCGGAACGAGAAGAAGAAGAAGAAGATGAAGCATTATACGAAGAAGAAAATGGTGAGTAAATATCAAACCTCATCAAAGGATTCAAATATATCAATACTTGGCTGGTGAATTGTGCACACAATTGTTCTGCCTGTATCCACAATGTTCCTTACAGCTCTCATAACAATGGCAGCAGATCTAGCATCGAGCCCTGAAGTCGGTTCATCCATGAATACAATTGAAGGATTTGCAACAAGTTCAACTGCAATTGTAAGCCTTTTTCTTTGTTCTACAGACAAGCCATTCACTCCAGGTACACCAACTAATGCTCCTGCTAATGGACTTAGCTCCACGAGTTGCATCACCTCGTCGACGAATGCCTGAAGTGATTTTTAACTCAGAAAACAATGAAGTAGAAAAGATAGCTGTTTGTTTACTTACTCTTTGTGTATTGAAGTTACACTGGGAAGATAATCGAAGCCAAGCTGAAAACACAAGTGATTCAAGCACAGTGAGACATGGAGAATGTACATCGTTCTGTTCACAATATCCCGAAATCCTCGCAAATGTTTGTTGATTCTTGGGATACCCTGAAATGTAGATATTACCCTCGATATGCCCTCCGGTTTTTCTACCGGCTAATACATCCATAAGGGTTGTTTTTCCAGCTCCACTTACACCAATTAGTGCAGTGAGAACACCAGGCCTGAATGCACCTGTTACATTAACTAGAAGTTGAAGCCTGCTTTCTTGAATGCCTTGTCCTTTGAGTTCCTGAAGTATGAAATAAGTATGAAATATTAAATTTGGTTCGGGGTTGGGGGTTCGGGTATTTGATTACCAAGGGAACATCAACATAGTAGTTAATGTTGCTGAAACACATGGAAAGTTGTTGAAATGGAAGAACCATTCCTTTGTTTCTTTTGAAATTGTCTCCTGTGAATGAATGTGAACGCTGCAAAAAATCTCCAAATGAAATCCTTTGAGAATGAATTTCTTCTTCTTTGTCCTTCACTTGATTATCATCTTTGGAACTGGGAATAATGGCTTGATGACTCCCCAAAGCTGAAACAAATTAAGTGAAGTGATAAAACTATGAATAATTAAATAAACTAAAGTTACAGTTCTAAAGAATGGAACTCACGGTTTAAGTAAGTGAGAAACAATGTAAAAAGAGTGTTAAAAACAAGAGTGTATCCAACCAAAGCTCCAACTCCAATCCAATACCAATATTTTTCCGGGAATAAACTTCGAACTTTCAGTAACATTTCTCCAAGAGAAAGCGAAGGATTTGGTCCAGATTTCTGTGGTGAAAAAGATAAAAACACTTAGTTTTTATTTAACTTAAAAAACAAAGAAGATTTGATATTACTTTATCCCAAGAGTGTCCAAGAAACTCATTTACTGAAGCTGCATTTTGAGCATACATCATTGGGGAGAACCAATAACCCCATATCCACCAAACCGGGATACTATCTGTCGAATTGAAGCTCATCGTAAGTAGAGATTAAACACTACTTTTTATCAAGGTAAAGATTTGGTGATTCTCTAACCTTTCGATAGTATAAAACCTCCGAGAATCATGACAACTAGTAAAGCAAAAGATCCAAATGTGTTGGCAACTATCATATTTCTCCCTAATGATGCCATCACCCGGAAAAGACATATTGACATCTGGTGCAAAGTGAAGTAAAGCAAGAACTGGCGTAGGCATCTACAATTATTTTTACAGTTCGAATGTAAAAATAAAGATATACGAATAAAGAATAACGAAATCATATGGAAATACCTTGTTATTAAGGGATCAAATCCAATGGCATAATAAGTAACAGCCACCCAGAGAAGAGATTCAATGAGGGAAAGGGGAATAGTTAAAAGCCAGGAGGGAAGAGTAAACATCCAGCAAGGGTAGAAATGCATATCTCTATGCTTGTAAAGAACCGAAAGCTTCGATATTAACATCGGAACCTCCATGAATCCGTTGAAAAGAATCATAACTATTGCAAAATATAGAGCACCAAGGTAGATACCTCCATCTTCGAGAGTATTATGATGCATTGTTGTCCGGAAAAATACACTCATCATTAATGAAATGATCAGAAGGAGCTGCAAAAAACATGAAACTGTAAGTATACAAAGCTGATAAAGATGAGAAGAATATTTAAAAGTAACCTGAATGAATTTGAATATAAATACTGGAGCATTCCTTCTAAGTAGTAGTAATTGCCAAGAACAACTAATCCTAAAGAGCTTAGCCCTGTTTACACCATAAGTCTTGGTAGAAAGAGCTCCTGGATGACTGCTGTTCTTATCATATGGAATTTCCATTTCTTGGGACAATAATTTACCAGAATGAAATGATCGAAAGCCTTCCACGAATTCAACAACGGATACATAAGCGTATGTAGTAGCGAGGAACCAGTATTGCCCTTGATCCTTTTCAGATATAACCTGATCATCATCCAAATGAACGACAAGTCATTCCTCTGTAAATTTTCCGGGAATAGGGAATAATGGTTTGTTATCCCCGTTATAAAATTTCTTAGTTCAGTTAAAAAAAGGTGAACCAAAAGTCAAACACTAAGTACCTCTTGTAGAAAATCAGCAATATTTTTTCTTGGTGGGCATTTGAAACCCATAAATTCAAAGAATTCAAGAGCATTTTCACGAGGTCCTTGATAAACAATCTGTCCCTCACTTAAAAGAATCACATCATCAAACATCTCGTAAGTCTCGGGATCCGGTTGCAAGAGTGATACCAATGTTGTACTATCAAAAGCATGAGTTGTGTGCTGAAGATACTTGATAATCTGATGAGTCGTTGAGCTATCGAGACCAGTGGATATTTCGTCCAAGAGAAGCACTCTTGAAGCTCCCATTAGCAGTTCAGCTGTTGACATTTATGTATTAGAGTGCTCTCATAAAGCACCATAAAATCAGTTTTATAAGGAAAACAACCAGTTGTGAGCCTCTTTTTTTGGCCTCCAGATATCCCTTTTAGCATCTCATCTCCCACCAATGTGTCAGCACAAATATCCAAGCCTAAAATCTTCATACATATTTTAGACAACTGAATGCTCCAAAATATTATATTCCTTATTTTAGGGAGACAAAATATAGCATACCTTCATGAAATAGTCTGCTAAAAAACTTGAATCTTCCCCCAAAACTACTGCCTAGCAGAAAAACACCAAGAGTTTAAATAATAGAAAAATATTACATTAGCATCAAAGGAAACATCTTTCATGAAGGCATTACCTTAATAAAGAAATCAAGATCTTGATCTGGTTTTACTCCAGAATTTTTCTCCCTCATAAGAAGTTCCATGAGCATATCTGCAAGCCATTTAATCCGAGTCTGAGCAACGAGAACGACAAACTTTTATTCAAGAATTCAAAGTGAATATGGAGAGCATTATACCATGCTTGGATCCAGGGCCTTGACAGTTTCCTGAAAATTCAAGAACCTCCCTAACAGTCATCTCTGCAATGTGACAATCTTGTTGACTCGCGTATGCTGAAGTTCTTTGAGGAGTTAAATCCTCAATATTTTTTCCGTTGTATTCGACTTTCCCTGAAATCTTCAAAGCAGGATAAACGACTTGGTAAGAACACTATATTCGGAGAAATTTCTCTATACATAATATGATTCATTCCAGTCATGATATCTCTTGAAAGCTCCAAAAACAAACATTAATTGTGAACTGTAAAAGAGAGACAAAACTAAACTTAATATGGCTTCATTGAGTACCTGCAGACTCTTTGAAAGACGGCCAGCCAGAGCCAAAAGAAACGTCGTCTTTCCAGAGCTTGGAGGTCCCAGAAGAAGAGTCAGCCTAAACAATCACCATATAAAACATAAAATTCAGAAACAAGGATTTGTGCTTTAATGCTCAATAACTCAGTATCGTATTCGCCCTCATCTTATACCTTGAAGGACGTACGATACCGTTTACATTGTTAAGGATGGAAACTTTCTGTTTTCCTCCAGAAAATATCCTAAGCTTCCTCAAGAAAGCCTGAAGGAAGAGATAATCAGACTTATAGATAACTAAATCATTATCTTGACAACAATGTGTATGATACCTCAGTCATATCAAAAATGAAATTGGGAACTGTGGGCAAAGCTCTGCTTCCAACGTTAACTAATGCGTCAACCTTGAGATCTTGAAACCGAATCTCAACTTTTGGAAACTCCAGCCCCACACTGTAATGAAATCAAAAAACAACAACAGAAGTAATGTAACAGGATTTATTACAGTGAATCAGAGACTATTATAACTATAGCAGAAGCACACGAAGCAGAGATGCAGATGATACGTGGAGATTATTTTGAGATTTAAAGGAAACCCACAAAATCAAGACAATGCTCGTCGAAATTCAAAGCTCTTACTCAACAAATCTCTGTTTAATTCGTCGAAAGAGACCCTTAATATCTTCATTCACGGCATTAATCATCTTATCCAAAACTTGCACCCTTTCTTGATCCTTAATTTCCCGAACATCAACCAACGAAAGATTCCCATCCACATTCCGGTACAGAGCTAATCTTGCTCGGTCAAAAGTAGAAGCACGCAGCAAGGTATCCAACACACGGGCCTCCTCCTCATTGTCATGAACGCCATTACTGACAGAATTTCTAGCCAACATAGTTTTTTGGGGAGTGCCCAACTCCCAAGAGCAAATGCAAGCACCTTCTTGAAGCGGCGACTTCAATAACGACAGAGAAAATACATGTGGGTATGGGCGACTAAAAGTCTTTCTCACAAAGAAACAAGGGGTACTCTATCTATCTTCCACTCGAATCCGTCAAATCTGCAACAACTTCGGTGGCTATAGATAGGTTGTTGAATGGTCCCATTAATGGCTGATTGGAGAAAAACACCCTCATATTCTCTTTTCCGTCTGCGTGTGAAAGTATTATTACTGATGATTCCTGATGCATTCATGGTAGCCTACTTACTACCCACCACCACAAACAAGAAGATGAAGAGGGTAGGTTCCTTTTTCTCTACAGAGATCAGTAGGAGTGAAAGGATTAGTGAATATAGTTAAAGGTAGTTGAAGATTCCAGCTTTATGTCAGGGAAAAAAGTATCTTTAGATTCAACAGTAATTAGTTTTTACTTTAGAACTGACTGTGAGGTACACAACTTTCAAATTTCCGGCTAAATAATTCACATCAATCAATGCCCAACTGTCAAAACTAACAGCATCTTTTACGGTATCAAACAGCATCAACTTGGTTCATAAATAAACTTATAATAACTATTTAATTAATTCTTAACAAAATAAGAAATTGCATATAAAATTGAGTAATTTTTTGTGTTTTTTAAAAGTTGTAAATGACTGGAGATTAATTTAAGAAAATTATCAAGACATTAATACATTTATTCTGTAAATATACTTATTATAGTTATTTACATTAATAAATTACTGTACTAAAATTATCTTATATGAAAATGGAACATTTCAAATGGAAATGAAGCAATCTTTTAAATTTCCGGTATACCGGTACGTGTATTTTGCGGATTGAGTTTTTGGTTTGAAAAATAAAAATAAAAATATTTTATAATTAAATTTATTTTAATATTCCGATATGGATCTGGTATATATCCGATATACCCGATACATATTAATTATATCGATCCAATAAATTTGTCCGATATATCATTCGGTACCGATTTTTAAAACATTGAAATGGAGACGCGGAGGATTGATTTTTAAAGGAGGAGGGTAACTTTGTAAATAGATAAGAGTACTGCCCTGCGGCGCAATAAATGAGTAAGTTGCCGAATTCGTTACATTTATTGAAGAAAGAAAGTTTGTTGTTATTTTTGTATTACTTATTTTTTATTTATTTTCATTAAAGATAAGCAGATTTAACCATTGTTTTAAATTCCGGTATACCGGAAATTTCGGCGCGTAGTAACTTCGGTCGGTATTTTGACAAAATACAAGCCAATATGAGTTTTTTAGGGTCGGGTCGGGTTTTTTGCGGATTGAGTCGAATTTTATATTAAAAAAATAAAATATGAATATTTTATAATTAAATTTATTTTAATATTTCGGTACATATATAACATACTCGAAACGTATCTGATATACCGATACAATGAGTTTGTACCGGTATTTAAAACATTGGATTTAAGTTAACATTATTCAGTCTAGAAGTATGTTGAGGGTCATATACATAATGTAGGGGTAAATTGGAGTAATGAAATTGATATGTGTTATGAATTGATTTATAATGTGAAAATTATCATAATAATTGTCTTATTCAAATTTTTTACAATATAATATATCTCCTTATTTCATGTACATTTTTTGGATTTTAGAAACTTAATATATATTTTTATTGTATCAATTCTTTGGAATAATTGATGGGGTTTAGTATTTTTTATGTATACAACCGGGACAAAATAAGGATGTATGAGATACGTTTTATAACAAGTATGAGATATTCATAACATTAAAAGTATTTTGAAGAAGCATAACTGGTTATGTGAACAAATGTATTATTTTGTTGTCAGAAACACAATAAGTTAATTTTATAATGATGATTGAGGAAAAGCTGTCTGTTGATGTGGTCCTTTTTTACTGGCTGTACCCGTAAGAAATGCTTCTTTTCTATCTGTCTCCGGATTGTTTGGGTAAAATTTTATAAAAATATTATTTCGAAATATTCATTTACCTTGAAGTCAGTATATTCATTTATTTATTTAAGATTCAAAATGAAAATTGATACATTTTTATTAAATTATAAATTCTTTAAATAATAATGGTAGATAATGGAGACGAGTGATTTTGTTTCAATTTATTTTAATTAAACTTATATTTAAATTAAAACTAAGAATAATGGTTTATAAAGTAGAAAATATATTTAAATCATAATAATTGTTGTGGTTAGAAAATCATGGGTATCAATAATCGTCTGATTCGTTGTAAAACGAACTCGATTTTAATTTATTTAATGTGGGGGAAACGGTTATGAAATAAAAGGAAAATGACACATCAATCTTATAGTGTAAAACCCCTGAAAATGAGAAAAAAACTACTTGATTAAGAGCTAGAAATGCCCTTAGTCGATTCACTAATCAAATCGTTCGTGATAAAGAGAGATAATTAATTAGAAGGACGAGGTAAAAGAAGCACTCAAGAGAAAAAGCAAGCACCCTCCTTTTTCCTCTTCTTAAGTGTCCCTGTTGTATGCCTCACTGGTTGTGTGAATGTAGGGGTGTCGTTTTATACGCGTCTTATGCGGTTAGGTCAGCCTATAGCGGACGCTGCCAGACGTGACTCTATTTGGCTACGCGAAGTCATGCCTTTCGGCGTCGCTAGTCGATTGTCTCCCGACCGAAAAATGTTCGTACGGTTCTAACAGGCACGCATCTGACAAGGTTGTTTTCACATGCTGAGAAACATGAATGGGCCCGAAACGCAATCTGCGCGATCTGGACCGAAGCATGGAAGACATGGTTGAACCCGGAGCGCAAGACACGTGGATGTAACCGTTTGGATCGATCCAACAGATCGGTCCCCGATGAGGTGAGCCACACACAATACCGGCCTTCGGTCCCCGATTACTAAGTACAGACTTTTGATCCAAGTAGGCTTTTGGGTCCATCTATCTTTGTCGGGTCGTACGTTTATTGGGAATTGGATCTGAAGCCTCCAAATTCAGCTTTTGTCATTTGGGTCTACAATTTGTATGAACAAAGTTTTCGTTTTATAATACTATTTAGTAATAAATATTAATAAAATTAGTGGTCTACATATATATATCATTCTTTTTTAAATAAATATAAATTAATACACTAATTATCAACTTTCATTTTGAAATTTAAAATAAATGAATTAGGGTGAATTTATGTAAATAAATTCACTATTTTTTTAAATTATCAACTTTCATTTGGGTATCACTGGTATATTGTAAATAAATTATGTGTCAGTGTTATATGATATATTTTTTTAAATTCAGTAATTTTTTTAAATATTCCCTGATTGTTATCCTTCAAAAAAATTCCCTGATTGTTTGACGTTTGTTAATAAAAATGCAACAAATAAAAAAGTTTGTTTGCTATTAACCATAAATTTTAAAATAGTATAAAATTGACACCAAAATTTGTAAATTATATCTATGAAGTTGATAAGTTCCTTCAGACTTTATAAAGTGAAGGTCGTGGATTTGACTTGCTGGGTCCCTTCCTTAGTCTTTGAATATTTCACTTTTTTAAATTTGTAAATATTGTATTCTTTTTATGAATTGCGTAGTTATACTTGAAGGTTCAAAATATCTTTAATATTTAAAATATAGTTTTTATTTGACTCATTAACCTTAAAAAGATGTAATTACTATATCTTCAATTTTTTAAAAATTTTAAAATAACACATAGATTGACAAAAAACACTCATATGAAAAAAGACGAAAATCACTAATATTTACTCGATGGTCATTTTTAAATGGTTTTGAAATTTCGGGACTTCTGATACAATTTAAAAATTTTGGGGATATCGAATTTACATTATTTTAAATATAAAGGGCCAACTTCATAATTTTTTTCAATAAAAATTTGAAAAGTATGAGTTTCTGAAATGGTCCTTTTTTGTAGAAAATTAAATGTAAACTAAATTTGTCTTCTGCGTGGGAAAAAATTTGATATAAGAGTATCAGACACTCAGCTTTTGTTTATAACAACGAAAAAAAAAATTTACAACTATATCAGTGATGGACAGCCGATAAGATAATCTGACACCGTTCATTTTTTATTTTGTTATTTTATAATGTGAGATATTTAATGGAATCATCACTCAAATAAATTAAAATAAAAAATGATTTTAATATACAATGTGTTTAATATTAAATATAAATTTTTGAACATGCAAAAAAGAGAGTAAAATTGAAAATTAATTCGAAATATTTGAAAAATTTAATATATTATTGTCAAATTAATAAACATGAAATTAAAATTTTATCATACACAAATTGAAAATTAATTTCGAAATTGAATACTCTAATTAAAAAATANATTTAAGATTCAAAATGAAAATTGATACATTTTTATTAAATTATAAATTCTTTAAATAATAATGGTAGATAATGGAGACGAGTGATTTTGTTTCAATTTATTTTAATTAAACTTATATTTAAATTAAAACTAAGAATAATGGTTTATAAAGTAGAAAATATATTTAAATCATAATAATTGTTGTGGTTAGAAAATCAGGGGTATCAATAGTCGTCTGATTCGTTGCAAAACGAATTCGATTTTAATTTATTTAATGTGGGGGAAACAGTTGAAATAAAAGGAAAATGACACATCAATCTTATAGTGTAAAACCCCTGAAAATGAGAAAAAAACTACTTGATTAAGAGTTAGAAATGCCCTTAGTCGATTCACTAATCAAAACGTTCGTTATAAAGAGAGATAATTAATTAGAAGGACGAGGTAAAAGAAGCACTAAAGAGAAAAAAGCAAGCGTCCTCCTTTTTCCTCTTCTTAAGTGTCCCTGCTATATGTCTCACTGGTTGTGTGAATGTAGGGGTGTTGTTTTATACGCGTCTTATGCGGCTAGGTCAGCCTATAGCGGACGCTGCCAGACATGACTCTATTTGGCTACGCGAAGTCATGCCTTTCGGCGTCGCTTGTCGATTGTCTCTCGACCGAAAAATGTTCGTACGGTTCTAACAGACACGCCTCTGACAAGGTTGTTTTCACATGCTGAGAAACATGAATGGGTCCGAAACGCAATCTGCGCGATCTGGACCGAAGCATGGAAGGCATGGTTGAACTCAGAGCGCAAGACACGTGGATGTAACCGTTTGGATCGATCCAACAGATCGGTCCCCGATGAGGTGAGCCACACACAATACCGGCCTTCGGTCCCCGATTACTAAGTACAAACTTTTGACCCAAGTAGGCTTTTGGGTCCATCTATCCTTGTCGGGTAGTACGTTTATTGGGAATTGGATCTGAAGCCTCCAAATTCAGCTTTTGTCATTTGGGTCTACAATTTGTATGAACAAAGTTTTCGTTTTATAATACTATTTAGTAATAAATATTAATAAAATTAGTGATCTACATATATATATCATTCTTTTATAAATAAGATATAAATTAATACACTAATTATCAACTTTCATTTTGAAATTTAAAATAAATGAATTAGGGTGAATTTATGTAAATAAATTCACTATTTTTTTAAATTATCAACTTTCATTTCGGTATCATTGGTATATTGTAAATAAATTATGTGTTAGTGTTATATGATATATTTTTTTAAATTCAGTAATTTTTTTAAATATTCCCTAATTGTTATCCTTCAAAAAAATTCTCTGATTTTTTGACGTTTGTTAATAAAAATGCAACAAATTAAAAAGTTTATTTGCTATTAACCATAAATTTTAAAATAGTATAAAATTGACACCAAAATTTGTAAATTATCCTCCAAAGTTGATAAGTTCCTTCAGACTTTATAAAGTGAAGGTCGTGGATTTTACTTGCTGGGTCCCTTCCTTAGTCTTTGAATATTTCACTTTTTTAAATTTGTAAACATGGTATTCTTTTTATGAATTGCGTAGTTATACTTGAAGGTTCAAAATATCTTTAATATTTAAAATATTGTTTTTATTTGATTCATTAACCTTAAAAAGATGTAATTACTATATCTTCAATTTTTTAAAAAAATTAAAATAACACATAGATTGACAAAACCACTCATATGAAAAAAGACGAAAATCACTAATATTTACTCGATGGTCATTTTTGAATGGTTTTGAAATTTCGGAACTTCTGATACAATTTAAAATTTTGGGGATATCGAATTTACATTATTTTAAATATAAAGGGCCAACTTCATAATTTTTTTCAATAAAAATTTGAAAAGTATGAGTTTCTGAAATGGTCCTTTTTTGTAGAAAATTAAATGTAAACTAAATTTGTCTTCTGCGTGGGAAAAAATTTGATATAAGAGTATCAGACACTCAGCTTTTGTTTATAACAACGAAAAAAAAAATTTACAACTATATCAGTGATGGACAGCCGATAAGATAATCTGACTCCGTTCATTTTTTATTTTGTTATTTTATAATGTGAGATATTTAATGGAATCATCACTCAAATAAATTAAAATAAAAAATGATTTTAATATACAATGTGTTTAATATTAAATATAAATTTTTGAACATGCAAAAAAGAGAGTAAAATTGAAAATTAATTCGAAATATTTGAAAAATTTAATATATTATTGTCAAATTAATAAACATGAAATTAAAATTTTATCATACACAAATTGAAAATTAATTTCGAAATTGAATACTCTAATTAAAAAATACATAAAAAAAAATCTATTTGACTAATAAATTATGTAAACAAAATTCAAAAATACTTTTAAAAATACAAAAAAGAAACTAAAATTGAAAATTAATTTGAAATATTTGAAAATTTCAACATACTATTTTCGCATTAATGAACATAAATTTAAAATTTTAACATACTAAAATTGAAGATTAAATTCAAAATTCCATACTCTAATTTAAAAATACATAAAAAATATATCTAACAATCATTTACCTTCAAAGGTTGTTGGTGCAAACTATGTCAGATTTTGGGAATTAATGAGAGAAAGTCTGGGAAATTTTCAGCAACGTGGGTAGGGTTGCGTTGAAGAACCGATAAATAAATAAGAGTACAGTTTCACGTCTCCATAGGGGCAACGTCATCGGTGGAAACTATACGGGATTGGGAATTAACGAGAAAAGAGTTTGGGAATTTTTCATAGGCATTGTTAGGGCTGCGGCGAAGAACAAATAAATAATTATGAGCCCGGTTTCATAAAATCACATGAAACCGGACTCAATATTTATTTAAACTTTAGTAAGGTTTCATTGACAGTTGAAACCGATCTCAATTTTCTGACACACGTCCATCACTGTTATTTTAGTGATTTTAGATATTGTCAGTGTTATAATTCAAACAAAAATAAAATAATTGATACTTATAATTTGATAATTTCTGATAGTGTCATAAATTATCTTATTATTGTTTACTTGTTCCATGTGAAAACTTATAAAGTGTGTACATTATTTATAAAGTGTTTTTTTCTGATACACATTATTGATACTTATTATTTATAAAGTGTAAAAATTATTATTGTTTTTTCTGATACTTATAAAGTGTGTACTTGTTCCATGTGAAAACTTATCTTATTATTGTTTCCAGCTCATTAAATCCTTAAATTAATTAATTGCTTGAATATTTAAAAATTTATACTATTTACATTAAGCCATAAATTGAAGTGCGTATTGAATTAATAGTTCAATATTGTGGTGCACAGGTGCAGTACGTATATTTAATAAAAAACTATTATTGTTATTTAAAAATAATTATACCATTTTTATTAATTTTTCGATATTTATAATATTTAAAGTACGTTATCAATAAGATAATGATTGGAGCAAAATAAAATAATTAAAAAAACCAACCTATCATTGCTATTTTGTGGGGATTTTATTAATATATTGAAATAAAGTTTTAACAAAAAATGAAAATGTCTCTAGTTATTATAATATATTAATTACAATGACATAGGAAAACATAAATAATTGTCTAAGATTTAACGTGGAAAACGTAATGTGGAGAAGGTGATTTTGTTGACACTCAATATGAAAATTGTACATCGGAGACGCATGTGATTTCATAAATTTAATGCTTGCCTACAAATACATGTGGTTTTGGACTTTTTTATCTTCTATTCACCAAACCATATTCCAATCCTTCTTTCACCCATACAAATACATGTGATTTATACATATAGAATAAAAATATGTTTTTACAAATTATATAAAAGATTTAAAAAATAATAAATCAATATATTCTATATAAAACGACATATTGTAAGTCATTTACAACATTGGACATCCAATTTTTTACGAGAATATGTCTCGGTAACATTATTGCTCAAATATGATATTTGTGTATTTATTTCTCAAATATATAATAAACATATTATTTACCGAATTTAGTTCTCATAATTGTGTTATTTCAAGATTGATGAATAAACATTTATCATATTAACAATTTTTTATTTTACAATAATTCATTAAAATAGACAAAATAATATAATACAAATACAAATGTTCCGAATTTAAAAAATTAAATTGATGTTAATGAGAGAGAAAGATGAATGTTCATGAGTAAAATCATATCATGACTTCCTCGATTCATATAATAGATAAAATTAAAATAATAGAAAATGAGCATTCAATTATGGTAGTAGGCAAATAAAATACTATTTAAACTTTTTAATATTATATCAATGTAATAACAGTATTTGATACAATAACTTTGTAGGCTCATAATTTCATCACAACAATATTCAAATTCAACAGCTGGCTTCTTAAACCTAGACACGTGTTAGCATATTATTTGATTAAAATTAGTTGTATAAAAAATAACATTTTTTCCAATTATTTAAATGAGTATGTGAGTTATTGAATGAATTCTTTGGTGAAAGCGATGTATGGGAACAATTCGTCCGCAAAAAATATATGTAATAGGAGTGATTTATATTTTGACATAAATCATTTTATAAATATTTTGATTAGATTTTTTTATATTAATCCCAAAAAAGAAAACAAAAGGTAGTTATCTAAAAAATGAAATAATTTTTTATATGTAGATTCCGCATAATTTTATTTTATAAAACTTGAGGTAGTAATATAAATTTATAGAAAATCACATAGTAATTTTTTTCAATGAACAAATTCGAGGTTTTTACAACGTAAAATAAATTATATGTAGATTCCACACTATATGAGGTATTATTTAAAAAACATGAGGTAGTAAGATAATTCTATTTTAAATTCGAGGTTTTTACAACGTAAAATGAGTTTTTAAATTTGACCAAGGTCGTAAAAGATTACGGCGTCAATGATGTTTTACTTATCTTAAATATGTCGATGTCGTTTTTTGTCTTAATAAATCTCTCATCCTTTTTATTTCTAAAATTGTAACTTTAGGTCATTTTTATTTATTTTTTTAATAATTTTACATTTAGCAATATAAAGGAATACAAAAATATTATTCTATAAATATTTTTTCGAAAACATGAGATAAATTGGTAAATAATAATAATAAAATAAATTTTGTATCCACTTTAAATGAAAATATTTCTATGCTTTTATAAATATTAATATATTAATTTTTTTAAAAAAAATCTAAAATGAGGAACACAAATGGAGAATAATAAATAAAATTTAAAAAGATGTATAATGAAACAGATAATTAATTATAATCAAATTAAATTACAAAATCAGATAATGTCATCCACGGCTATTTAATTGATTAGTGCATGTTATGCATAATTTGAAGTTCAATTTTATTTAAAATTAAATATTTACGAACAATGTCATCTCTATAAAAAAACTCCAATTTGCATTGGGATCGTTTGTCTAACTGTTCTAGTCGAATTGCCCTATATATTTTATTTATTTACGAAATTTAATGATAAAAATCAATATATATTAGAGTCAATAAAAGATCACACTTTCACATTTAAAAGAATATTCTAATAACTATTCACTAAAGATATTCATATTCTCATAATACATACAATTGTTGAGTCTATAAGGTTTAGGGATCTATGATAAATACTATTAATACTTACCAGTGGTCCACGCCTCTACGAGACATGTTTGAATTTTAAATTTTGATTTGGACCAATCATAACTCGACACACTGCTGTATACATAATCTTTTAGCTCTTTTTTATAATTTGAAATATGAATGTTATTGTAAATACGTGAAACATAAACATAATATTATTAACGAAAAATGCAATTAATAAATGACATGGATTATTGTAAATGTTTGTCGGTCAACGGTTTCGAAATGAAGGGCCTATTCTACAACCCTATAACTAATTATTAATTATTGACTGCTCATTAATGCCTAAAATATACTTAAATAGTTAAATCATTAATAATTCCATTGACTCTAAAAGTATAAGGAGACGTTTTTACATTTTATGCATAATATATCATACTTTAATTAATAAAATATATTATTAACGTTGGTCCTCGTAGTTTTCTATTTTGGTAATTTTGATCCTCATATTTTGACAATTGTGGCAGATTAAATCTCTTGGTATTATGTGTGATAAAATTAATCCTTATGCTTTACTAAATTTGACAAATTAGATCTTTTAAGTTTTATGTATATGATAAATATTGTCCCCGGAGTTTGTAATTTGTAATTTTCATTTTTATATAACACGGAGACTAATTTTGCTACTACGATCAAACTACGGGGACGGGTTTTGTTCGATTTCATTTGGAGGACTAAATATGAAATTTGATGACCGATTTTGCCAAATGTTACAAAATAGGAGGACCGATTTTGCCAAATGTACAAAATTCGAGGACTGAAAATGCCAAAATAAACTTGAAGGACTAAATTTGCCAAAATGATCAAACTACGAGGACGAAAGACGTCACTTTCTCTATTATTAACCAACATGTATTTTATCCTTTTCATAATTAATTTTTTATTCCATCTTTCTAAGTACATTTGAATTTTTTTTAATGTATATAAAACTATAATTTTTTTATCTCATTAGAATCATTCGATCAATATCAAATAGTCAATCATATCACATGATCAACATAATTATCATCACCACTTAATGTTAGGTGATTGTATTACGTTCAGTCGTTCCTGATTGATATATCAATCGATGGTTCATCTTTCATCAATTTTCTCGTAACAAAAAATCAAATCGTTTTAACCCACAATATTCAAGAGTAATTTTTTTTTGAAATTCTAAGCCAATCATGTATATAATAATAATGTGCATTATTTAAATTATCTAATATTTTACTTAAAAATACAATTTAATTTAATAGTAATTTGTTTAAGAAATAAATTAACAGCAACTTAAATATAATTTAAGGAACACGTTATTATTTAGCATTAATTTCTATTCAATGAAAGCATATTTTTTTAGACGATATAAAAGGTGAGTAAATAATATATAATATATGAAGATCATTGTGCATTATTAATTACCATTAACCCCATCTATAAGTAGAATAATTTTTAAGTTGTTTTTTAAAATTTGAAATATCCATTGAAAAGTGTAATCAATGCCCTTCAAATTTGACAATTCCCATCTCAAATTCCACTACCCATATACAAATTAGACGTAAAATTTAATATTAAACAGTTTATTTGTTCAACATTCAAGATTTGAATTAATAATACTAAAGTTATGTAATTGTTAATTTTATATTGTATTGATAAGAAATATATTTTTATCTTTAAAAAATAATATATAAGGAGACAGGAACATTTATTAAAGAGTTCAAATTCCAAATATTATTTAAATTTTCAAAAAAACAAAATTATGGAGCCTCGTTTGAACCGAGAAACACGTGGCGGGGTCGGGAGAGGAGGATAATTTAGACAGCAAATGATTTGACAATAGTAAATCAAGACTGGAGATAGCAAACCTTCTCACTTTTGTATTAATGATTTTTCAACGTTAAGTTTGAAGTGTGCTTTCAAGTTCAAGTTTCATCCCGCTCTTCTTCTTCATCCTCCATAATAATGTAATCTGAAACTTGTATTCTTAAATTCTCAATCTGTATATTTATATATACATTGTGTGTATTTGTGTATATACATCCGATGAATCGACGCTTGAGAATCTAACGCCGATCTGGGTAACTCGGCTGCTCAAGTCTGAGCTCAAATTTGTCCGTTTGATTAGTTTTCCTTCTGGAGCGGTAATGGATTATAAGATTTTTTATGTGTTATCGAGTGGGTGAAAGTTTTGAGCTCTGAGTTTGAAGTTTGAATTCTAGTGAGATCTCTGGATGAATTAATTAATTCAATTTTTATTTTCTTTTATCATTTTTGTAATGTGAATCAATCAAGCTGTCGGGGTGAATTAGCGAACGATATGATTGGAGAGTTTGATTTAGAAAATGAATATATATTTGGGCAAAAGTGAGAGTTTTTCTCAGACTTGTAGTTCTTAGTGTTATTGTATTCGATTTATAGCGTGATTTTCGATCTATTTTGTTATGAATATACATACAGAGTAAAAGTGTTGATCATGAATGTTTCAGATATGAACGATGAACATATTTTCTTCTCTAATTTCAACGAGCCAGGGATGCGAGTTACAAGAGCACGTTCAAAAGAGTTACAAGGATTGAGAAGAGGTTCAAAAAGAGAAGCTGGGAATTCATCTGCATCTCTAATGAAGAAGAAAAGGGTTGTTTTAAAGGACGTCACAAATGTTAAATGTGATCAACTGTACACAAATTTTAGTATTACAACAAAGATATCGGTAAATATTGTGTTGTCTTTGTAGATTCAGTCATTGTTCTCTTATTTTTAATTCATGTTTTCATATTGCAATATGCTACTGAATTTGCATGTTCTTGTTGCAGCCCATAAAGCATAATGAAAGTCGCACATTGGAGAAGAAAAGGCTTCCATGTTTTCGATTTTCAAAAGCCTCTGATATTCAAGGCTCCACAACAAACGCATCATCCGAATCGGAATCGACCACCATAAATACATCATTTAGCTCTACAAAAACAGTTTCCAGTAAAAACTATCTCTCAAGAATGATCCTTTAACTAGAGAATGATACATTATTCTAATTACATCGTTTTAACGGTAATCTAGACGATTTTGATCTCTCGATGAAGCTTGAAGATAAAGGCATTACCGATATCGATCAAAAGAGCGATAATCATCAGATGTGTGGTCTGTATGCAGCTGAAATATATTACAATATGTATGCTAAAGAGGTCTGTTTCACCAGATATTCGGTATATCTCCAAGGCTTGTTATATGGCTCCTTTTAAACATTTCTCTCTTAGGTTGACCAGAGACCCTTTTCTTATTACATGGAGAAGCTACAGAGCGACATCAAGAAGGGCATGCGAGGCATTCTTATTGATTGGCTTGTCGAAGTATGCTCGTAATTTATCAGTTTTTAAGCCTTTATCTCATCACTGTTTCATTGATTTTTCAGGTCTCAGAAGAATATAGGCTTGTCCCTGATACACTCTACCTTACTGTAAATCTTATAGATAGATACCTGTCGAAGAATTACATCGAAAAACAGAAACTTCAACTTCTTGGTGTAACCTGCATGCTAATTGCTTCGTAAGTTGATTTTTCGATACGTTTCATCATCTTATACTTATATTTCCGCTTACATAGGAAGTACGAAGAAATATGTGCACCTCGAGTGGAAGAATTTTGCTTCATAACGGATAGCACGTATACGAAAGAAGAGGTGTAGCAGCTTATGAATGCATATAATCTAAAGCAAAAAATCTCATTCATTTTGCTATTTACTTGCAGGTTGTGAATATGGAAAGACGAGTTCTTAACGTGTTACGGTTTCAGTTATCTGTTCCGACTACAAAGAAGTTCTTGAGGCATGTCGAAAACTCGGTTTTAGCTTTTGAAAGTTGTGTTTTTCACTTACATTTCATTTGTTTCATTAGAAGGTTCATTCAAGCTGCACAAGTTGCTTATGAGGTATGCTTATAAGTATTATATTTTGTGTGATGGATTATATAACTTATTTGGTGTTATTTTTCAGGTTCCTTCGTCGGAATTCGAGTTTTTGTCGAATTATTTAGCGGAACTTACGTTAATCGAGTACAGTTTCCTCAAGTTTCTCCCTTCTTTAGTTGCTGCATCTGTTGTATTTTTAGCTAAATGGACATTAGATGATTCAAAGCATCCATGGGTAAGTTTCTTCATACAATTGAAACTGCTGCATTTTTTTCATACAACTTAAACTTGTGCAGAACTTAACATTGGAACATTACACAAGATACAAGACAAAAGATCTAGAATTTGCAGTTGTTGAACTGCAAGACTTACAACTAAACACACGAAAATGCACGATAAACGCAATCCGGGAAAAATACAAGCAACCTAAGGTAAAGTTCTTCATAACTTGAATCCCATTAACTTCTCTTATATTTTGTTTTTGTTTTGAAAGTTCGAGGCTGTTTCGACTCTACGTTGTTCGAAACCCGTGCAATCTCTCTTCAAATCCGAAGCATAAAATGCAGCATTCTTGGTGTATACAATTTTTTAGAAAAATAGTGCTTTAAGTTGCTAAGAGAAGAATGATTGGCTAGCGAGCACCTTGATTTATCATGTATCATTAGGAACACAACAATATTTATTGACTGCAGCTAATTACTGGCTGGCTCATGTTTGTAATATTGTCATTCATATTTAATATTTAATATTTGAATGCAGTACAGATTTTTTATTAATTATAAGAACTTATTTAAGGTACAATTAGTGTTGGACATGAGGAGTTGGGGAGAAAACCTAATGGGATAAAAACAAATTTTGACATGTTAGATCATTAGATGGGAGACCTATAATGAAAAATCCTTTAATTGTAATATTAAATTTAAAAAATGTAAATATTGACATATGTTTACCATCCCTATGTGGTCCACTTTAATTATGGTGGATATAACCATGGGTTATTGTCACGTCCC
Organism: Utricularia reniformis; assembly: GCA_009725065.1. Classification (NCBI taxonomy): domain Eukaryota; kingdom Viridiplantae; phylum Streptophyta; class Magnoliopsida; order Lamiales; family Lentibulariaceae; genus Utricularia; species Utricularia reniformis. The sequence continues at coordinate 452,932 of RWGZ01001425.1, forward strand.
AACTTATACATATATACTTATCCTGAGACGTGACATGCCGTGCTCAACCAGTACGATTAAACATAAGGCCATAAGTTAACTTTCATATATATGAATTCATTTCAAATTTCATTAATAATCTCACGTGTCATTCATTCTTTTTAAATTACATCTAGCTTCAAAAATACTCTGCGAACCATAATTCAATTCATATACTAATTACAATACAACATATATTATGAATAACAAACTAATCTATCCAACTTCATTTCTTTATCCCTTGGCAACTGATCATTAATACCGTCTATCAGAATCTTGTATAACTTGGGGTAGGATGGTGGTCATGAACCTGAAACAAGTATTAAAACATACAATGGAAATACAATACATATTCATAGATGCACAATAAAGATTCATATAAACGTAAACACATAAGACTGTACTTCTTTCATTATCTTTGCCAGCATTGTTCAGGGCTGGTGACTTGTCTCAGTCCTTTCCGAACACATGGAGTTGGTCACACCATAGGTCAAGAGATCGTGAGCCTGTGCCTCACCTCAACGAATGGACAGAAGGAGCCACCCTCCCATCAACACCCGAGAGGATCAGCCATAACATGTTATACCATATCATATCTTGGATCCTATTATCTCATACTTAAGCTAGCGTGACATTTAGCTCATACCATATAATAACCATGTTGCTAGGGGCGTGCATCCACCGTCCCCTCGAATATTAATTTCATACATATCACATAACATAGAATTTTCACATAGTGCAGTCTGCCACTCCATCACACCAGATACAAAATGAGAGCTCAAATGACCTCTTAAAATCATAAAAAAATGCTCATTGGAAACCTTATTCATATGGCTATAACATGAAAAAGAATCCCTTCATTTGGAGCTCCCAAACATTCCAGTTAAATCGTTAAACATGAACATGTGTTGCTGTCTCATAAGCAAAAACAATTTCGCAGCACTTTGAAACACGTAAGATTTCGTAAAACTCTTATACTTAACTCATAAAAACCATATTTTTCCTGTAAAATAAACTTAAAATAGAACATTTTCATGTAAAGCTCATCACGAGATTCATATTCAATCAACACCAGTAAAATCATATATTCACATAATCATATAGAATGCTAAAAAAACAGTTTACTTGTTAAAGACTCAATCATGCCGCATACCCCTTTTCTTTCTCTTGTATTCCTTTTCTCCTAACTCCATTTATTCCTAAAGACATACTCCTATAAAATATCATGATACTTTAGTATTCCATCCTTTCTAAAGCATAGAAATCAGCCACTAAACCAACCTTTCACCCATTTGTTCTTAATCTATAACTTTTCTCTTCTTAGTTATGTTTCAGAATCTACCATGCCCCTTGTTCGACTTTCTTGTGTTTGAAACTTCATACTTATCCATTTTTACATCATCAAACATATGTGTAGTATTCTAGTTTGCAAGAGTTCAATAACCAATCAAAATATAACACCTTTCATTGCCATTTTCAATAATTCTTGTTTCTTTTGCATTTTGTGTTGTTATTTTGTATCTTTGTTGGTCTAACAAAATCATGATGGTGCTAATGAGTATCTCAGGTATGTGGTTATCAAACTACAATCATAATCATAAGGTTAATTAACAATATATATTACAATGTAACTCCATCTTTTCATTACATTACAAACAAGTTTAATACTACTTCACTAGCTCCAAATGTGTTGATTCTTATTTTGATATACATAAATCAAGTATTTCCTAGAGTTAAAATCAATTTCTTAACCCTTCTATATCGACTTCTTTACCTAAAACTTTGTTAGTATCATATTACAACAAGTCTAAATATCAATCCAAATATTTAAATTATCTTTTACCTCTTAATTCATATTTGTTTCATTATCAAACTTGAGTAATTATAATGCTAAATGTCCAAACCTCACAGTTACAGTCGCCCATGCTCAATCTTAGGTATAATTAGAATTTTTATTTGATTAGAATGAATCGAATTTTCTATTTTTATCTTCTTTCATATTTTATTCGAAGAGTGTTAATTTTAATTCATATTTTATTCAAACATAAATTCATGTTCGAACATTGTTCAAACATGTATGTCTTTCCTAAGAAAGACATAAGAGTGTATCCATTTTATTATAACTTCTCAATACTTTATCATATTTAATTGTAATATAAACATTTCTTATAAAACACATACATGATGAAATATGTCTATCTAACATAACATAAATCACACTTCTACAAACTTTACAAAAACAATATTTGTGTTCCAAATAATATTTTTAACAATATTTTTTTACAACTACAAACTTTACAAACTCACACAACATTCAAAAACAATATTTTTAACATCTACAAACTTTACAAGTTCAAACTAAANCTTTGATATTTACTCATTCTCAAATTCTCATTAGAAGTTTTAGTTTCTATATGAATAAGAGTGGTAAGATGAGTTTTTTTGGATAGTGGAAAAATATGTTAAAAGAATTCAACAATCTTTGTCTCGATATTAGTGTTGTATTCGAGGATATCACTTCTCAATAATAGAAAACGATACAATACACTATTTTCAGCATAACCTATCAACATACAATCTCATGTTTTAGACCCAAGTCTTATATTTTTTAGATTAGGAAGTAATACTTTTGCTAGACATCCACACACTTTGAGCTATTTAAAGTTGGGTTGGTAGTCTTTCCATAGTTCGTATGATGTTTTTTCCATCCTTTTGTGATGAACTCTATTTTTTAAATGACACGCTTATAGTATGACTTCACCCCATAAGGTATAATATGATGATGAACTCAACAACATTGCATTCATAATCTCTTTAAGGATTCTATTCTTGCATTCATCAACCCCGTTGGACTTTGGCAAGTAGGCAGGAGTGGTCTATTCGTTCCCTTTCACAATAGTCATCCAACAGAACACACTCACCACCTATGTCTGATCGATCCCTTTTGATTCTTGTTCCATGTTGATTTTCTACTTCTGCTTTGTAAATCAACAACTTGTCAAATTTGCACCAAATTTGAGGAATTGTTTTCTCCCTCCACCAAATTTTCATTTGTTTTGGAAGTTTTGGCATTTCCCAGAACGTGTGATGGCCGGGTTTTAAACATACATAGAACTGACCTTTTTTGGTTTAAACTCATGTTTGTTGGGCTTAAGGAATTGATTAGTTCTACTTGTCTCAGATTTTTTCTTGTGCTTGCTTCCATTTAGTTTGATTTTACGCCATTTCCTTGACTTTGGTTGCATGCTTGTGTATCTGTTGGATTCCTCAATGATGATGTGTTGAATAGTCATCCATTTTATCTTGTGTTTCAAACTTTGCTTGTAGTCATCTATAGATTCGGGTAGTTTCTCAATTAGTAGCTCCGCAATGAACTCCTCTTGTAGTTCAATATTTTGAGCCTTCCGGCTGTGTATCAGCTTGTGATATTTATGTATTGAGTGATCACATCTTTGTATTCAACCATTCAACCATATCCATTTGTAGCTACAATAGATATCTAAGAGATTATTAGAAAGAATTGATATTATGGTATGACGACATACTTTGTTGGCATATTCCCATTGTTCGGATCAACTTAGAGTTTCATTGTTGTTAGTGCCCATACCACACGTGCTATCTAAGAGAGAATATATGCGATCCATCCATCTATTGAAATATTAGCCATTAAAAAATACTTCAATTTGAGATATATCAAACAATGGTTTCGTATATATTGGATTATTTGTTCGATTTGAAATCTCGTTGTGATTCGAGTATTTGCATTTGTTTAATGTTGTTACTTTGACGTAGTCTATTACTAAGTTGATTTTGATTATCATTTCCAACAATTAATGGTAAATAAGAAATATGATAAATAAATTTGTAGTTAAAATTTAATTTGCTGAATAATTTAAAATATTAGTGATAAAATAAATGCACTAATTATAAAATTTCTAGTTACCAATTATTGTAGCAAATAATGCAACAAACAATTAATTGAACTAAGTAATAATTATAAGTTAATTAAAGTTGTGGTAACTTTTAAAATTAAAACTCTCAAAGTAGCGGAGAAATGATGAAATATTAAATTTTCAATTTTAAAATTGAAACTATTGTCCAATAAAAAAATATGCGTGTTTCCCCAATTAATTTTTTAAAAAATAACATTGAAATTGGAAATGAAATTTTCTGAACATCGAGAGGTAATTTTTTAAGAACTTAAAAATCATCTGCAGAATATAGTAATATGAGTTTGAAGATAATGTATGTTCTTCTAAAAGAAACCATAGAACATAGATTTAATGTAGCGTAATTTGCTTGAACATGAGAAATTTTCCTTAAGATTGTTGTTTACATAATCAAACATTCAACAAATAATATAGATTAGTTTTAAATAATAAATGTAAAACAATACCAGAAAGATTTAAGCTTCTAGTGAATCGAATCCAGATGAGTGTCATCTGTGTATGTGTAATTGAGAGTGAGTTTAAGAACAATTCCACCGTAATCGATGCCCTCCAAAATAACCAATCAACAAACTTTATTGCTTAGTAACAATGATTGATATAAGATGAACCCAGAATTCAAATACGAGAGAAAGATAAGATTAAATAGATTGCTTTAATTTTTGATGTGTTCTTCTATTCTCACAATTACCTCTATTTATATAGGCAAGTAATGAGTAGTTAGAAGATGTAGATCTCCTCCAATAGAATGGGCAAGAGGAAGAGAGAATTAGTATTAATCATAAATAATAATATTTATAATAAAAATTCTAATAAATATTTTAAATAACAGTGTAAAATTTCGATCACTATAAACGCCTACTTGGAAGAGGTTCTAGTGAGATATTTGAAGGGTTGCTAGGACGAGGTTCACTATATGGACGGCGCTCTTCATAATTGGTGCCAGTTTCATCCACGACTTTTTCCAGAATCATTCCATCACTCTGAAAAACGAGGACCAAAAAAGTATTAAAATGAATTAAATGGCCCATGCAGGTCTCGAACATGCGACCTTCGCGTTATTAGCACGACGCTCTAACCAGCTGAGCTAATAGGCCTTATTCGTTCATTACTAGAGAGATTACAATTGATAATTCAATATCCTTATCATCTGTACTGTGTTTTTCAGATTGTACTGTTCTCTTGCATTAAGAGATTAGAATCGATATATCAGTTGTGTTCAGTGTTCACGTTGCGTCAGGAAGAAAACAATGGCTCCATATTATTACAGATGACAATTTGCAGTATTAGTTTTACATTTTCAGACGAAAAAACACTAAATATTAAATAATTTTTATTACAAATAATAATATTCTTCGCTAAACTCAAAGAGAAAGTTAATTTATTCTTTTTTTATTATACAAATATTTCAAAAACTATATAGTTTTGTCATATATAAAATTTTATTAAAAATTATAATTAAAAAATAATCAATTTATTATGATATTGCTTTGTTAACTTAATAAATTAATAAAAACAAATTTATAAACTAACGGATAACATTTGTTTTTGACGGGGTAACGAAAGAATGAAGGGGATATGGTGAAACGGGCAAGGAATATGTAATTGGTAACGATTAATGATATAATCTTATACCATTTATGGGAGCAGACACGAAGATGTCACTTAGTTGAAGTCTACCCAACTCACCCATTCAACAGCTGAGTATTGAAGCATACGTACAACAAAATAAAGTATAAACCCGAGTGAGTGAATAGTGAATACAAACAAGTTAGACATTAAAAACCACCAATCCACAGCTCTAACAAATTGGGAGCCACTCAAAACGGCTTCCCGAATTCCTGAGTTGGCTGTTCCCAAGACCGCATAAACCCTAAAAAGCAATAAGGTTAAAATAACAAAATGAATTTGTCGAGTAAGGAATATTACCTATTGGTATCTCTCCCAATGACATATAAATTGAGTCATCATCACCAAGCATCCCCTGATATACACAAAAATGACTCACTAATCATACACAGGTCTAGATAATAAAATCTGAAGCAGACATGTAGTTTATTACCTCATTATTAGGAAGAAACATTTGATTGTGCAATGAATTCATGTCTGTGGGTACCGAAGGACTATTGTTTCCCAGAAACTCCGATATCATAAGACCGAAACCATCATGAACATCAGATATTCCGTTAACATTATCCATATTGTTCGTAAATCCAGTAAACAAAGTTTCTCCCCTAAGAAAAAAGGCAAGCAAATCACGAACAAGAATAATTATCGAAATTTGGCAACGAAATCAGCAAATCATTTATATGAAGGTTGAAGAAGAGATTAACCTTCCATCAGGATTTTCAAAGGTCTCAACCTCAAGGTCGCATTTTTCCAAGTCAATAACCTCAATGCCATTTTCAGTGACGCCTTGTTCATCATTTGTATTACTAATGGACAGATCAATATCAATAGGCATTGAAGCATTTCCAATTTTCTTAGACGATGCAAGAGCAAGCCCCGAATCAGTTTCATTATTTTCATTGAGATTTAAGTCACATGTCTTAAATGAGCCTGGCAACAAATGCTTCTCTTCCATGAACTGAAATCCATCACCAACATTCTCATTACCTGAGAGAATTGAAATTGCCATATGAGAATATCCAGACTCTTGTACCATTGGCTGGTAATCAGCTGTTGTAGAAATTTTTGAGATACATTCAGATTGCATATCCAGTGGCATGATCCATTGTCTGAATTTTTTTAACTCATCGATACCATCGGCATCAGAATCTACAGTTCGCTTTTTGCCACTCTCACTAAAAGTGGAGTTGGATCCTCCAAAACTAGACAGGCTATCATCTTTTTCTGCCTCTTTAGATCCAGATCTCAAGCATTCACCCGGTTTCTTGGTGTGATCCAGACCCAAATTATTTTCTTGAGTTTCATTTAAATGAATGCATACGGTGTCATGTTTTCGATAAGAAGAATCATTACAGACTGAACTGCCGGTATCGGTATCCATGACATGAACACTTGAACTTTCCATAGGTTCTTTTTCAGAAACATTCTTATCTTCATTAGTACAATGTTGATTGCTCCTTGAAGCCTTAATTGTCAATGAAGAGCGTGGTTTTTTAGGGAAGCCAACAAATTTGCAGTGCTTCAACAAATCAAAATGGGCATTACTCGCCAAATCAATCTCCCTCGAGAAATCTTTGACCTCTTTCTCATCGCAATTTTGGTTCAAATCATAATCATCCGGCCCTTCACTTGCCCCGTTATTATCATCAATCTTTTCAGCCTCATGCAACTCTTTCAGAAGTTTCCCTTCAGCATCCGATGGCTCATTACTCAATGAACTATCTTTTGGATCAGCTTTCTTCAGTTGAATGAATCCAGAATTGAATTGAATTTCATTGTCAACTTCTTCATTAGTTTCACCAAGTAATGAGCTTGGTACGCCATTATTACCATCTTCAACACAAGTATGTTCATCGAAAGAATTAGTGACTAGAGAAGCCTTACTGTTTTTGGTTAATGATGCAGTTCTCCTCAAATCTCTGTTAACCTCTGATGCATTACCTTTCAAAGAATCAGCTCTTTTTCTTCCCTTCATTGAACTCCTTGACCCCAGTGAAGTATAATCATCAGAATATCTTCTCCTACTTTGTCCAATATCTGGAGATGCACTTCCCAGACGTGAATGAACAGATACCCGTCCATCGGAAAAGTCTCCTTTCTGTGATCTAATCTCATAATTTCCAAAGGCATCACTATATTTTCCTGAAAGTGCAGCTGGAGACAGTAACTCCTTAGAAACTAAATACTCAGCAGCCAACCTACCTGCTTCAATCAAAATTTCAGCTTCTCGGATAGTTTGTATTTGATGCTGAAAATGCTTTGAGTGACCACCACGACCATAACCACCACGATTATTGTTCCTGTACTCAGAATTATGCATCCTATGAGCCCTTATTTGACCTTCAGAAGGGCTTCTTGAGGAACAAGCAATCCCCATAACATTTCCCCTAAACCCATTCCCAGGTCCATTTCGATGTTTTGCATGCATTTTTGAAGCAGGGAAGTAGTCACATTCGTTCCTGCAATTCACAATATTCTTTGAATCAGATCCTACAATTCATAGGGCAAAGGTGCTACAAAAATTTATGTTAAAACAAAATTTCAGACGTAGAGAAGTTTTCCAGCGATCAACAAAAAACCCAAAATCAATTATGATTTCTATTATCTATTTACACAATCAACTTGAAGCTAAATGAGAATTACACAAATCCCTGTATTATTTCGAATTAGTCCAAGCCACATGCAAAATCTGAATCTTGACTCTACTTTTAAGGTCATATTACATGAATAAAGTTCAGATTTCTCTTCAAAGCATATCTTATCCCTTAAGATTTTTTCACGGTATCTAAAATTGAATCCTCTATTTTCGAGTTAAACACATCCAACGCACAATTAGAAACGTAAGCATCAGTTCACAGGTAGATCTGGCGATTTACAACCCATAATTTCTAATTGTGCTCAAAACACGGGGTGTTTACCTTTCGAAGTCCAGATCTGAATTTTAGGGTTTCAGTCTTTCAGATCCTCTTGTAAGTTGTCATATCAATTCAATTGAAAATCACCCCAACCAAAATTCACCTCAGTTCACGGAATGAAGTTCAATGTCAAGATAATATCCAACAACGCCAAGAAAATTTCACAGGAACATGTGTGTACGACGAATCTGGGAAATTAACGCCAAATCTATACAAATTACAGTCCCTGGTGATCAGTCACATGATTACATGCAGTTGATTCGTAATTTCGGTAGCTGGTTTGTGTTTTTTTCTACCAAGAAGAAGAAAGGGAAACACCACCCGAATTCCTCAATAACGTGTTCGAAGGAATGGCATTTCGTGCACAAGCAAAGCTTTATCATTTATCTTGCCACACGCGCTCATTAAGTTTGATTTCACGCTCTAGTTCCAATATAATTGTTATTTTATATTAAATTTATAAAACCAGAAATTTGAGTTATAATAAGAACATCTCCATCATCTTCGTGTATAATATTATTCTCTTTTCATATCAACTTTATCTATATATATTTGTATGGTGTTGGCTCCTAAGCCCCAAGTTTTGTAAATTACATGCAAAACCCCTTTAAATAAATTGTTGTTGACTTCTCAGCTTTTAAAAATTATAAATACTATGTATTCAAAATTTTAAAAATTATGCATTTGATCCTGAAGTTCCAAATCTGGTTATGATTTATCTTTAACATTTTAATACATATATAGTTTGTATTTAATCACTTAGCATTAAAAAATTTAATGATTATACTTCCAATTTTTGAATCTTTAAAAAACAACATATAAATTGTTAAAACAATTTATACGAAAAAGACGAAAATCGCTACCATTAACTCGAGAGTCATTCTTGAAAAGTTGTTAAACTTCAGAAGATTTGAATGCAATTTACAAACTTTATGAGTATTGTCTTTACACTATTTTAAACATTTAGGACATACGTCGTAATTTTCTCATTATCTATATACATATCATATTTCACTTTCTTTTCAATTAATACTAAAATATCAATAACATAACTTCATTTCACTTCTACAACCATGGACATTTATATTTTTTATTTAATTTTTATTTTCGATATAAATTTTTAAAAAATACTTATTTAATGTGTAGTTTTGGTCGAGAAAGACATATTTAAGGAGGAAACATTGACAATTACTAGATAAATAATGAAATACCACGATTAGTACAAAAGTTAAAGTTGACTACATATCACAATCACACTTAATATAATACATTGACTAATGCTGAAGTAACCCATATATGTTCGATTGAATCATTTTTTGTTATACATGAGCTCTAACCTCACAAGAGAAGATAGATCGTGCAAGACATGTTTGAAATGTTAGACCATCGTGCTCAAACTGATGGGTTGATTGTTAGCTATCATCGGCATGCCCGCACACTATCGGATATAGGGTAGTAACATCGCCTTGATGTTCATCAATCATATTGTGCAAGATTATGCATAAGTACATAATTGCTAGAGTTTTTTGATATCATACACGGCCCGAGGTAGTAAGAATCCAAATGTAGATTGTAACACCGCGAAAGTCCGTTGAACTCTCTTAACAAGTAGAAAAAAAACATTGCTTTGACATTATGTGGAAGAGTGACCGCTTTCACAAATACATGTTATTATAGATAAATAACATTAGTCAAGTAATATTTCACATTGTATATATTACTATTCACCGAGGATTGAACCCTCGATGCGACGCCTTTGTGCAAGTTATTAACGTCAAGTGACAAATGCTAAGGTCATTATTTGCCGCAGACGTTCCAAAAAAAGAATGTCGAATCCAAGTATCGGCTTAAACAACCACATCTAGAACTAATGTTGTGGAACCTTTATTGCCGTGATCATATTAACTCTTCCAAATAAGTAGACCATTTTTCAACCTCCAATTTATACACTCAATGCTCCAACAATTCAAGCCACATTCCCCCAAACTAGAAGACATTCAACATCATACTAAGGCAAATGCCTCATATACCTTGCCTCATATATAATATGAATTCCTGAAACAAAACATCCAAGATATTCAAGTGTAGTAGTTTCACCTAAACATATATACTCATTATTCGTATCATCACAACATTTGTATGATAACATGTGCATTGCCGATGTCTATTTTCTAGAGTGTAAATAAAGAAGAACGGCCAATTGCGTCTACTCTTTCATGAAAATAAGGGTCCACATCTCAAAAACCAAAAACCATACACTCATACAATGTATGAAACATCCTGAAACGTCGTCGAAATTGCTCGGTGGTATAGTTTGGGTTAATTGAGAAATAATTTGCCACTATTAGAGCATTTCCAATGTCCTGTTCACGCTCCACAAGCTGACGCTTCTCGCAACTACATCTTCAACTTCCATTCGATGATTCATTCGATTGCTTGTCCTCCATGACATATTTAATTACAAGCGTCAAGAAATCGTCTATATTGCCTATTTGCATGAAACCATATAGCCCAATAGGTATATCTCTACGATTCGTTATTTGGGTAGAGAAGTTTTATGCTCAGGAAGGGATTGCCACTTCATATGTGTAATTTTTTAAGAATAAAAGTAGCTAATTGGGTAGGTAGAGAGTTTAGGAAGATGAGTGGTAGATTGATATATTAGTAGGTCAAAGTGTTAAAGAGGTTGGTAGAAATATGGTTGGATTGGAATCCTCCACATAGTTATTATCATTATTAATATTACACAATTAAAATATTTTTAACTTCGAGTTCAAACCTAAAATACAATAAAAAACAACAACAAACATTTTAATGAATCTTCACTAATTCACTAATTGCCATTGTTTTAATCTTTTAAAAATAGATGTTGTGTGATTCTATTAAGAGCTTATGTAGTATTAAGAATGAATTACATAAATATGTATTGTCTATGATATAATTTGGAGGGATAAACACTATATAAATATACAAACTCATAATTTATTCATATAAATCAAAAGGATAAAGATAACATTGTGAAATCATATCCAATAAGAAAGATATGCATTGGAAGTCTATGAGAAGTGAGAATTTGATGAAACCAGAGGGGGAAAAACCTTCCTAGAGTGCAAGTGAGTTTAGGAGATGAAATTTTAAGAAGGAAAGTTAAAGGTTAGTGGCATGATTGAGATTTACAAGCTAAAATACAGTTTATGTGTTTTCTGTTTTGTTGCTGATGTTCATGAATTAACTGTTACTTGTTGGTTGCGAATTATGTGATGAAACTTGCATGATTTGTTCCTTATTGAGTTTACAGGAAGAGGAACACATGTTAAAAAGTTATGATATGTTTTCTAAACACTCGTAGAACTGTTCCTCTATTTATAGAGTTTTGGTTCATGGCTTTTAACGAAATGTTTGAGTGCTATGATGAAATTACGTCCTCTTATGATGTCTTATCTTGTTGAAATAGATTTCAAATGAGTATTTATACATTAAATTTGAAGTTCATTTGTGCTCTCAAATTGTGTCTGGTGTTTTGTGTCGTTGGACTGCACCTAAAATTCAGCATGATGTTTTTATGTGTAAATTTATTGTTTTGTGAAAATTCTAGGAGGGTGGACTCACACTCCTGACAACATGTTTGGACCATGGAATTAGCCACATACCGAGCCAGCTTGCGACAACATGAAAGTGGTCATTGACAAAGTTATGATTAACTGGATCCCGAACATGTTATGTTGGCATATTGTGAAGAGGGGTGGCTCATTCTTATCAATATTTGAGTATGGCTTCTTATGTTTTCTTGATCCTTGGTGATGCCTAAGCCAAGGGTTAAGATGGGTTACCGGCTCATCATGCCTGCAATGAAAGATAAAGAAAAGTGCAATCTATACGTGTTTATATTTCTTATGTTGATGCTTTGTTGATATATGCTTGTTGTTTATGTATTTTATCTTGGTATAGTCTCATGACCACTCATCAATCCTCAGGTAAACATGATAGGTCGATCAGTTTGCCACAAGACATGAAAGAGTAAAGAGTTGCATGTTGTTTTTGTTTCGTTGTTTGTTATGTCGTAGTCTTCCACTGCTATGTTGTTATTTTGTAAATAGTAAATTCGTGATGTTTTGAAGTCTAGGAAATGGTTTGAAGTTTGTAATTTCCATGTATAAAAGTATATGTAAATGTATGGATGTTTTGTGTTATGTATATAGAAGTGTTTTTAAGTTGTAAGATTTAATATGGTTTATTTATAATGTACAAATGCATATTATAGATAATAAGAACATGTATGATGTTGTGCTCTATTTTATAGAGTACGGTATCATGTCTCACCTTGGATTATTTATGTAAGATGTAGCATGACATTTGATGTTGTAATGTTCATTAATTCTTACCCAAAGGCATGACAAGGTTTGTACTTTACCAATAATCTATGTTTTTGGGCTTACCGATCGGGTTGACCCAACCTGTACCCGTTTACAAAACGGGTCGTTAAATAATAAAACATACTAATTTGAAATAATCCCAATTTTTTCTCTTTTTTTCTCCTTGTTCATTTTACCAACTCAAGACTCAACCGTCCATTCTCTTTCAAATTAGAATTTATTCAATGATTTGTCAAGAATGCATCAACCGAGAAGATAGAACGGAACATGAAAAGCTACTCTTGTCTACGAACAATCGAAAAAGTAATTAGGGTCTTATGTTGCAAATCTACATTTGATTGGTTGTTTTTCTTCTATTTTTGTATGTGGTATGTGGTCTATTTTATTTGTAATTGTATGTTTAGGGTTTATGTATGTTTTTATTCTCATTTTCGTATTTTGTGAAACTTATTTGGTTAAAATAGTGATATAATAATTTATTGTAAGAGTGATTATGTAGAATTATAGATGTTGTTTTTCATTTTGCTTCATTACTAGTGTTTTCCTTAAACTTGAATGTTTGAATGTATTTTGTTTGGATATAATTTCTTTGAATATTTAGATATTATTGGTTTCATATTTTGTTTTTTGAAATATATGAATGGTTCGATACCGGTCGGTTAAACCGGTCTTGCCAAACCGATAGTATAACGACCCGGAAAACGGTTACCGATTCACAAACATAGCTAACAATTGCATCTTGAGACATATTTAGCCAAGTCGAAATTACTAAAAGCTTTTCATGTGATATCCAACGTTGCTGACATTGTTTAGAATTTTCGATTAGTGTTCCTCCATGAATTGTTATCGAGCTCATCTTGACTTTTGAATCCTTGAGAGAATGGGGATGACGGTCACGTTTGATGGTATGAATGAGAGGATGTGAAATTTTAAGTAATGAATAAGAACAATTTTGATATTTGATTGTTTATATAGAATCGAAAAAAGAAAATAAATTATTTGTGTATCAAATTCATTTTTGTATCAAAAGATGATAGCCTTGATTTTAATATTCATTTTTGTACAAAATGTAATAATTGTGTCTATATTTTATTTGAATTTGACTATTATTCTATTGAAATATATGTATTCTTATTGTATACCAATTATTTTAACTTTCATCTTGCTGTTATCCATTGAATTCTGCTACTAAATTTGGTTGAGACCCGTAGATTTCCTGTTATGTTGGAGAAAATAGCTTGTATACATACTTGAACTATATGTTATGTAGCTTTATTTTCAGAGCTTTTAGTTGGAACAAAAATGTTCAATATTGTCATGGAGTGGTGCCAAATCTAAATCGGTATTTCACGTTGGATTGTGGTTGAAAAATAAAGGACTCTAAGTTTCTTGCTGTTTGAGGAATAAATGTTTGGCAAAAAATCCGAAGTGTAGCTCCACTGGGTTTTGAACCATAAGACTTTTCTTCTATTATAATTTTCGATTACCCAAAACTTGCATTTAAAGGTGTAATATGTTATTTGAAAGTGAACATTTTTTGCTTTTCCTTGTAATGTGGTTCAAGTCTTATAATTGAGATGGTATCTATGAGTATCATACTTATCAATTGTTTGAGTTGAGAAAATTAAACCATAAACATAAAATATAAATTAAAACTTGAGTCAAGCTTTGAGAACAATAGCTAACAAAAACTTTCTTGATTAGAGTTAAGGTTAGATGCGAAGTGATTTGATGCAAAGAAAATTTGCCGATGATTAAAGATTTTCATATTATAACAGCAAATGGGAGTGTTAAAAGTTGTTGCTTCAACAACAAATGAGAGTGTTAGAAGTTGAGATTCTGAAATTAATGTAATGAGCATTCTGCCAAAGATTTGTGTTTAAATATGTGTTAGGGTTTTGTAATGGATTTGAACGGTTTCATTTCAAGTATGCATTTTGTTCTTGCCTTTGGCTTCATCCTCAAGTTCTTTACATTTGGTCTAACAAACTCTCTCTTGAAGCAAAATCTATTGATCAATCCAAGTTTCGTTCTTGGCACTGGGTGGGTATTATATAATAATTATTTTAACAATAAATCTTAAAGTGTGGATGAGTTGTAGAATTTGTGAAGATGTTAGCAACATGATTTTTTGTAGAACAATGATGTTTCGATATTTGTATAAGATTAGGTCTTGAATTGGTAATGAAAATTAGACTATCATTGGATCTACACATTGTTGCTATACCGGAGGGATCAAAAGGCTCAAGACATCTTGAGAACTGAGAGCCCTCATATAGATGCAACAAATTTGAGATCTAATATGATTGTCTAATGTTTTTTACCAAGTAAAGATCTGATCTTATACAAACATCAGTGCATCATTGTTCTACAAAAGATCATGTTGCTAACATCTTCAAAAATACTCTAAGTGTTGTTGGGGATTGAACACGTGTGTGAATAACCTCAATAAATTAAGTAGAACATTTGAATCAAAGCATAGAGAAAACAACGACACAAGAAATTTAACGTGGAAACCCTAAATGGGCAAACCATGTGATAGGAGAAAATGACCAAATTCACTATCACTTGAGAAGATTACAACACACACACACGAAGAGGAAACTCAGAATACTAGAGTATTGAAGTAAGTAACAATGAACGCTAAAATCCCCTTAAATAGATGAGGTGATTAAGATAATTAATGTAAATAACAAATATTCTTGATATTTGATCATATCCCCATATATGATTATCCATGATCAAATCATATATATGAGTCCATATATATTGATTTGATATGATATTATTTCCTTCAATATCTCCTTCATAATTGTCGATATCCTAGACCAGTGGATCCCGCCATATCTCAGTTTGGTACTCGATCGATTGCCTCAATCTCATATCTTCGGGTCACGTGACTTCGGGCCTCTTAGTCACCTTCGGTATTGCGTACTTCAGTCCTTAACCGAACGGTACCAATATCGACCATCCCATCTTCCATGTGTGCCCCGATCGACCACATTGTCGATCATCATCCAAGTGTGACCGATCGATACCAATACTGATCTCCATACTTAACAATCTCCCACTTGGAGATCGATAATGCATCTTCTATTGATAGTGTCTGCTCACCAACTCACTTAGTGAGGCCAAATAGAGCTACGCACAGCCACAGTGACTCCCTTCGTTAGTATACATGCCGGATTTTCAGTGCCTTTAATTTTCATCAGTTGAAGCGCCTTTCTCGAGTAGATCCCTAATATAGTGATACTTCAACTCAATGTGCTTCATCTTCGCATGAAATACCGGGTTTTTCGCCAAACATATGGCACTCTGATTGTCACTATTGAAAGTCCGCAGATCGGTCCCTTTACCGATCTCTATCAGGAAATTCCGGAGCCATACCATCTCCTTTCCTGCTTAGGAAATTGCAAAATACTCTGCCTCAGTTGAGGAAAGTGAGACACATATTTGCAACTTCGACTTCCAACTAACAGTTGTACCGCCAACAGTAGATACATACCCCGATGTACTCTTCCGATCGTCCAGATCTTCTCCAAGGTCGGTGTTCACGTACCCTGTTAGTTCGATCGGTCCCCTTCTAAAACACAACTCCCGTCTTGATGTTCCTTTGAGGTATCATAGCAACTATAGCACTGCTTCCCAATGCTCTTTCCCAGGGTTCGACATGAATCTGTTCACGACTCCCACTCCATGTGCAATATCAGCTCTCGTACATACCATTGCATACATCAAACTCACGACTGTTGAAGAGTAGGGGACGTTCTTCATCTATTCGGCCTCCTGGTCAGTCATCAGCGTTTGCTCCTTTGAGAGTTTCATGTGTGCTCCCAAATGTGTTTTATCAGTTTAAAGTCTCACACTTGATATTGATCAATCACTTTTTCAATACACTTTTCCTAAGACAAGGTAAGTGTACCTTTCTGCAGATCTCCCGAGATTCTCATTCCCATTATATGCTTGACCGGTCCCAGGTCCTTCATCTCGAATGCTTCGGACAACTCCCACTTGACTTGTTTTATCTCATCTATGCCACCCCCTGCGATCAACATGTCATCGACATACAGTAGAAGGATTACGTATGTATTTTTGACCCCTCGGAGATAACAACAGTTGTCTGTCTCGCATCTTTTGAATCCCCGTTCGGTCATTAGGGAGTTAAACTTCAAGTACCATTGCCGAGGAGTTTGTTTCAATCCATACAAGCTCTTTACCAATTTGCAGACTAAATTTTCTTTACCATGCGCCTTGAACCCCTTAGGTTGTGCCATGTAAATCTCTTCCTCCAAATCACCATGAAGAAAATTTGTCTTCACATCCATCTGTTCAAGATGGAGATTCTCCGCAGCCACAATACTCAAAATCACCCTGATCGTCGTCATCTTGACTGCCGATGAGAATACCTCGGAATAGTCAATTCCATTTTTCTGCAAGAATCCTTTGACCACTAGTCTCGCCTTGTAACGTTTGGACCCATCTACCTCATCCTTTACTCTAAAGACCCATATGTTGAGTAAGGTCTGAAGTCCTCTCGAAAATTCTGTCAAGATCCAAGTCTTGTTCTTCGACAAGGACGTCATTTCGTCCTTCATAGCAAGCTCCCACTTTTCCTGCTCACGAGACTCAACAGCTTTAAGAAATTCTCTAGCTCGCCATCGTCAGTCAGTAATGTATGATACATTGCGGGAGTGTAACGATTGAGTGATCTCCTTTCCTTGGTTCACCGCCTCAACGTAAGAGTGACTGCTTCAATATTGTTATATGTCGCCTGGTCTTCATCTTGTTATTAGATCGATCAGATTGAGATTCTGACTCGTCGTCATAAGTGATACCGATCGGCTCCTCCGATCGGTTTGGAAGACCACTGCTCCCACTTGATGGTATCACCTCGGTAGACTTCTCCTTAGTCTTTGCGATAGTATAATTATAAAGTTGATCTTAGTTGAAGGTCGCGTCAACCGATCTAATTATTTTCTTCTATTCGGTTCAGAACCAGTAACCAAAATAATTAACTCTATAACCAACGAAAACAGTCTTTATAGTTTTACCATCAAGTTTATCCCTCTTCTCTATGTGTACATACGAAATGCAACCGAACACTTTGAGATGATCCCGCTTCACCTTCTTCCCACTCCACTTCTCCTCGGGCAACTAGCAATCCAGTGGTACCGGTAGACTCCGATTGATAAGGTATGCTGCCGTACACATAGCATCCACCTAGAAGGTCTTTGGTAGACCAGCGTGCAATCTCATCGATCGGGCACACTCATTCAACGTTCAGTTCATTCGTTTTGAAACTCCATTCCACCTCGGCTTGTTCGGAACTGATCGCTCCAGCTTAATACCGTTGGCCAAGCAGTAGTTTCTGAACTCCTTACCGTCATACTCTCCTCCATTATCTGATTTCAGACATTTCAACTTGGTTCCAGCCTCGAGCTCCACCTCTGCTTTCCACCTTTTGAATGTTTGGAACACATCAGATTTCTTCCTTAGAAAATAAACCCATACCTTACGGGTACAGTCGTCAATGAAAATGACGTATTACTTCGAGCCTCCAAGGAACTCGACCGGTGCCATACCCCATACATCGGTATGCACGAGTTTCAGCTTGCTGGTTGTCCGATCCCGCTTCATCTTTGTAAATGTTACTCTTCTTTACTTGCCGAGCACACAATCCTCACAGAATTCGACCTCTTTGTCCTCAAAGATCGGCAATAAGCCTTTCCTGGCCATGAAAATCATGCCATTCTTACTCATGTAGCCAAGGCGATCGTGCCACATCGTCAACAACCTCCTTCGGTCCTCCGTGGATCCGTCCCCATGGGACCGAATGGTCTCCAGTGTAGTGAAAGTGGATCGGTCCCTATTTGGCCTGATCGGTCTCTCCACGTACAGAGTTCCCGACTCGATTCCTTTAGCAATGACCAAAGCTCCTTTGGTCACTTTCCACCGATCGCTCCCGAAAGATGTTCGGTACTCCTTGGAATCCAACTGTCTGACCGATATCATGTTATTACTTAATCCGGGTATATACTTCACATCCTCCAAGGTCCAACAGTAACCATTTGAGGATCGGATCTGTATATCACCCCCACCGGTGATCTCCAGGAACTTCCCATCGGCAAGATAAACCTTCCCGAAATTCCATACTCTGAAAGACTTAAAGAGCTTCTGATTAAAACATGAGTGAAAAGGTGCACTTGAGTCAACCACCTACGACTCCACTGGACTCTCGAGACATAGTACAAGTGCATCGTCAGATTCAGCCGCTACCGATGCTAAATTCTCCTCCTTGCATTCCCTGCGGAAGTGTCCCTTTTTCCTGTAGTTGCACCAATCAGGCTCCCCCTATTCTTTGACTTTCCCCGATTCCTCGATCGGGCCCTACTCTTGCCATTCTGCCCTTATTTATTCTTCCAACCCCGGGAAGAATCTGCCACCAATGCATTACTTTTGGTATCCCCCTTATGCTTTCTTCTCAATTCTTCACTGATGAGTCGAGTCCGTACATCGTCAAAATTGAGTTTTCCAGGTTGACTGCTGATGATATCAACCGTCGTTGACAAACTTTTGGGCATGGTACCAAGAACGGCAACAGCCTGCGTGTCGTCATCCATGACATGTCCAGTCAGCGACAACTGGTCGGTAAGATTGCAGAAATCATTCAGATGTTGTGCGACGGAGGCACCCTCTCCCATCGTCATGGTATACAACTGCCGTGTTAAGAGCACATGATTTGTCGATGATGGTCTCTCGTACATATCGGACAATGCCTTCATCATACCGTACGTCGTCGTATGTTTGTTGTAGTTAAACGCCACCATCTTCGACAACGATAGTTGAACGATCGCCAACGTATTGCGATCCAATTTCTACCAATCCGCATCCTCCATTTTTCCCGGCTTCTTTTCTTCGAGTGCTTCCCCTAGATCATTCCGATAGAGGGTATTACGGATTTACATTTTCCAATATGCAAAATCAGATTCGTCAAACATCCTCAGGCTTCCCTTATCGTCATCCATCGCTGATTGCTCCAGTACTACCCCACAGCCACCACCAATTGTTGGAGATTGAACACGTGTGCGAACAATCTCGATAGATTAAGTAGAACCTTTGAATCAAAGCAAAGAGAAAACAACGACACAAGAAATTTAATGTGGAAACCAGAAATGGGAAAACTACGTGACTGTCGGAAACAACTAAATTCACTATCACTTGAGAAGATTACAACAGACACACAAGAACATGAAAAATCGGAATACAAGAGTATTGAAGTGAGTAACAATAAACCATAAGACCCCATTATATAGATAAGGTGATTGAGATAATTAAGGTAGCTAATATATATTCCTAATATTTGATCATATCCCCATATATGATTATCCATGATCAAATCATATATATGCGTATGTTGTGGTTTGAAAACCGGGGGTGTCAACAATCGACCGGTTCGTTGCAAGACGAACTCGGTTGTTATTTATTTAAGTGTGGAGAAGGTTGATGATTCTAAGGCAAAGAAGGCAAACATGTTTTTAGAGTGGAAAATCTCGGAATCGAGGAAAAAACCACTTGGTTAAGGGCTAAAAGAAATGCCCTCAGCCTGTTCTTTAATCAAATTAGCCATTGTACAATACATGTTATGGTAAACAACAAGGAGAGGGAAGACAATCGAAAATAAATCGAGAGTTCTATGCCAAACTTAAGCTTCCAGGAGAAAACCAGATCGAAAATTGAGAATGAATCCTTTTTTTTTCCTTCTCTATGTGTCCTTTTTATACTGCCACTGTACCATGTACAGTAGGGTGTCCTTTTGCGCTTGTCCTTTGCTACTAGGTTGGCTAACGTCAAGCGAAACAGCCGCCGGAAATAGCCCTGTAGCTGTATGGCGCCGGTCCTTTCGGCGCTGCCAGCCGGCTACTCTTTGGCTTCTAGCGGCTTACATCTATTGCCAAGCCACGCTACTGGCCAGTCTGTCGCGGGTTTTTGTCGCGTATGACGTATGAGGATGGCCCGAAGTAACGCCTGCAAGAAACGGACCGATCGGTCTGGGCGTATGTGGGGAGCTGGGCCCCACGGCTCGGGACCGATCGCTAACTGTGACCGATCGGTCCTCTGCTGACCTGGGCCTCCAAGTTTGGCTCACTTGCCTGGGCCGCCATGGCCCAGGCCGGCCCTAACCCTGTTCGGGATATCGGGTTCCGATGATCTCATCAGCGTATATATATATTGATTTGATATGATCTTGTTTTCTTTAATATCTCAATCTATGACTACCGATATCCTAGACTAGTGGGCACCACCATATCTCAGTTCGGTCCTCGACCGATTGTCTCCATATCATATCTTCGGGTCACGTGCCTTCGATCCTCTTTGTCACATTCGGTATTACGTGCTTCGATCCTCAACCGAACGGTACCAATGTCGACCATCCCATCTTCCATGTGTGCCCCGATTGACCACATTGTCGATCATCATCCAAGTGTGACCGATTGATACCAATACCGATCTCTACACTTAACAACTACTCCACACTTTAAGATTTTAATAACAAATCTTGGAATAATCGATGGACTTTTCTTCAAGGGAGACTTTATTGGACTATATTGAAAACTAAGTCCATCTATAGTCCAAGTGAATAAGTTAATTTGACTTATTCTACACCAAAAACTATTATGTTGCGTTTATTGTTAAGATCATTTTTTGCATTTTTTTAAAATTATTTGTTAAAGTTGTTATGTTATGTTATGCTATTTAATTCATTGTAATCATCATTTTTTATTGTGAACTCGCTAACAAACCCAATTTATAATTCTACTTAATTCCCATTCTTTTTCTTACCTATATATCCCCACATTCCAACAACAAGACCTTGGGAGTGGGCTTTCTACGTTATCCACAAACCTCTTAAAAAACTCCATAATATTAAATAAGAAATATAAAACTGCATATTTAGATAAAAAAATGTAATTAATTATTTAAAATAACATTCATGATTGAACAGCTAAATCACCGAGCCTGGGTCGGGTAACTCTCTCTGAATCCTCAGCGGAACTCTTCCTCTTGTTATTAATGAAACTTGTTCTCAACTCTTCCAGACCGTCCACGTGTTCAGATGATCGAGCCGTGTCTTCATCTTGTTCCAGTGGTTTCAGACTCTCCTCATCCTTAGATTTCATAATATGAGGCCTCAATTTAATCACGTCCGTTAATCTAACAGGCTTCAGTAAGAACTCTCTAGCACCTTCTTCCAAACATCTTCGCAATTTTGAAGTATATTTATTAAATTTAAAATATTAGTATTTCGATTTAAATTGAAATAAAATGATTACCTATTGATCCTTGATGGGACATTCTCAGATGACATAATCACGACGGGTATATCCTTAAGATATGAAGATTCCTATCAAAAGATAATGATAATGAAAATATTATGTCATATCACAATAAATCGTTGTCAAATAATTAAATAAAAACTGGTATTTAGTACTATGTTGAAAAATAGGTAATGAAAAGAGTGAAATATAATAATATGCACATGAGTGATTTATTAATTAAATTAAAAAGGAAAAGACATTTTAGGAATGGAAATAATAAAGAAATACGAAAATGCCCCACCGTGTCGTCTCTATTATGATGTGAAGATCTGGCCAAGATTCTCTCATTCATGTCATGTTTGACGGACGGGACCCAAAATCTTCACAGACAATCCACTCTAGATACGTCAAATCTCTATCTTTCCTATTTTTCTTAATTCACTATTTAAAATAATATATTCATATTTCTTATTAAGAGTTAAAATAACTTAATTAATCCTATCAATATTACTTCAGATAAAATATTTAAATATATTTGATGATATTTCATCAAAAATAAAAGTTGTTTGGGGTGGTTCATCATACATAATAAATATGGGTGCAAAAGAATAGAAATGAGCTCGTCAATTTTTAATGTTCCAATTCGACTAAAAATAGATTAAGTCCATAACTAAGGAATTAATTGTTCAATACTTGATTCGTGTTTGGCTTGAGTTTAATTTTCAGTTTGAGTCACTGAAACTCAAGCAAGTTAAAAATGTTTGAAATTCAAACTCAGATTAGAGTTTTTTCGTATTAAAAAAAATGAGTTCAAACTCGAATCTTGACCGGATCTAATGATTCGTAAAAACTCAATTCATAACATTATGTGTAGGTATTTAACATATAATTTAATTTTTGTCTCCACTAAAATCACCCCCCAAAACAAAGTCAGATGAATAAACACATTAAAATAAATGAACTAATAAAGTATTTTTATTCTAGTACTATTAAATTAATTCCTTAATAAACTCTATTATTGAAGTATTAACAATAATATATAAATATAAGAAAAATAGTTATTGTTTATTAAAAAAAGGAATAAAAAATATAATGTAAGAATAAAGGTACCTTGATTTTCTTGAGTAAATCGTAGCCTGACATCTCTGGCATACAGTAGTCTGTAATTACTAGATTGACCCCAATCTGAAATAACAATTTTAATTAATATAATTTAAATATAATGAGTAATAAAACATAATATTCACCTGACGATTTCTGGGAAAATGGCGAGATTCTTCAGAACTGGAGCTGGAATCGCTGTTCGTCGTTTCAGTTTGACTCCAGCCCAGAAACTCCAAAGCTTTTATTCCAGAATCGACGACAGTTACTGAAAGAAGAAGACGAATTTATAGAAAAAGATGAATTTTAAGGAAGAATGAAAGAGGAAGCAAACCTTTGAAAGAGCAGGTTTTTAGGAGACGTTCGATTAGCTTTCTGTCGATTAAGCTGTCATCGACGGCGAGGATGTGAAATTGAGAATCCGGCGGCGTCGCCATTTGAAGGAGAATTGTGAAGTGGGTGGGGTTGGGAAATTGGAATAGAAGACGCTGAAGCTGAAGCCCCACCGTGAGAAAAACAAAATAAAAAGCAAGATCTGATGAGATTTTCCTCCCATACCCCCCAAAGATACGCCAAATTTTACAATTATTTTTAATATATATTCTATAATAACAACCAATATAGCTAAAAACCAATTTAGTTATAATTGAATCGTCCAAAACAACTTGATTAGTTCAAACGGTAGCCACCCCATAACCCTACATTAAAAAACCCTACAAATCTTCAAAACCCGTCTAAATAGGTTATATTGTAAAAGAATAAACTTATATGGTCATAAAAGTCGATTCTGTTAAATTTAAAGAGTCGGGTCAATTTACGTGGGGAATGTGCTCGCATATAACGTATAAAAGAGATGAGATGACATTTTAAAATATTTGAACAAATTATTTATTATGGTCTATTTTCTCTATTATAAATCAATCCATTCAACTTTTATTTTCCAATATGAGAAAACACCCACTTATTTCAACACACTTTCCTCAAGTCCAACCACTTGACAAATTGGACTTGACAATTCAAATCGGTGGATTACCAACCGATCAATTTCATTAACCGGACTAACCCCTGGCAAAGTCAATCAGGATTTTTCCGAACCCGCTCCGATACCATGTTAAATTTCTAGAGTGGATTGGTTTATAAGAAGGAAAATGGACCATAGAAAATGACTTGTTCAAGTCTTTTATAATGTGGTCTCATCCCTCTTATAGTTATATCCGAGCACACTCCCCATTTAAATTGATCCGACTCTAGAAATTTAACATGGTATCGGAGCGGGTTCGGAAAAATCCTGAGTGACCTTGCCGGGGGTTAGTCCGGTTTAATTGATCGGTTGGTAATCAACCGATTTGAATTTTCAAGTCCAATTTTTCAGGTGGTTGGACTTGAGGGGGGTGTGTTGAAATGATGAAGTTTGTCTCACATTGAAAAATTAAAATGTGGTGGATTGGTTTATAAGAAGGAAAATATACCATAGTAAATGATTTGTTCATGTCTTTTACAATGTGGTCTCATCCCTCTTATACGTTGTATCCGAGCACCATTCCTCAAGTAAATTGATCCGACTCTAGATATTTAACATGTTCAACCCCCCGGTTTATTACTAAAGTTTATTTTAAAATTTAAATATACATTCTATGTTTAAATTCGATTCAACTCTAGTTAATCCCTGCATTTGAGTTAAATATCAATTGTTCAATCATTCGATAACTTAGGCTATCTCTAGCTGTGGGCGTCTGGAAACTTGTTTCTCTCTCTACACATCTGTTTTCTCTGTTAAGCATTGATGAAGGTTTAATGACATCCTACTTAATCAAATTTGGAGTTGTAGAAGAATTATTACTTGAAATGTAGTTGAAACTTCCACGGAAATATTAACTAAGTTCTTATGAAGAGTCACTTTCATTTATGTAGTCAAAGTTGTCGAACTTGGTTCATGTAGCCATTGATGGCACTCAATGGTTTATATATCAGTGTTCTATGAAATAAAATCCATGATTTTCTCTTCTTATCAAATGACATCAATTTGGTTCGATTTCTTCATGGTATCGGAGCAAGCGATCTAGGACATACCAACAAATTTGTCATGGTCTCCAGAAATTATACTTCACAGCCGCCAGCGGTCTTCAACTGCAGAAACTACCATATATGAGCTTCCAAAATGGAAGATTATCTTAAATTATATAGCATGTGGGAAGATGTCACTCAAGACATAGATATACCAACATTAGGAGATGATGCAAGTGCAGCGGATTAACACCTTCATGCTGATATGGAAGCTAGAAAACATAAAGCAAAATCTGCTCTAAATAATGCAGTCTGAGAAGAACTCTTTATGTTGATAATCAATTACAAAACCACCAACGAAGCTTGGTCACGTCTGAAAACTGAATTAATGGGCACAGAACGCAGCAGGCAAACAGAAATAATGTCTCTATGGACTGAGTTTCAATGTTACGAATGAAAGAATCTGATAGTATTCAGAACTTTTCTGAAAATACTACTCAAATTGTTGTCAAACTAAGAGTCTTAGGAGAAGAGGTAATCGAGGCAAGACGGGTGATGAGATCCCCGGAACCCGGTACCCCGGACAGGGTCAGGACCAAGTTTGGCCAGAGGAGCCCAAACAACGTAAGCCAAACTTGGAGGCCCAGATCCAACCCACGTGAGTGAATGACCCATCTAGATCTCGTGGCCTGATCGATCGTTTATAGGGATCGGTCCCGGTGTGTAGGCCCAGCTTCTCGCACACGCCAGACCGATCGGTCCACATATTACAGTCGCTGCTTCGGACCATTCCTACTCATCCCATGCAACGACATCCATCGACAGCCTTGTCAGAAGCGTGGTCCGGCGAAGGTGTACGAGCCACCAGTGGCCAGAGAGTAGCCGGCTAGTAGCGCCGAAAGGTCTAGCGCCATGCAGCTCTGTGAAGCCGTTTCCGGCGGCTATTCCGCCTGACATTAGCCGACCTAGCCGCAAAGGGCAGGCACAAAACGACACCCTACTGTACACAACACAGTGGGAGTATAAAAATGATACTTAGAGTGTGAGAAAATGATCTTCTTCCGTTTTTTCCTCAGAGCTTTCGCATAGAGAAGTCTTAGTCGATTTATTTTCGATTCTTCTCCTCCTCTTTGTTGTCTGAAGAGCAAACATGACTTGTATTATCATTCACTTGCTTATTGAACCGATTAAGGGTACTTTCTTTGGCCCTTAATCAAGTGGTTTTTTCCTCGTCTTCGAGGTTTTCCACTCTAAAATCCATGCGCATTTTCACCTTTGGTTTATAATCGTTCTCCACACATCAAATAAATTGTAACCGAGTTCGTCTTGCAATGAACCGGTCGACTGATGACACCCCTGATTTTCGAACCACAACAGTTTGGCGCCGTTCGTGGGGACGAGTTTCTAATCCCCATTTGAGGTCTTTACCTGGGATAGGATAATCAAAGGCATGGCGACTGGAACTTCAACGAACGATAGTGACACGCTTCCCAGTAGCATTCCAGCTTCAACGTTCTCTTAACAGGACCTGGAAGCTGTTGTTAGGAAAGTTATATTGGAAGTTACGTTGGAGAGGAGTGGAACAGAACCACCGGCTATCACAAGCCCTGTTCCAGCCAACAGAGGGTACGAAAGCGACCCAGAAGCGCCGAGCTCCGATGAAGAGGAGATTATCAGGCGCGGAATAACAATGAGGAGGCCAAGATACCAATCTACTCCGCCTCCTCTAGTTAGAACCCCAACTCCCGTTCTTGGGATTGACCAGGAACAGATGTAGAGATGCATCGATGAGCTTACCAGGGAGTTGGAAACCCTGCGAACGCAGAGGGATTACAGTCCTAATTTGGAGCGCAATCATGGACTCTTTGATCAGACCATGGATGCCCCGATCAGGCGGAGCAAGGATGATGACTGGTGGCACAATCTGCATGTGGCTCAGGCGTCATCCCAACAATCTGGAGGCGTCTCCGCCGCGCTGGGAGATTTGATGTTCCCATTTTCTGAAGAGATCTGGGCGGCAGTCCCCGATCGATACTATCGTAACACCGAAGGGTTACTAGTATTCTGAAGCGACGGTGATCCGATTGATCACGTCGCAGATTTCGAGCTGAGGATGGGGACTGTTCGGGTCTCTGACTCATTGAAGTGCCGCATCTTCGCGGCAGGGCTGTAAGGCGATGCCCGGACCTGGTTCAAGAACTTGCCGGCCCGATCCATACAGTCGTATGGGGGATTCATCCTGGCTTTCTCGGAGCAGTTCGCTCCAAATGTAGGACCGCCTCGTAGCAGGCAGGAA
This sequence comes from Utricularia reniformis, assembly GCA_009725065.1. NCBI lineage: Eukaryota > Viridiplantae > Streptophyta > Magnoliopsida > Lamiales > Lentibulariaceae > Utricularia > Utricularia reniformis. Next base: position 480,532 of record RWGZ01001425.1, read on the forward strand.
CTATATGACATGAAGTATATCCAAGCGAAGATGAGTCTCCGATCTTTTATGGAGAAGTTCAATCGAACTGCCCGGGGTATCAAGTTGGAGCTCCGAGACAAAATCGATATCTTGCAGCAGGTCATGGGACCTTGTGGCCTTTCGGCCAGCCTTGTGAAGAGCCCACCACCCACCTTGGGGAAGCTCCTTCAGAAAATCAACAAGTACATGAAAGTGGATGAAGCGCTGGGAGCGGGATATCGAAAGCCTGGCGGGAATTCTGATCCCACAGGTGACCATAGGGTATCTTACCCTAAGAGACAACCGCGGAAAGTTGCAGCTGTGGCTGAAATGATCGTTCCTCCGAAGAAGGAGGAAAATCGGGTTTATTGCGAGTTGCATCACAACCGCGATCACCCGATGTTGAAATGCCCGCTACTGCGAGAGACAGTAGCGGCAATGAACAAGGAAATGTCCGATCATGACGATCGGAGGGGCAAGGGGGCTGACTCTCCTCGAGCGGGCCATCAAGGTGACGATCGTCACATGCCAAGGGGAAGAGACAATCGGGGTCAGCCCCGACATTACAACGACCGGGCGGGAGACCGAAGATCTCCCCAACCCGAACAGGATAGAGGCTAGTACGGTCAAGAGAATCGTGGCCAAGGCCGAAGGAGGAGATGGTGGGGCCGTGGCGGCAGGGCCCCGCCAAATGAAGGAGATAGGAGCGAGCAACCAGCTCCCCCACCTGCCGAAGTGGGCACTCAACCTCCCCCAAATGAGGAGGTGCCCAGGGAGAGAGAGGTCGCCGAAGATATTTATGTTATCTCCGGCGGAATAAGGATTAATGAGTCGGTCAGGGACCGAAAAAGAGCAGCGCGTGAGGAGTTTCCAAAAAGCTCCGAATCTGTGGCGCTGGTCAAGTACGAATCGGCTGAGCGGTCCTCAACCTTTGAGGGAGAAATCATTTTTACCGCAGCCGATCGGGAAGGGGTCACCGATCCATGTGATGATCCTCTTATCATCACTGGAATTATCGCTGATCGACGGGTCCATAGGATTCTAGTGGACACCGGGGCTTCATGCAACCTGATAAAGCGTGAAGTGTCGGAGATGGTAGGAGCCGCGGCCCATGATCTCCCAATTGCCAATATAACCCTCTGGTCGTTCGACCACAGAAGTGTTATCCCGTGCGGGAAAATTCTTTTCCCAGTCACACTAGGAGAACCGGGTAGGGACCGATCGGAAACCCTGGAATTCATAGTCGTTGAAGTCGATCTGGCTTATAATGCTATCATTGGACGGACCGGCCTCAGTAAGTTTGAGGCGGTCCCTTCCACGTACCATATGATGCTCAAGTTCCCCTCCACTCATGGAGTGATTTATGTTAAGGGGAACCAGAAAGTAGCAAGACAGTGCTACATGAGCTCGTGCCGAACCTTGGCACCCATCAAGAGAGCTCGGGTGGATTTGCTCGAAGAGCCCCCGCACCCGAGGCAAGCTATGGAACCCATTGGGTTCAAGCTTATCAACTTGGTTGAGGATGACTCAACCAAGACTACTCGCATCTGATCACATATGGCCCCGACCTTCGAAGAAGAGCTGGTCCGCTTGCTGAGAAGCAATGTGGACATCTTCGCTTGGACCCCGGACGATGTTCTGGGAATTGAACGATCCGAAAGTGAGCATCGGATCAACACCGAACCTGGAACCAAGCCTATAAGGCAAAAGAGGAGACCCTATTCTCATGAGAAGATTGAGATCATCCGGGTAGAGGTGAACAGGTTGCTGGGTTGGGTTTCATCAGAGAGATTCACTACACTGAGTGGGTTGCAAACCCAGTGGTGGTCTCCAAGGCAGATGGGAAGTGGAGGATGTGTGTGGATTTTACCGACGTCAACAAGAGCTGTGAGTCGGACCCTTTCCCACTGTCGCATATTGACCGATTGGTGGATGCTGTGGAGGGCAGCACCATGATGAGTTCCATGGACGCTTACTCCGGGTACCATCAGATCTTCCTTGCTAAGGAAGATCAAAAGAAGTCATCATTCATGACAGAAGATGGCGTTTACTGCTACGAAGTTATGCCTTTTGGCTTAAAGAATGCCGGAACAACATACCAAAGGCTGGTCAACAAGATCTTTAGGGAGTTGATAGGCCATATTATGGAAGTGTATGTTGATGATATGATTGTCAAGTCCATGAATGATGAAGATCACATTCCTTACTTGTCTCGCTGTTTCGAAGTATGCCGTAAATATAAACTCAAACTAAATCCAAACAAGTGTTGCTTCGGGATTCGAAGTGGCAAATTCCTTGGATATTACGTTTCTGAGAAAGGCACCGAGGTTAATCCGGAGAAAGTCCAGGCTATTATTGATATGCAACCTCCGAGAAACAAGCGAGAATTTCAAAGGCTGATTGGCCGATTGGCGGCGCTGAGCAGGTTTATTTCTAGGTCCACGGATCGGGCTCAACCTTTTTTCAGGACATTGAGAAAAGCTAGCCATCTTGGCTGGACCGAAGAGTGCGATCGGGCATTTTCCGATTTAAAGACTTATTTGAGCACTCCTCCTGTCATGGTGAGCCCAACGTGCCACGAACCCCTAGGGTTATATTTGGCCGTGTTAGAAGCCACAGTCAGCGCATCCCTGGTGACCATTGGGGATGATATTCACCGACTCGTTTACTACGTTAGCCATTCCCTGGTACCAGCCGAAACCAGATACACAACCTTAGAGAAATTTATGTTGGCCTTGCAGAAAGCTATATCAAAGCTTAAACACTATTTCGAAGGCTGCAAGGTTTTTGTGTATACTGATCAGCCTTTGAAGGCGGTTTTGAGTCAGGTGGATTCTAATGAGAGGTTGGCAAAGTGGAAGATCAAGATCAGCTCCATGTATATGGAATTCGTTCCCCGAAGGGCGATCAAAGCTCAAGTCCTCAAGGATTTCGTGGTCGAGATGACCCGATCGCTCATATTTCTGAACCAAGAGGACGACCGGTGGGTCATTTATGTTGATGGATCAACCTTCGGGGGAAAGGGAGCGGGCATCACCCTTACTACACTTCAAGGCGACGTTATCCATTCCGCGGTCAAGTTCTTGTTTTATGGAACGAATAACGTGGTGGAATACGAAGCCGTTTTGTCGAGGATGACCTTAGCCCAAAAGATGGGAGTTGCTAAAGTGCGAATGTTCTCGGACTCCAAGTTGGTGGTGGAGCAATTCGCAGGACGATTCGAAACACATGAGCCAACCATGAAGTTAAATCATGCGAAGGTCTTGGAGATGGCAAAGAAGTTCTGTGAGTTCTCACTTGACTACGTGCCTAGAGAATAAAACAAGGTGGCCGATGCGTTAGCCAGATTGGCCGCAAGCTTACCATACGTTGGACCAGGCACAGTATCTGTCCATATTAAGGATCGACCTTCGGTCGAAATTTCTGTGACCGAACAGTCGTTTGAGGAGGTGGGAGCTTTATGCCATGAACTCCAAGACTTAAAGATTAACGCCGTTGACTCCCTAGAAGATACCACGTGGATGACCCCTTTTGTCAAGTATCTGACCAACGGCCATCTACCGGAAAATGCATCAGAGACAAGGAAAATAGAAACCTGGGCGACGCGATATGTGATGAATGACGGGCACCTATTCAAGAAAAGCTTTGAGGGACCGCTCCTGCGATGCTTATCCCCTTTAGAGGCTGAGGCCGTCATGATTTATGTTCATGAGGGGATGTGCGGGATACATTCTGGGGACCGATCGCTATATCATCGTGTCGTTAGAGCCGGTTATTTCTGGCCAACGCTCCTTGAGGATGCAAAGAAGTACACAAGACGCTGCGCTGCTTGTCAACACCATTCTCCAGTTCCCCAATTGCCAGGGGCATCTTTGTCGATGACCCCACTTCCTTGTCCATTTGACAGATGGGGGATTGATATTTTGGGACCGTTTCCTCGATCGGTCCAGCAGAGGAAGTTTTGCATAGTGGCGGTTGAATATTATACAAAGTGGATCGAGGCTGAAGCGGTGGCTATTATTTTCGAAAAGGTGGTAAAACACTTCCTATGGAGGAACATCATAAGCCGCTTTGGGGTACCTCGAGCTTTTGTATATGATAATGGACTTCAATTCCGCGGAAAAGCCGTTCGGGATCTTTGCGTCAAATTGGGTATCGCTCAACACTTCTCATCAGTGGCTNTCATCTTCGGGATCCAGACCAAACTTGCTGACTATTTGGTCCTTCATATTGTCCATGTATTGGGAGACGTTCGGTCCGTAAACGTTTGCCGCTAAGGCAAACATTAGGGGCGATCGGGCAAAACCCAACAGGGCTTCCCGAACCGCGCCCTCAGTTGATCCTTGGACCATAACCAAGTCTTCTTTAAGTGCTTCCCGCTCTTCCTTCAAGACATTCTTTTCCTCCTGGGAATGCAGGAGAAGTCTGTTGTTTTCGTCAGATATCTCTTGTATATGACGCTCCAGCTCCAAAACTCGGGCCGTGGCGGAGTTTGCTGCTGCTTGGGCCTCTCCCGCCTTAGAAGCAGCTAAGGACAGCTCAGTACCCGCTCCAAGCAGCTCTCCATTCAAACAATCCCGATCGGCTCTAACCGATTCCAGCTATTTCTGTTTGATTTCAACTTGCCGCTGAGCTAAGGCAAGTTGACTTTCAAGCTCTTCAGACGCCGAGGAGATGCTTCGGCTGAGCTGGACGGCGGAAGCGAGGTCTAAGGCCCTTCTATGTGCCTGCAAGAGTCAAATTGGATTAAGAACATATACCCGATCGGGGCAGCATGAGCTGAAAATAACTTACCACAGCTTGGGATTCCAGATATGCTGACACCAAGCTGGGCAGCGCGCCATCAATACCAGGCAGATTTTTCTTCCCCAAGAGCCGGTATTCTTTGAGGGCGGCATCCTTCCATGAAGGGGTGACTCTTTTCGGTCCCCGGGCCTTGATAACGGAGACTAGCCATCTCCTGGATAGCCCCGCGAATAGCCTCGGGGTTAGACGAGGACGGGGCTGGTTTCTCCCCGATTGTGACCCCTTTCGTCGGGATCGGGACTGCGGGCCTGCTCACAGTTGACCGCAACCTCTTATATTGCTTCAGGGCTTCCTCTTCGGGGCCCCGCGTGCTCTTTGTTGCAGAGACTAAAGGTCTCTGCGCCCTATCTCCTAAACTGGATGAAGGGCGGATGTCTTCCACCCGCATTGACCCCTGCAGCAATAACCGCACGACGTTAAGATCCAGAGGGGAATTATTCCAGATTCTGTACATGGCAGAAAGGCCTAATGAGCGTATCCTCTTAGAGATAACCTCATTCACCTCGTCCATTGATCGGGGCTCTGGCCTGTGTCTGCTGGAGCTCCCCGATGATCGTGATGGTCCAGCTGCAGCGCTAGGCTTGGGTTTGGATGACTGCATCTGAACCTCCTTCTTGGCTTTTGAAGCATCAGCCACTGCAGCAAGTCGGTTCCCAGACATTGTATCAATAGAATCTGCAAAAGGAAAATAATGAGGATCCGGAAATATGAATTAAAGCAAGCTAAGTCTTACCCGATCCTTCTGACTCAGAAGACTCAGAACTGGAGAAGATACCCTTCGGGGCAGGGGCTCCTTTCTTCCTGCTACCCCGATCTCTAATAGCTTCTTCTTCCGAAGGATGCCAATTCTTTTCAGACGCCGTTCGGGAGGAGGAAGCATTGCCAATGTGTTGGCAATATCAGGGTGGGATGGGTTGAACCGGCTTTGGTCCAACTTCCCGATGTCTGGGTGTGTTGTTAGGAAGGTAACTTTCAGCAAGTCCTCCCTCGGGATGTCTATCCAGACATAGCAAGATTTCCATTCATGTAGGGAATCTTCATTGTCTACGATAATACACTCCTTCGTTCGGGTAGCTATATAATATAGCTTGCGACCTCCTAACAACCTTCTCCCCTACGGGATCCCACCAGGAATAGGTTGAAAAAATGCCTGAGGGTTGGCTCTACCCTCTGTTTGTGGCAGTATTAAATAAAAGCGATAATATATACATAACTGCCTGGAAAAAGAGCAAAAGTCGGGCAGTGAATCTCTAGAAGAACGGCCGCGACAACAGGGTGAAGGGGAAATCGCAAGCCTGATCTAAGGGAGGCATAGCTAACGGGTATGGCGCTAGCCGGAACGTTCATCTCAGCGGGAAGAAAGCACGGAACGTCTTCCTTCCCTCTCCAGATGGGATAATGGGCTGGAATAGAAAACTTGACCCGAAATGCTTCAAGGTCCATTGTGTTTATATCAGGGTACCTAGACCTACGAGGTGCCATGGATTGTTACCTTAAAGTTTGCAAGAAATTTGAAGTTGAGCAACGGTTGAGCAAAATCGCCGGAGGATTCCAAAGCTAGAGCAGTCTGTCGCAAAGTGTGATAATGGCTACATAAGGCGAAAATCCCGACCTTTATATCACATATTGCTCAATCACAGGGTGACACGTCATCTCTGCAGGCAGCTGCAGTCTGACAGTCTGTCCCCCCTTTGGAATACGGAAAGGCGTTAGTTATTGTAGAGCCCAGAATTACGTTTCTACCCTCAACTGCTATGGATTTCAAATTTGAAAATCCACATCCTGAAATTTCTAAGTGCAGGATCGGTCCCCAAGGACGCCGTTACAACCAGTTCGGGTACAGGTTTCCTTTGCTGCGATCGAGCACTTATGCACAAACGATCTCAATTTGTTGATCGAACCCTGATCACTACCGCGGTGGCGACGGAGTCCGAGGGGCTAGTGATGAGATCCCCGGAACCCGGTACCCCGGACAGGGTTAGGACCAAGCTTGGCCAGAGGAGCCCAAACAACGTAAGCCGAACTTGGAGGCACATATCCAGCCCACGTGAGTGAATAGCTCATCCAGATCTCGTGGCCCGATCGATCGTTTATAGCGATCGGTCTCGGTGTGTAGGCCCAGCTTCTCGCACATGCCAGACCGATCGGTCCACATAATACAGGCGCTGCTTCGGGCCATTCCTACTCATCCCATGCAACGACAACCCTCGACAGCCTTGTCAGAAGCGTGGTTCGGCGAAGGCGTACGAGCCACCAGTGGCCAGAGAGTAGCCGGCTAGTAGTGCCGAAAGGTTTAGCGCCATGCAGTTCTGTGAAGCCGTTTCCGGCGGCTATTCCGCCTGACATTAGCCGACCAAGCCGCAAAGGACATGCACAAAATGACACCCTACTGTACACAGCACAGTGGGAGTATAAAAAATTCACTTAGAGTGTGAGAAAATGATCTTCTTCCGTTTTTTCCTCAGAGCTTTTGCATAGAGAAGTCTTAGTCGATTTATTTTCGATTCTTCTCCTCCTCTTTGTTGTCTGAAGAACAAACATGACTTGTATTATCATTCACTTGCTTATTGAACCGATTAAGAGTACTTTCTTTGGCCCTTAATCAAGTGGTTTTTTCCTCGTTTTCGTGGTTTTCCACTCTAAAATCCCTGCGCCTTTTCACCTTTGCTTTATAATCGTTCTCCACACATCAAATAAATTGTAACCGAGTTCGTCTTGCAACGAACCGGTCGACTGTTGACACCCCCGGTTTTCGAACCACACCCCCGGTTTTCGACTGTTGTTGTCAAACTAAGAGTCTTAGGAGAAGAGGTAATCGAGGCAAGACGGGTAAACAAAATATTGATCAGTTTACCAGAAAAATTCAATGCTAAAGTAAGACCTATTGAAGATACAAAAGATATTAAAACCATATCATCTCAAGACCACTTCAACTCTATGAGGAACACTGAAAGCATGATAAATATGAGACTCGGGCATGCCGAAGACACTACAATGCCTGTTCAATTCAAAGAAGGAAGCTCCAACACAAACTTCAAAGCCAAGAAGCAAAATAAGGGACCATATCCACCATGCCCGTATTGTAAACAAAAGACTCACAAATTTGAATTGTGTTGGTGTCATCCAACTAACACACCTATACTTTGCAAAGCAACTCACCACATCTCACCACACCTCACCACACCGCAATTTTTAAAAAGCTGAACCAAACAAACCCAATGTGAGCAATGTCCTTATGTTGTCATTTGTCGAACAACCCATAAATAATTTCTCAAGGTCAAGATGGCTGCTAGATAGCGATTTTAGCAATCAATTGACAGCGGAAAAAGAATGCTTCACTGAAATATTCAGATTTGAGAATAAAATAGTTGAAATTGCTTATGGAGACTGCCTGAAGGTTATTGGAATCGGAGAAGTTGTTCTCCGGTCTAATACTTCTAAAGTGATCATTAGGAATGTGTATTATGTTCCTAATGCATCACACAACCTATTAAGTCTCGGACAACTTCTTGATGAAGGACAGAACATACCACAACAAGGCAAAGTTTTTTGCTTCTTGGGACGAGATGGAAAAAAACTTCTTGAAGTACCTATGAAGAACAAAGTCTTTCTAGCTATTTTGCTTGACGCACAAAATGTATGCTTAAATGTCCTTGAAGATACCACAATATGACATAAAAGGTTTGGTCACTTCAACAACGCTGATTTACAACTCATGTGTGAAATGAACTCTATCAAAGGCATGCCAAAAATAAAGACAGATTCTTCTATTTACGAGGTGTGCAAGCTTGGAAAAATGAGTGGCTTATCTTTCGGTTATGAACTTGGAAACCAAAAAAAATGCTAGAACTAGTTCATTAAGATGTCTGCTCTAAATAAGGTGACACCAAGTGGCAACAATTATTTCGTTTCCTTTATCGATGACCTCACTCGCTATACCTGGATTTATCTTCTTAAAATAAATCTGAAACCTATGCAAAATTCAGAGTCTTCAAAGCTATGGTGGAAAAGAAAAGCAACGAAAAAATTAAGATGATTCGCTCTGACAATGGCGGGGAATATCTCTCAAACGAATTCATCTCTTTCTATCAGGAAGAATGCATAAGACACCAACTCACCACTATACACACCCCTCAACAAAATGGTGTGTGTGAAAGAAAGAACCAGACTATCATGAATATGGTGCGTTCTCTCTTGTATGAAAATGATTTGTCAAACTATCTATAGGGGGAGGCAACAAATACCGCAATATACTTACTCAATAGAATCAGCACTAAAGTTACGGATTATAAAACTCCCATGAATTATGGCATGGACAAACTCCTCTTATCAATCATTTGTGAATTTTTGGGTCCATTTGTTATGTCCATATACACGAAGCTAAGAGGACATAACTTGAAAAAAAGCTAAAGTGGGAATTTTTATGGGATATAGTGAGACATCCAAAGGTTATAGAGTCTTGATCACTGAAACGAACAAAATTGTACTCAGTCGGGATGTTGCTTTTGATGAGAAAGAAAATGAGACTAGACTGAAAAGCATTCGGTATCTTCTTAAAACAGGGTTCCATCTCCGAGTACTTCCAACTATCATTGAAGATAACTTGCAAGTGTCTATTACAGAAAGGAGACAACAATATGAGGCTGAAAATGATGAAGAATATGAAGAAATAATCACTGAAAATGATGAGTCTACATATGATGACACACCTGTTAAAGGCTTCTGAGGTTTGCAATCCATTTATGACAAAATAGAGATAATGATGTTGATAACAGAACCAAATGATATCACACAAGCCTTGAAAGACGAAAATTGGAAGAAAGCCATGGTTGAAGAACTTAGCATGATCGAAAAAAACAATACTTGGACTTTAGTTGCAAAGCCAATTGACAGAAATGTCATTGGGGTGAAGTGGGTATTTCGAACCAAGATGAACCCATACGGAACATTTAACAAGCTTAAAACCGTCTAATGCACAATTTCAAGGAGTGGATTATGGAGAAACATTTGCTCCCGTTGCAAGGTTAGACACAATTAAACTATTAATTGCTCTTTCGGCAGGCTTGAATTTGAAGATATTCCATCTTAATGTGAAATCGGCATTCTTAAATGGCCACTTAAATGAAGAGATTTGCATTGAGCAGCCTCCTGGATTAGTTGTTAAATGGAAAGAAAACAGTGTGTATCTTCTCCACAAGGCATTATACAATTTAAAACAATCTCTAAGAGCTTGGTATAGCCTTATCGACACATATCTAGTAGAGGAGGGCTTCCATATATGTGCAAATGATCATACTTTGTATACTCTAAAACAAGGTGACAAAAACTCTCTGATTTTGTCACTACGTAGATGATCTATTAATTACCGGAGAAGATGAAAGACTAATTAAACAAGTCAAAAGAAATCTAATGAACACATTTGAAATGTCGCATCTTGGTCCAATGACTTATTTCATTGGAATGGAAATTAGACAACACATTGATTACATTTTTGTATCCTAGTAAAGATATGCAAAAGAACTGCTGAAGATACTTGTTGATGAAAAATAATCTACATGTCTGATTCCAATGACTCCGAATATGAAGCTTTGCAAAACTGATGACAGTTCATTCACAAATGAAAGAAACTATTGAAGGATTATTGGATGTCTCATGTACTGGGCTGCAACAAGGCCCGACATAAACTTTGCAGTAAATTACCTCTCTCGATTCATGTCATGCCCTCATCAATCACATTTCCTTGCTGCTAACAAGGTCCTAAAATATGTTATGGGCACACAGCTTTGTTTGGTCTCATGTTTGAAAAAAGACAAAAGCTCCAGCTTTTCGGCTACACGGATAGTGACTATGTCGAAGATACAAGTGATTCCAAGAGCACATTTGGTTACATTATTATGTTGGGGACATTAGCATTCTCTTGGAACACAAAAAAACAAGAATCTATTGCTCAATCCTCTGCCGAGGTGGAGTATGTAGCAACGCTATGACTGCAAATCAAACTATGTGGATTACAAAAGTATTTTCTGATCTTGGACTTGCTCTTGGTAGCCCAGTTAAGCTCTTCATTGATAACCGGTCTGGAATTCAAATGGCAATAAATCCTACTCATTTTGGAAGAACGAATATATTAAAGTGAAGTTTCATGCACTGAGAGATTATATTAGTAATGGAGTTATAGAATTGGCTTATATTTCTTCGAAGGAGCTAGTGGCAGAAATCTTAACGGGCGACAGACAAATTTGGTCTCAAAAGTTTTGAATTTTGGCAAATTTAGTCCGCAAACTTTGTACATTTTGGCAAAATCAGTCCCCGATGTTTTAAAATGGTAAAACCAGTCCCCAAACCATTTTTTTTTGCATACCAGTCCCCAAAGTTTTGTGTGTATGACATAATTGGTCCTCAATGTAATATTACACAAATTTGGTCTTCAAAGTTCGTGATTTTGGCAAATTTAGTCTCTAATGGTGTTAATGGTCCACAAAGTTTGCAAAACGTGACATATTTAGTCCCCAAACTTTTCAATAGCTAATTTGATCCCCAAAGTTTACAAAATTCGGCAGATTTGGTCCCCAACAAAATAAAATGGTATTTTTGAAGACCGATATATTTGTATATGATTTTCACGATAACAAAATTGATGAAAGTATATATGGATACGTATGAAAATTGATTTTTGAACACGTACGATACAAAATTTATGTTCCAGAAATTGACTTTTTCGGGAAGACTGCAAGTTATATCCGATTTGTAATTTTTGATCGAACATAATACAACGATACCCATTTATATTCCGAATACCAATACTTAAATTTTACTAATGTTCGATGGGATATATTTTTCGAAGTTCGATATAATTGTTTCCTGAAATTTATTTTGACAATTTCTGACAATTTATATTTTGACGAAGACTTTTCAATACCGTTCAAAATATCGGTTCCGCCCCAATTTTTCCGTAACGGGCGGTATACTTGTTCGAAATTCTGTTCCGATCCGGTATAAAATTATTTTAAAAAAATAAAATTTGCTGGACAGACCTATAATAATTTTTTTTAAAAAAATAAATAATTTTTCAATTTATTTTTAATTTTAATTTTTTAGAAAATAATTTAATTTATTTTTATTTTTTTAAAAAAATTAATTAAATATTTCGGGTCGGACCAGAAACCCGGTTTCGATCCTAATATTGTCTATATCGACGGACAAACCTGTATGGAAATACGGGCTTGTCCGCCTGATTGACCGCCAAATCAGCGCCCATGGTTACATGGGTGGTGATGTCAACAGAGGAAAATACTGTCCGCGGACAGGGATTTGGGCGCCCCTTGTCCGCGGACATTCATTTTATTTTTTTTAAAATAATTTTATTATTATATTATTTAATATATATATCAAATTTAAATATTATTTTTATATTTTATTATTTTATTTGATAATTAAAATATATGATTTGATTTAAAATTCAAAAATTTGAAATATTGATAATAAAAAATATAATACGAATAAAAAAAGAAATGCAATCGAAAGAATAATTCGATAAATTTGCAATGTTTTCATATCTTTCGATATATTGATTGTACGATAAAACCGGGCTATATCGGTATTTCGACTGGAACCCAACCCGGAAAAAAATAAATATTTGTATAAGTTCGAACACAAACAATGAAACATAATCCATACAATGATGCAAATTAATAAATAATGTTTAAACGTCGAGATTATTGAAATTAAAACTATTATAATTAAAATATAATATTTATTGATAAATTCAATAGTAAATAGATAAAATTGATGAGATAGACAGGTTTGTTAGAGGTTGTTGTCGCGCGATGTAAAACGAGGCCGGGACTGAGGCGTGGTCTGAGTGATCGGGCCCGAGGCGTGGTAAACGTGTGAAGGCCCGAAGCGTGGAAAGCGTGGGTTTGTAACCGTTTAGACCGAACCACGGAGCCAGTTATCAGAAGACGTTTTATTTCGCCAAAGTTATCTTCGGTCCTCTCGCAGAACATCGGGCCATTTTACCTTATGTATACTGATGGGCTGCAGAAGTTCGCTTCCACCATATGGATCGGCCCAATCGTTATTGGGCATCATCAATTGCAGGGTGTCCGGTCCTAGAGTTCTCATCACTAGCCTCTCGGGCTTTATTGCCATCGTAGAGGTGATACAAGACCGATCACACAATGTTTACACATTTGTGAGAACATGGGACCGTACCTGCTGGTGGTGAGCGTCTAGAGGACCGATCTTTCACTTAAGTTTACTAGTATATGAATTAATTTGTATTTAAAACTCAATAGCGTATATTTGTGTTATACTTTTATCCTTGTTATTCTTTTAATTATTAATATCCAGATCTGCGCCTCTTCACATTCGATAATTCAATAGGCGTGATGAATGTGCTTGTACTGCCATCGTCTGTGACAACATTACGTGGCAGCTCACCATTGGTCGGGAAATTAATATTTAAATCGGGGTTTTGGGTACTGTTTCTCCTCATCGTTATTTCGCGAAGGAAGAATTGCCCATTCGAGCTCTCTACGCCCTCAACCAGTTTCACGTTCAACCCATTTCACTCTGATTTTCTTTAAGATAAACCCTATGGCTCCTCATAAAATGAGATACCCAGCCATGTCTGAGTTGGATATTGAGGAGTTTAGGTCTAGGTTTTAGATTCCGGCACATTATTCCATCTGGAAGGGATGGGAATATATTCCCTGTTTCCTTCCTGCGGAAATGAATGTGCCTGCATATGCTATTCCGGTCAGTTACGCTTCATTAAAGTGCGGGCTTCGTTTTCCGCTGCATCCCTTTGTAGCAGCCGTTCTTAAAGAAATTCACTGCCCTACTTTTGCGTTATTCCCGGGTAGTTATGTGTATATAGTGGCGTTCATATTTTACTGCCATCAACAGAACCGTGCCCCGACCCTAGAACATTTTTTCAACCTGTTCTTGGTGGGATCCCGAAAGGGTAAAGGTCTGTTAGGATGCCGCAAACTATATTATATAGCGGTGCGCACTAAAGAGTGCGCTATAGTTGATAAAGAGGAGTCTTTCCATGCGTGAGAGTCTTGTTGTGTGTGGATAACATTCCCAAAAGAGGACATGTTGAAGGTGTGGCGACGCCTGACTCACCCACGCATAGGACAGTTGGATCGAACCAGGTTCAACCCCTCTCGTCCGGACACCGCAAATACACTTGCGATGTTCCCCCTCCCGAAGTACGCCTTAAGCGAACAGAGCTGCTTTAGGAGAAAAGATTGATAGAAATAGGTGTCGCGGGTAGGACCGGAGCCCCAGCCCCGAAGGGGATGTTTTCTAGCTCAGATCCGTCAGAAGGATCGGGTATGAAGTAATGTTTTTATTCTATCCTTTCCTGATCCTTATGTATTTGTTTTGCAGACTCGACTGAGACGATGCCTAGCTCACGGTTCAAGCGTATGGCTGCTGCTTCGGTCCGTCCTTCTGAAGGACAACGCGAAACAACGGGGAGTGCTAAGGAAAGTGAATCAGCAAAGGGGGGTATGCTGGTTCCATCGGGGTCTGGGAACCCCCCGATCCAAACCACCAGTGTGGGCACACTAACCCTGCGCTGCACAGAGCAACCCTCGACGGTAGAAGGGCTTGTGTTTCGGGTATTTGGGGTGGTAGAGGAGGTGATAATGGCTCGGATTCGTTCTTTGAGCTTATCCAGCCTCTACCAAATCGAAAACAATTCTTTTATTGATGCTAATATTATTGCTTTGTTGCTGTAGGGAGCCGTTCCCGTGGAGAAGGTTCTCCCCGGTCCAACCTTAAGGTGATCGTCTCCCTGCCGCCAATCCCCTTGGGAAAAGGGAAGAGGGCGATCGCAGCAGAAGCCTCGAGGGATCTCAAAAGGATGAAGAAAGGGGGGAGTGCTTCGGTCCCCTCTAAGGGGATCGTTTTGAAGGAGCCTGCCTCGGGCCCTAAGACCAACTCCGACTGGGGAGTTGCCTTAGGCCTGTTAGATAGGTTCAGTAAGGGGAGGAAGTTGACCTCCTGGAGAAGTGCTTTCCTGAAAGATTTCCGCCTTTATAGATAGCAAAACCCAGACAATGTCCAAGCGGACATGTTTGGGGAAGAGATCATTGAAGGCTTCCTCAACCTCACCAGCAAGGTAATTTTCTTTTATATTAGGGCCCGAAGCTTTACTTTTTTGACATTATTGTTCTATGCAGATGCTGAGGAAGGCCTTCACAATTGCCATCACCGTGGAGAAGAACCAGGGTGGCAGTGTTGTGTCTCAACAGTTCAAGATCAACTTGACCTTGCGAAAAGACAAGTTGAAATCAAACATGGTGAGTTGATCACGGTACGGGAGGACCGGGACCGACTGGATAGTGAGCTGCTAAGAGCTGGGACGAAGGTCTCACTCTTAGCAGATAAAGTCTCTGAGCTGGAAAAGATTGGGAAAACAGCTCAGGGGCGAATTTCTGACCTGGAGGCCAAGCTGCGGGCCAAGGAAGAAGAGATCAACCAAGTCCAAGGTCGGGCTCAGGAGAAGAGGAATAAACTGAATGAACTTCTTCTTCAGGCCCAAGAGCAGAAGGCGACCTTGGAAGAGGAGTTGACAAGGACCCGTACTTCGGCCGAAGGTTCGGTCCGGGAAGCAGTCCTAGGCTTCACTCGGTCCCCTCTGTTATTATCCTTGGCGGATAACATACATGGGATGTATACTGCTAAATACCTGGATAACATGCGAGAGCAGGTTATAAAGCCGTTCGGGCTTTCCCCTTCGGACGAGCGATGGAAGGCGATTGAGCCACTTGAGAGAGATGGCAACTTCCAGGTTATTCCAACTCTGGAAGAGCCTGTTCTGGAAGAAGACTATTTCTTCTATCTCTTTGAGGAGATGGAGAAAGCGGTCAACCAAAGGTGGCCGATCAAAAAGAGGAACTGAAGCAGCTCGCGGCTCGGACCGAACCGTAGGAGCAGAGAATTGAAGACAAGGAAGATGGGCAGGATAATTAAATTTCAGTTGTATTTTGTACATGCTTTGCTCCTTGTTTTCAATAAACTTTTTCCTCTCAATTCTTGTCATTTTAATTGTCAAAACAAAATATTATAACTGACTTTTAAGTGAATTAATATGTTTCATATTAACGAGAGTATTTTAACCACCAAGTATAAGATCGGGGATGCTTATAGGGTAGGGTGTTAACCCATCGGTCCCAGATACTGTGTCTAGCTTACTCATGTCAATTCTGATTGAATCGTTCGTTTTATATTGTATGCAGATCACTCTTATTCCGTCCTTGGAATCACAACTTGATTAGAAAAACGCGGTCTAGGTTCAATATGAGTCTTTATAAGCTTTGGCCGAACCTTGGTTCTACTGAAGTTCTGTAGGTTATATTGGCTAAGCTTTTGCTCATGATATGTCCCATAATAGGACCGAACTTGTGTTTCGATATGTTGACTCCCCCATTCCTCTTTTCGTGCCAGATTTCATAAGTACAAGGGCCATCTCTCAGGACTGAATGTCGTTGAAGGGAGTGTTTTAGTTCGTAATGAGTTCTGGGAGAATCGCGACTCATCCATGGGACTAGGCAAATGCAGGAGCATCTGGCTCGTCAGAGCAATCACTACAACCTGGGAGCCTTGTGGATAAGAAGCTTCGGTCACCAGTCCAGATTCGTCCTAAGTCACCCAACTTCAAGATCGGTCCATCACTCAATTAGAAATAGTTTGTTTTGTTCTTACTTGTTTTCAGTTTACGTTTAAAGGAATGTACGTTTATTAAGTCAAACAAGTTAATCGGAAGTTCACAAGAAATATCGCCTTAAATTCATGACATTCCACGTTCGGGGGACGTCTATACCATCCAATGTTTCAAGTTTATACGCACATGATTCCAATTTCTTTGATATTCGATACGGTCCCTCCCAATTTCTGTCCAGCTTTCCAACGTTTCTCTGCACTTTAATGCTTCTGAGGAAGAGATCGCCTTCGAAGAATTCCCTTGGGAGGACTCGCTTGTTATGGGCCCGTTCCATAGTTCGCTGATAAGCACGCATCCGCGCGTAAATCGCATCTCTCTTTTCTTCGATCATCTCGAGGTCCAATAATCTCCTTTCACCATTCATATACTCAACACGGAGATGAAAAAAGGGACCATAACAGTTTGGCGCCGTCCCTTTTCATAGATGTGTTATGGTCCCTTTTTAGGGGGTCCCAACAGTCATCCGGTTCGTTAGCCAACGAACTCGGTTTTGATTTGTTTTTTATGGGGAAAATGATTAAGAAACTAGAAACAATAAAGAGGCACATCGATTTATAGTGGAAACCCCAAGAATTGGGGAGAAAACCACTTGACTAAGAGCGAATTACGCTCATAGTCTATTCACTAATCAAACAATCCATACAGAATATAGCAGAGGCTTAATGAAAATGACAAGGAATAAGAAAGTAGTAAGAACTTCAACAGGGTAACAGCCTGCTCTTATGTGTCCAAAAGGTCATGCTATTTCGGTCGTTGTGCTCTGTATTTATAGAATTAGTGGCGTGTGTAATTCACGCTCTGTAACCGCCTCTGACAGGTTTGTTAGAGGTTGTTGTCGCGCGATGTAAAACGAGGCAGGGACCGTGGCGTGGTCTGCGTGATCGGGCCCGAGGCGTGGTAAACGTGTGAAGGCCCGAAGCGTGGAAAGCGTGGGTTTGTAACCGTTTGGACCGAACCACGGAGCCAGTTGTGAGAAAACGTTTTATTTCGCCAAGGTTATCTTCGGTCCTCTCGCAGAACATCAGACCATTATACCTTATGTATACTGATGGGCTGCAGAAGTTGGCTTCCACCATATGGATTGACCCAATCGTTATTGGGCCTCATCCATTGTAGGGTGCCCGGTCCTAGAGTTCTCATCAACGGCGGAAATGATTTTGAGCGCGGACAAGGTTACAAGTAGCATAATGGTAAAACTAACGCCGTTAAATTAATTGGGGACCAATTTTGCCAAATTTTTGAAACTTTGGGGACTAGATTTATGAGTAGGTGTAAACTTTGGGGATTGGTATTGCCAATATCAAAGTTTGAGGATCGATTTTGCCAAAATATTAAACTTTGAGGACCCAATTTGCCAAATTAACAAAACTTCGGGACCAAATTTGCCAAAATGTGAAACTTTGATAACTAAATTTGACGTTCAAAACTTTGGGAATCAAATTTGCCATTTTGTGTAAACTTTGGGTACCAAAGGCGCCATTTTCTCTATCTTAACTAAAGCACTACCTCCAAAGCAGTTTTCTCTCCTCAGAATACTCATGGGACTAAAGGAAGAAAATGAAACTTTTTATCACGTGGGAATGTTAAGCATTGATGAAGGTTTAATGACATCCTACTTAATCAAACCTGGAGTTGCGGAAGAATTATTACTTGAAATGCAGTTCAAACTTCCAGGTAAGATTTAACTAAGTTCTTGTGAAGAGTCACTTTCATTTATGTAGTCAAAGTTGTCAAACTTGGTTTATGTAGCCATTGATGGCACTCAGTGGTTTATATATCAATGTTCTATGAAATAAAATCTATGCTTTTCTCTTCTTATCAAATGACATTAATTTGGTTCGATTTCTTCATTCTCTCTGTACACATTATTTTTCTCTTTCCTTTGGAGATAGCTTTAAGTAATGTTAAAAATAATACAAACCATGTACTTCAACTTTGGTTTTTAGTTATAATTTAGTAAGTAATAAACTAAATTATCTTTATTGCAACACACATGTGATTTGATTTGTTAAAAATATGAGTTCTTAACATTGTTAATTTTGGCATAGTTAATTACATATTTATTAATTTTTAGTTTTTTATTTCATAAAATCGTTTTTAAGGATATTATTAATAGTAATGCATTTTTTTCTAAAATCAGTTTTGATTTTAGCTCTAAGTTGAGATGTTTGATTTTTAATTATTTAGATAAATAATATCTATTAAAATATTAAAAGTTTGAAACGCTAAAAAGATAATATATCTTTACTAAATATATTCATTTTATTTGATAAAATTGTATATTTGTAATATTTTCTTTTAATGTGCTTATGAAGCAACTTATCCTTGTAGTATTGAAATACGACTGCTTGAAAGAAATCTGAGAAATGAAATTATATAAGGAAACAAGACTAAATTACAATTTCTACAAATTAAAATCTCTATAAATAAAAAAGGGGTTTAATTCATTTTTAGCCCCTCAAATTACATGATGTGATAATTTTGGTCCCTTAATTTTGAATAATACATTAGATGTATCTCAATTAACAATATATGTCAATTTTGGTACATAATGACCAAAATACCCTTATAACATTTTCAAATGCAATCTTTCTCGACTCACTATGTCACCACTTTCTATCTTTAAATGTAACTCTAGCACCCGTCACGTTCCATTATTCATAATCCAGTCTCAGACCAATCATATTGTAAACACAATATTCAATCGCAACGTAAACTCTAAATGTATTGTTCATATTTTATCAACGTCTTCGATAGAAAAATGACAATAGAAAGATGACGATTGAGAGAGTGAGTTCGGGTAGAGATAGTCATTATGTACTGTTATAGTCCCTTTTTAGGGGGTACCAACAGTCGTCCGGTTCGTTTAGCAAACGAACTCGGTTCTGAATTGTTTTTGTTGTGGAAGACGATTAAAAACTGGAAATAAACGATGAAAAGTCGATGTATAGTGGAAACCCTAGGAATTGGGCTAAAAACAACTTGACTAAGAGTAGATTATACTCTTAGCATGTTCACCAATCAAATAATCCATAATGAATACAACAGAGGCTTAATGAAGATGACAAGGAAAAGAAAGCATTAAGAACTCCGGCAGGGTAACGACCTGTTCTTACGCGTCCAAAAGGTCATGCTATTTCCGTCGTCGTGCCCTGTATTTATAGAGTCAGCGGCGTGTGTAAATCACGCTCTGTAACCGCCTCTGACAGGTTTGTTAGAGGTTGTTATCATGGGATGTAAAACGAGGTTGAGACCGAGGCGTGGTCTGCGTGATCGGGCCCGAGGTGTGGTAAACGTGTGGAGGCCCAAGCGTGGAAAACGTGAGTCTGTAACCGTTCGGACCGAACCAATGAGCCAGTTACCAGAAAACACTTTATATCGCCTAAGGAAATCTTCGGTCCTCTCGTTAAACATCGAGCCGCTTTTCCTTAAGTGTACAAATGGGCTGCAAGAATTCGTTTCCTCCATTTGAATTAGCCCAATAGATAATGAGCCTTACCCATCACAAGGTACCCGGTCCTAAAGTTCTCATCACTAGCCCCTCGGGCTTGATTGCCATCGTAGAAGTGATACAAAACCGATCACATTATGTCTGCACACTCATGAGAACATGGGACCGTACCTGTAGATAGTGAGTGTCCAGGGGACCGATCTTTCCCTTAGTGTTGGAATTAATTCTGTTTAAAACTTAATAACGTATATTTAAGTTATAGTTTTATCTATGTTATTCTTTAAATATTAATATCCCGATCTGCGACTCTTCACATTCGATAGTTCAAGAGGCGTGATGAGTGCGCTTTGTACTGTCACTGTCTTGGGCAGTATTACGTGGCGGCTCACTATTGGCTGGGAGATTAATATTTAAATCGGGATTTTGAGCACTGTTTCCCCTCATCGTCATTATCGCGAAGGAAGAACTGCAGAATCGACTCTCTGTGCCCTCAATCCATTTCACGTTCAACCCCTTTCAATCCACTTTATTTAAGGTATACACTTATGACTCCTCATAAAATGAGATACTCATACATGTCTGAGTTGGATATTGAGGAGTTTATGTCTAGATTTTCGATTCCGGCACATTATTCTATCTGGAAGGGACGGGAAGATATTCCTTGTTTCCTTCTGGCGGAAATGAACGTGCCGGCATCTGCTATTCCAGTCAGTTACACCTCTTTTGAAACGAGAGCTAGGCATTGTCTCAGTGGAATCTGCAAAACAAATACATAAGGATCAGGAAAGTGTAAAGTAAAAACATTACTTCATACCCGATCTTTCTGATGGATCTGAACTAGAAAACATCCCCTTCGGGGCTGGGGCTCCGGCCCTACCCGCAACATCTATTTCTATTAATCTTTTCTCCCGAAGCAGATCTATTTGCTTAAGGTGTGCTTCGGGAGGGGGGAACATCGCAAGCGTATTTGCGGTGTCCGTATGGGAAGCTGCTTCGGTCCGTCCTTCTGAAGGACAACGCGAAGCATCGGGCAGCGCTGAGGGGAGTGAATCAGCAACTGGGGGTACGCTGGTCCCTTCGGTGTCCGGGAACCCCCCGATCCAAACAACCGGCGCGGGCACATTGACCATTCGCTGCACAGGGCAGCCTTCAACTGGAGAAGGGCCTGCGTTTCGGGTATTTGGAGTGGTAGAGGATGTGATAAAGGCTCGGATTCGTTCTTTGAACTTATCCAGTCTCTATCAAATCGGAAATACCTCCTTTATTAGTACTAAAACTATTGCTTTATTGCTGTAGGGAGCCGTTCCCGTGGAGAAGGTTCTCCCCGGTCCTTAGCTTAAGGCGAACGTCTCCCTGCCGCCGGTCCCCTTAGGAAAAGGGAAAAGGACGACCGAAGCGGAAGCCCAGCAGGAACTGAAAAGGCTAAGAAGGAGGGATAGCGCTCCGGTCCTTACTAAGGGGATCGTTTTGAAGGAGCCTGCATCAGGCCCTAAGACTAACTCCGACTGGGGAGTTGCTTTGGGCCTGCTGGACAGGTTCAGCAAGGGGAGGAAACTAACCACCTGGAGGAGTGCTATCCTAAAGGACTTCCGCCTTTACGGAGAGTAGAACCCAGAGAACGTCCAGGCGGACGTGTCTGGGGAAGATATAATGGAAGGTTTTCTCGACCTCACCACTAAGGTAACTTTTACTTAACATGAAGGCCCGAAGTTTCATCTTTTAAAATGTGTAATCTTATGCACATGTTGAGGAAAGCCTTCACAACTGCTATCACCGTGGAGAAGAACCAGGGTGGTAGTGTTGTATCCCAACAAGTCCAAGATCAACTTGACCTTGCAAGAAGGCAAGTTGAGATCAAGCATAGTGAGTTGGTCACGGTACGGGAGGACCGTGACCGACTGGACAATGAGCTGCTAAGAGCCGGGACGGAGGTCTCGCTGTTAGCCGATAAAATCTCTGAGCTGGAGAAGACATGACAAACAGCTCAGGGGCGAATTGCCGACCTGGAGGCCAAGCTGCGGGCCAAAGAAGAAGAAATCAACGAAATCCAAGGTCGAGCCCAGGAGAAGAGGAACAAGCTGAACGAGCTTCTCCTTCGGGCCCAAGAAGACAAGACGGCCTTGGAAGAGGAGCTGACAAGGGCCCGCACTTTGACCGAAAGTTCGGTCCGGGAAGCAGTTCTGGGTTTCGCTAGGTCCCCTTTGTTATTCGCTTTAGCGGATAACATACATGGGGTTTACACTGCTAAGTATTTGGATAACATGCGAGAGCAAGTTATTCAACAGTTCAGGCTTTCCCCATCGGACGAGCGATGGAAGATGATCGGGCCACTTGAAAAAGATGGCAAGTTTCAGGTTATTCCGACTTTGGAAGAACATGTTCTGGAAGAAGACCCTTTCTTCTATATCGTTGAAGAGATGGAGTGAGCGGTCAACCAAAAGGTGGCCGATCAAGAAGAAGAACTGAAGCAACTCACGGCCCGGACCGAACCGCAGGAGCCGGAGGTTGAAGATAAAGAAGAGGGGCAGATTAGCTAGATTTGATTTGTACTTTGTATCTACCTTACTTCTTATTCTCAATATAACTCTTTTTCCTTCAACTCTTGTTCTATTAATTGACAGAACGAAGTAATATAACCAACTTCTAAATAAACTAATAAGTTTTATATTAACGAAGTTGTTTTAATCACCAAGTGTAAGATCGGGGACGCTTACAGGGAGTTAACCATCGGTCCCAGACATTATGTTTGGTTTATTCGTATCAATTCTGATTGGATCGGTCGTTTTACATTGTGTGTAGGTCACTCTTATTCCGTCCTTGGAGTTAATACTGTATTGGATAGGCGTAGTCTGGGTTTAATATGAGTTTTTATGAGCTTCGGCTGAACCTTGGTTCTAATAAATTCCCTTAGGTTTTATTGGCTAAGCTCTGCTCAAAATACGTCTTATAAGGACCGATCTTATGTTTCGATATGCTGACTACCATTCCTTTTATCGTAGCAGATTTCATAGGTACAAAGGGTCATTCCTAAAGACTGAATGCCGTTGAAGGGAGTGTTTTAGTTCGTAATGAGTTCTGGGAGAATCACAACTCATCCATGGGGTTGGGCAAGTGCAGGAGCATCTGACTCGTCAGAGCGGTCACTATAACTTGGGAGCCTTGCAGACAAGAAGCTTCGGTCACCAGTCCAGATTCGTCCTAAGCCACCCAACTTCAAGATCGGTCCATCATTCCATTAGAAATAGTTTGTATTGTACTTACTTGTTTTCTACTTACGTTTAAGGGAATGTATTTTATTGAGTCAAACACATTAATCGAAGATTCACAAGAAATATCGCCTTAAATTCATGACATTCCAAGTTCGGGGGACCTCTATACCATCCAATGTTTCAAGTTTATACGCACCTGATTCCAATTTCTTTGATATTCGATACTGTCCCTCCCAATTTCTGTCTAGCTTTCCAACGTTCCTCTGCACTTTAATGCTTCTGAGGACGAGATCGCCTTCAAAGAATTCTCTTGGGAGGACTCGCTTGTTATGGGCCCGTTCCATAGTTCGCTGATAAGCACGCATCCGTGCATAAATTGCATCTCTCTTTTCTTCGATCATCTCGAGGTCCAATAATCTCCTTTCACCATTCATATGCTCATCGTATTGAGATATCCGAGGTGATCGGATGGCAACCTCCACCGGGCTAACAGCTTCGGTCCCATACACCAATGAGAAAGGTGATTCCTGGGTTGTTGAGCGAGGTGTAGTTCGGTATGCCCATAGGACCTCATAGATGTGTTCGGGCCATTTACCTCCAAAATCTTCTAACTTGGTCTTCAATCCCTTCAGGATAACCTTGTTTGATACCTCCGTAAGTCCGTTAGTTTGGGGATGGGCTACTGATGAGAAATGCAGGATGATGCCCAACTTGGTGCATAGATCCCGTATGCTCTTTCAGCGGAACTGAGTCCCATTATCAGATACGAGCGCTCGGGGAATCCCGAAGCGGCTCACAATATTTCGCCATATAAAGTGCTTGACTACTTTTTCTGAGATGATGGCTAATGCTTCTGCTTCAATCCATTTCGAGTAATACTCCACCGCTACAATACAGAATTTTCTTTGCCCTATTGACCGAGGAAAAGGTCCGAGGATGTCGATCCCCCATCTGTCAAACGGACAAGGCAATGGGGTAATCGATAAGGGAGCCCTAGGCAATTGCGGGAGTGGAGCATGGTATTGGCATATGGCTTAACGTTTAGTATATTGCTTGGCATCAGCAAGCAATGTTGGCCAAAAGTATCCAGCTCTGATGATACGGTGGTATAAAGATCGAGCCCCTGAATGAATGCCGCATTTCCCTTCATGAACATAAATCATGACGGCTTCAGCCTCAATAGGAAATAAACAGCGCAGAAGCGGGCCTTCAAAACTTTTTTTAAACAAACGTCCATCGACTAAGGTAAATCTCTTAGCCCAGACCTCTATTTTCCTGGCTTCAGACTTATCTTCAGAGAGATAGCCGTTTGAGAGATATTTAATAAAGGAGTCCATCCAATTGGGTTCTCCCGGAGATTCAGTAGCGTTAATATTCAAGCCATAGAGTTCATGGCATAGAGCTCCGATCTCTTCAACAAACTGTTCGGTCACTGGAATCTCGACCGAAGCTCGGTCCTCAATATGGACCGAAATAGTGCTTAGCTCTATGTCAGGTATGCCTGAGGCCAATCTGGCGAGTGCGTCGGCAACCTTATTTTGCTCTCGTGGCACATGGTCAAGAGAGAACTCACTGAATTTTTTAGATAGTTCCAGAACTTTGGCGCAATATAACCTCATCTTCGGATCATGAGTTTCAAATCTCCCTGCAACTGTTCTACTACTAACTTCGAGTCTGAGAACATTCGTACTCTGCTAACTCCCATTTTCCGAGCCAAGGTCATTCCTGATAATACTGCATCATATTCTACCACATTATTTGTTCCGGCAAAGGAAAATTTGACTGCGGAATAAATAAGATCACCTTGTACTGTTGTCAGGGTAATGCCCCGCTCCTCTTCCCCCGAAGGTTGACCCATCTACATGGATCGTCCATCGATCATCCTCTTAGTTAAGATAAATGGCCGATCGGGTCATTTCAACCACAAAATCGGCTAGAATCTGAGCTTTGATCGTCCTTCGGGGCAGGAATTCCAGATACATAGCGCTGAGTTTGATAGCTCATTTTGCCAATCTCTCATTCAAATTCTTCTGTTTAAGGAGCACTTTCAGAGGTTGATCCGTATAGACAGTTCGGCCTTCAAAATAATGTTTCAGCTTGGATATAGCTTTTTTCAAAGCTAGCATGAATTTCTCCAAGGTGGAATACCTGGTTTCAGCAGATACCAGAGAATGACTGACATAATAAACATGTCTATGAATGTCGTTTCGTATGGTTACCAGAATTGCGATGACGGCATCTTCGGATACCGCAAGATATAACCCCAAAAGTTAATCACAAGTTGGACTTACCATCACCGGGGGAGTGCTTAAATAAGTCTTCAGCTCGGAGAAGGCCCGATCGTATTCTTCGGTCCAATCTAGATGGCTTGCTTTTATTAGCAATCTGAAAAAAGGTAAGGCCCGGTCTGTGGATTTCGAAATAAACCTGCTTAGTGCGGTTAGCCGAACAGTAAGCCTTTGAAACTCTCTTTTGTTTCTCGGAGGTTGCATGTCAATGATAGCCTGCACGTTTTCAGGGTTAACATCTATGCCTTTCTCTGAAACGTAATATCCTAAAAATTTTCCACTTCGAATCCTGAAGCAGCATTTTTTTGGATTTAGTTTAAGTTTATATTTTCGGCATACTTCGAAACAACGAGACAAATAAGAAAGGTGGTCTTCATCATTCATAGATTTAACAATCATATCGTCAACATACACTTCCATCATATGGCCGATCAATTATCTAAAGATTTTTTTGACCAATCTTTGGTATGTTGCTTCAGCATTTTTGAGACCGAATGGCATAACCACATAACAGTAAACCCCATCTTCGGTCATGAATGATGATTTCTTCTGATCTTCCTCAGCTAAGAAGATCTTATGATATCCAGAATAAGCATCCATGGTACCCATCATGGTGCTACCAGAAACAGCATCTACCAGTCGGTCGATATGCGGCAAAAGGAAAGGGTCTGATTCACAGCTTTTGTTAACATCGGTAAAGTCGATGCACATTCGTCATTTCCCATCCGGATTGGAAACCACCACTGGGTTTGCAACCTATTCAGTATAGTGGATTTCTCTGATGAATCCCGACCGCAGTAGTTTATTCACCTCAGCCTGGATAATCTCGATTTTCTCGGGAGAATAGCGTCTCCTTTTCTGCCTAACAGGCTTCGTTCCAGGTTCAGTGTTGATCCGATGTTCACTATCGTATCGGTCGATCCCCGGAACATCGTCCGGGGTCCATGCGAATATATCTACGTGGCTTCTCAGCAAGTGGATCAGTTCATTTTCAAAGTCAGGGGCTAGATGTGCCCCGATGCGAGTTGTCTTGGTTGAGTCATCCTCAACCAGGTTAATCAACTTGAACCCTACGGGTTCTATTGCTTGCCTCGGGTGCGGCAGCTCTTCCAGCAGATCCACCCGGCCCCATTTAATCGGTGCCAAAGTTCGGCACGAGTTCATGTAGCATTGCCTAGCTACTTTCTGATTCCCTTAACAGAAATAACTCCATGAATGGAGGGGAATTTTAGCATCATGTGATAAGTAGATGGGACCGCCTCGAACTTACTAAGGCCGGTCCGTCCGATAATAGCATTGTAAGCCAAGTCGACTTCAACAATAATGAATTCCAGGTCCTCCGACCGGTCCTTGGATGGCTCTCCAAGGGTAACTGGGAATAACATCTTCCCGCATGGAATAACGCTCCTTTGGTCAAACAACCAAAGAGTTATGTTAGCGATCGGAAGATCGTGAGCAGCAGCTCCCAACATTTAGGCAACTTCGTGCTTCATTAGATTGCACGAAGCCCCAGTGTCCACTAAGATTCTGTGGACACGACGATTCTCGATGACCCCAGTGATGGTAAGGGCGTCGTCGCATGGATCGATGATCCCTTCCCGATCAGCCATGGTGAAAATAATGTCCTCTCTGAAGGAGGAGGACCGTTCCACTGGATCATATTTCACCAGCCCCACAGACTCGGAGCTCTCAGCAGAGTCTCCGCGCGCAATTCTCTTTCGGTCCCGGACCGATTCATTTATTCTCAAACCACTGGAGATAACATAAATATCTCCGGCCACTTCTGTCGGTGCTACCTCATTTTGAGGAGGTTGGGCGCCAGTTTCCGCAGGTGGAGGAGCGGCCTGCTCCTGTCTTCCACCCTCGTTCTGCGGGGCTCTACCGCCATGGCCCAGCCATCTTCTTCTTCGGCCCTGACCACGGTTCTCACGACCGTGTTAGCCTCTTTCTTGTTCTAGTGGAGGAGACTTTCGGTCCTCCGTCCGATCATTATAGTTTCAGGGTTGTCCCCGATTATCTCTTCCCCGCGGCTTGTGACGATCGTCACCTTTGTGGCCCCTTCGGGGGATTCTATTCACTTGCCATTCTGACCATTCCGGTCGGGCTTTTCTTTATTCATTGCCGCTACCGTCTCTTTCAACAGCGAGCACTTCAGGGTCGGGTGATCGCGATTATGATGCAGCTCGCAATACACCCGATTGTCCTCCTGCTTCGGGGGGACGTCTTTTTCGTTTACAGCCGCTACTTCTCGCGACTGCTTCTTAGGGTAGGAAACCCTATGATCACATGCGGGCTCAGAACTCTCGCTAGGTTTCCGATAACCAAGCCCCAGCGCTTCATCTACCTTAATATACTTGTTGATTTTCTGGAGAAGTTTTCCCAAGGTGGATGGTGAGCTCTTTACAAAGCTGGCCAAAAGGCCGCACGGTCCCAGGACCTGCTGTAGAATATCAATCTTATCCAGGAGCTCGAGCTTGATACCCCGGGCTGTCCTATTGAATTTTTCCATGAAGGACCGAAGACTCATCTTTGCCGGGATGTATTTCATCTGATATAGTTCTTGCCTGCTTCGAGGCGGTTCTACATTTGGAGCAAATTGCTCAGAGAAGGCCAAAATAAATCCGCCATACGACTGTACGGATCGGGTCGGCAAATTTTTGAACCACGTTCGGGCGTCTCCTTGTAATCCTGCCGCGAAGATGCAACACTTTAGTGAATCCGAGGCCCGAACCGTTCCCATGCGTAATTCAAAATCAGCAACGTGATCGATTGGATCACCATCACCACGAAATGTCGGCAAACCCTCGGGGTTGCGATAATGCCGATCTGGGACTGCTGCCCAGATCTCTTCAGAAAAGGGGAGCATCAAATCTCCCAAGGCGGCTGATACGCCTTCAGATTGATGGGACGATGCCTGGACCGCATGCAAATTATGCCACCAATCATCATCCTTATTTCGCCTGATTGGGGCCTCCATGGCCCTATTGAATAAGCCAGGATTGCGCCCCAAATTAGGTTCGCAATCCTTCAACGCGCGCATGCTCTCCAACTCCCTGGTGAGCTCATCAATTTGTCGCTGCATCTGCTCCTGATCATTTCCAGGAGCGGGAGTTAGAGCTCTGGCTGAGGGAGGAGGAGTAGACCGATATCTAGGCCTCTTCGTTGTTACGCCACGCCTGATGATTTCTTCATCATCAGTACTGCACTCGTCGGGATCACTCTCATATCCTCTGCTTTTGGGAACAGGGCTTGAAACAGCCAGTGGTTCTGTTCCACTTCTCTCCGACGAAATTTCCAGTACCACCTTCCTGACGACAGCTTCCAGATCCTGTAAAGTGAATGTTGGTGCTGGGAGACTGTCGGGAAGCACGTCACTATCATTTGTCGGAGTTCCAGTCGCCATGCTTTTGATTATCCTATCCCTGGTAGAAAACTCGAATGGGATTAGAGAATCGTCCCCACGGACGGCGCCAAACTGTTATGGTCCCTTTTTAGGGGGTACCAACAGTCGTCCTGATCGTTTAGCAAACGAACTCGGTTCTGATTTGTTTTTGTTGTGGAAAACGATTAAAAACTGGAAATAAATGATGACACGGCGATGTATAGTGGAAACCCCAGGATTTGGGGTGAAAACCACTTGACTAAGAGCAGATTATACTCTTAGCCTGTTCACTAATCAAATATTTCATAACGAATACAACATTGGCTTAATGAAAATGACAAGGAAAAGAAAGCAATAAGAACTCCGGCAGGGTAACGGTGTGTTCTTACGCGTCCAAAAGGTCCTCTTATTTTCGTCGTCGAGCCCTGTATTTATAGAGTTAACGGCGTGTGTAAATCACGCTCTGTAACCGCCTCTGACAGGTTTGTTAGAGGTTCTTATCGCGGGATGTAAAACGAGGTCGGGACCGAGGCATGGTCTGCGTGATCGGGCCCGAGGCGTGGTAAACGTGTGGAGGCCCGAAGCGTGGAAAACGTGAGCCTGTAACCGTTCGGACCGAACCAAGGAGCCAGTTACCAGAAACGCTTTATTTCGTCTAAGGTTACCTTCGGTCCTCTCGTTAAACATCGGGCCGCTTTCCTTAAGTGTGCAAATGGGCTGCAAGAATTCGTTACCACCATTTGAATTAGCCCAATAGTTAATGGGTCTTGCCCATCACAAGGTACCCGGTCCTAAAGTTCACATCAATTATATTTAAAATAGAAAAAATTTAATATCAGCCAATTTCAAGAAACAATAAGATATCCGAGCAATCAATGTAACTCTTAGCATCCTAATAAGGACATTAAAATAAATTATAATTTAAATACTTACCTATTTGTTTATCATTTGTAAATCACTAACAAATAATTTCATCCATCTTGATAACCACTCCAAAAAAATACATATTATGTTCATGAACTAGATTTTTTAACAATGATAAGGTTGATCTCATATCTAAGTATAACTTTTAAGATTACAACATGAGTCTAACATTGTATCACAAGGGGTTTGAATCCATTCAAACATTTGTAGTATAGTAATCTTTTCCTTATTCTTGATATACTGCAAAAACATATATAATTGTAATATTAATATACTAAGAGTCAATTACTCTTAAATTATTGAATAACATTTGATTCTCCATGTACCAATCTCTATAAAGAAGAATTGTGACTAAGAA
Organism: Utricularia reniformis; assembly: GCA_009725065.1. NCBI lineage: Eukaryota > Viridiplantae > Streptophyta > Magnoliopsida > Lamiales > Lentibulariaceae > Utricularia > Utricularia reniformis. The sequence goes on from RWGZ01001425.1 coordinate 510,690, forward strand.
TTTCATGGTCTTTCTAAATAGAGTTTTCGATGGTTTCTTCTGCACTAAGACCAAAACTTCTCTCCATGTGTTACGTACTCATAGTTGCCATCATAAGGAAAATTTCACCCATATTAATTTTAAAAGACTCATAATTCCAAGATAGAAACCTAGAGATTCTCTATCCTTTCAACAATATTGTCGAATGGCCTTGATTGATAAAATCTTGGTTGAATGAAGACATAATATTCACCATAGAAAATTTGTTATCTTCTTAAGTCATCATTCTTCCTGTCAATCTCCATCATACTTAGAGATGAATAGTTCGATAATTTTGTAGTTTACAATAGATGTAGTTGCATATGTATATGTTATTCAACTTACCCAAATAAAGAGTATCATCACTATCAATATTGATGGACTAACATGCTTAAAAGTCGGTTACTCATTTGTGAAGAGTAGTTTCGTTAAAAAGCTTATGAAATTTTCGATCATATTAATTCTCCATTCTCCATTAAATGTAAAATTGATTAGATGCTTACTTAGGCATCCCTTCAAGAGGATGGACGAATAGCACGAATTAGGTATGTTTGTGGGTTATTTTCCTTGTAAATGCTTACACAACTCTTCCAAATTTCTCGAAATAGAAGTTTTTGGATACTCATTAGATGACACCTACACCTTTCATTCATCATTTATTATCATTTCACATTCCTTAGATGACACATACACCAATCAACGTTTCTCAACCAAAAAGTTTTGAGTTGTCTGTATAAATCCTATATCAACATTGCTATTGGTGCGCAAAAAGAGAATTTATCACCTTTACGAATAAGTTTTCTGGAATGATTTAAGCCACCAAATCTTTAGCTTTAAATATGTACTCAAATTGGTTACAAAAAATGATACATGTGTTTTGATGCGATTCTTATTATCATGTGAGAGAGTCTAAGTTGGATTCAAGAGCAAAGAAGACATTATTCATAGGAATTACTTCTGGTATGAACGGTTTTCGGTTATGGGACCCTCACATACGAAAAACATATTTAGCAGAATTACTTTTGGTGTGACATTTGATGAATCTTCAATGTTGAATAAAGGAATTAGTGAGTCAAATGGTAGAACTCCTAGCCAGATGAAGAAAATACAAAAACATGTGGACTTACTAAACAAAATTGTTGATCCAAAGTTAGTTGATAACCCACAAATTCATATTCGATGGTTGAATAGAATCCACATGAAATATCTACCAACGATGAGTAAAGTACTCAAGATTTACCAATTGCATTGAAAAAAAAAACAATCCCATGACCTTCCAACTATGTTGATTTCTTGGCGTATGCATATGGAATTGATGATGATGATATTTCTATTCATATTGTGAAGGTGTAAAAAGTTCACAAGATATAGAGTGCAGGAATTCATTGTTTGACGAAATTGAGTCATTACTAATGGAAGTTGACTCATCTACCCCAAGGAAAGAATTTAATTTTATGTAAATGAACATTTACAAAGAGGATTTCCAATCAAGATTGACATACGATACAAAGCAACATTGGTAGCCAAATGATATGCTCAAAATATAGGAATTGACAACAATGATGTATTCTCTCATGTTGTATCACTCTTCTATTATAATTTTATGAGTTTTGGTAGCCATGTTTAATTTAGAACTAACTGAATTGGATATGAACTCTTCATTCTTGCATGGTGAGTTGGACAAGAAAATCTATATGACTCAACTAGATAGGTTCAATGTTGCTCGTAAAGATAATTTGGTTTGCAAAATTGGAAAATCTTTGTATGGATTAAAGCAGATTCCTAGAAAATGGTACAAGAAATTTGACAAGTTTATGTTGACACAAAATTATACTAGATATAGTATGATAATTGTATTTATCTAAGCAAGGTACAAGATGCATCTTTTATATGCTTGCTCATTTACGTTGATGACATGATAATAGCTTCAAAATATATTGAAGAAATTGAACAATTGAATAATCAACTTAAATGGAAATTTGAGATAAAATATATTGACGATCACAAATGATTATCGGTATGAAGATAAGAAGATATCGAAATTTGGAGAGTGAGTTTGACTAAAACTCAATATTTGATAAGGGTGATTAATAGAACAACATCAATGATAAGGCGAAGCATATCAACACTCAATTGACACCCCATTCTAATCTTTGTGATCTCTATCCAAAAAAGAATGAAGATCATAATAAATGTCAAGGGTGTCATATTCTAGTGATGTTCGTAAATGCACGTACATTACCATGCCCCAAAAGAGACCATTGGAATTTATGATAGTAACCCTAAACGTTGGCCATAACTTCTAGCACCTTATTTCTATATCATGAATCCAAAATATTAAAGGGAATGGATGGAGGTTGGTACCCTATTTCATTTTGATTATACGAATCAATGGCACGCATTTCGAAATTTTCATTTGTTGAAACCTAGTTTGTGTCGGAACGACTTTAACATTTGTAAAAGTAATGTTTTGAGACTCGTTGAATAGTGTGAAATATATGAGTAAGATTTTCGGAATAAAATAAATATACCTACTTGCCATATAAAGGGAAAAAGAATGAAGAATGAGTAGTTCTAGAGGATTTCTAAGCTCGCACTCAAAGTTCGGTGAATTGACAAAATCCAGAATACAATCATTTGATTCATTTACTTTCTATATTATTTGTTGTCGTTATTCCTACTATTATTTAATATAATTCTCTTGAGTTTAGTGCCCGTGGGTTTTTCTACCAAATGTCTGGTTTCCCACATAAAAATGATATTTTCCTTTGGTAGATCATTACCAACGGTCCTTTTTACAAATAAATATTAATTTTATGGGATAAAATTTTCCACCCGCAACAATGGGTATAACTTTTCTCGGAGAGCATATGTAACTTAACCATAGTTTGCTATACATAAACCTTATGTTATTAGATTATGTGCTTTTGTTATTTTCATGCATTTCATAAGGTATCTTAGTAGTGTTATGTAACNCGATCCATACAGTCGTATGGCGGATTTATTTTGGCCTTCTCTGAGCAATTTGCTCCAAATGTAGGACCACCCCGAAGCAGGCAGGAACTATATCAGCTGAAATATATCCGGGCAAAAATGAGTCTTCGGTCCTTCATGGAGAAATTCAATAGGACCGCCCGGGGTATCAAGCTCGAGCTCCGGGATAAGATCGACATTCTACAGCAAGTCATGGGACCGTGCGGCCTTTCGGCCAGTTTGGTAAAGAGCCCACCATCCACCTTGGGAAAACTTCTCCAGAAAATCAACAAGTATATTAAGGTGGATGAAGTGTTGGGGCTTGGTTATCGGAAACCTAGCTGGAGTTCTGAGCCCGCAGGTGAGCATAGGGTTTCCTACCCTAAGAAGCAGTCGCGAGAAGTAGCGGTTGTAAGCGAAAAAGACGTCCCCCCGAAGCAGGAGGACAATCGGGTGTATTGCGAGCTGCATCATATTCGCGATCACCCAACCCTGAAGTGCCCGCTGTTGATAGAGACGGTAGCGGCAATGAATAAAGAAAAGCCCGACCGGAATGGTCAGAAGGGCAAGCGAGCAGAATCCCCCCGAAGGGGCCACCATGGTGACGATCGTCACAGGCCGCGGGGAAGAGATAATCGGGGACAACCCCGAAACTATAATGATCGGACGGAGGACCGACAGTCTCCTCCGCCAGAACAAGATAGAGGCTAACACGGTCGTGAGAACCGTGGACAGGGCCGAAGAAGAAGATGGCGGGGCCGTGGCGGTAGAGCCCCGCGGAACGAGGGTGGAAGACAGGAGCAGGCCGTTCCTCCACCTGTGGAAACTGGTGCCCAACCTCCTCAAAATGAGGTGGCACCGTGAGAAGTGGCTGGAGATATTTATGTTATCTCCGGTGGTTTGAGAATAAATGAATCGGTCCGGGACCAAAAGAGAAGGGCGCGCGGAGACTCCGCTGAGAGCTCCGAGTCTTTGGCGCTGGTGAAATATGATCCATTGGAACGGCCCTCCTCCTTCAGGGAGGATATTATTTTCACCATGGCTGATCGGGAAGGGATCATCGATCCATGCGACGACGCCCTTACCATCACTGGGGTCATCGAGAATCGTCGTGTCCACAGAATCTTAGTGGACACTGGGGCTTCGTGCAATCTAATGAAGCGCGAGGTTGCCGAAATGTTGGGAGCTACTGCTCACGATCTCCCGATCGCTAACATAATGCTTTGGTCATTCGACCAAATGAGCGTTATTCCATGCGGGAAGTTGTTATTCCCAATTACCCTTGGAGAGCCATCCAAGGACGGGTCGGAGGACCTGGAATTCATTATCGTTGAAGTCGACTTGGCTTACAACGCTATTATCGGACGGACCGGCCTTAGTTAGTTCGAGGCGGTCCTATCTACTTCTCACATGATGCTCAAATTCCCCTCCATTCATGGAGTTATTTCTGTTAAAAGGGATCAGAAAGTAGCTAGGCAATACTACATGAGCTCGTGCCGAACTTTGGCACCGATTGAAAGGGCCTGAGTGGATCTGTTGGAAGAGCTGCCGCACCCGAGACAAGCAATGGAACCCGTAGGGTTCAAGTTGATTAACCTGGTTGAGGATGACTCAACCAAGACAACTCGCATCGGGACACATCTAGCCCCTGACTTTGAAAACTAACTGATCCACTTACTAAGAAGCCACGTGGATATATTCGCATGGACCCCGGACGATGTTCCGGGGATTGACCGATCCGATAGTGAACATCAGATCAACACTGAGCCAGGAACAAAGCATGTTAGGCAGAAAAGGAGACGCTATTCTCCCGAGAAAATCGAGATTATCCGGGCTAAAGTGAATATGCTGATGCGGTCGGGATTCATCAGAGAAATCCACTATACTAAATGGGTTGCAAACCCAGTGGTGGTTTCCAAACCGGATGGGAAATGGCGAATGTGCATCGACTTTACCGATGTTAACAAAAGCTGTGAATCAGACCCTTTACCTTTGCCGCATATCGACCGACTGGTAGATGATGTTTCTCGTAGCACCATGATGAGTACCATGGATGCTTATTCTAGGTATCATCAGATCTTCTAAGCTGAGGAGGATCAGAAGAAATCATCATTCATGACCGAAGATGTGGTTTACTGTTATGTGGTTATGCCATTCGGTCTCAAAAATGCCGGAGCAACATACCAAAGATTGGTCAACAAAATCTTATAGAATTGATTGGCCATATGATGGAAGTGTATGTTGACGATATGATTGTAAAATCTATGAATGATGAAGACTACCTTTCTTATTTGTCTCGTTGTTTCGAAGTATGCCGAAAATATAAGCTCAAACTAAATCCAAACAAATGCTGCTTCCGGATCCGAAGTGGAAAATTTTTAGGATATTACGTTTCAGAGAAAGGCATAGAGGTTAACCCTAAAAAGGTGCAGGCTATCATTGATATGCAACCTCCGTGAAACAAAAGAGAGTTTCAAAAGCTTACTGGCCGGCTAGCTGCACTGAGCAGGTTTATTTCGAAATCCACAGACCGGGCCTTACCTTTTTTCAGAGTACTAAGAAAAGTAAGCCATCTAGATTGGACCGAAGAATGCGATCGGGCCTTCTCCGAGCTGAAGAATTATTTAAGCACTCCCCCGGTGATGGTAAGTCCAACTTGTGATGAACCTTTGGGGTTATGTCTTGCGGTATCCGAAGTTGCCGTCAGCGCAGCTCTGGTAACCATACGAAACGACATTCATAGACCTGTTTATTATGTCAGCCATTCTCTGGTATCTGCTGAAACCAGGTATTCCACCTTGGAGAAATTCATGTTAGCTTTGATAAAAGATGTATCCAAGCTGAAACATTATTTTGAAGGCCGAACGGTCTATGTCTATAAGGATCAATCTCTGAAAGTGCTCCTTAAACAGAATGATTTGAATGAGATATTGGCAAAATGAGCTATCAAACTCAGCACTATGTATCTTGAATTCCTGCCCCGAAGGGCGATCAAAGCTCAGGTTCTAGCTGATTTTGTGGTTGAAATGACCCGATCGGCCGTTTATCTTAACCAAGAGGATGATCGATGGACGATCCATGTAGATGGGTCAACCTTCGGGGGAAGAGGAGCGGGCATTACACTGACAACGGTACAAGGTGATCTTATTCATTCCGCAGTCAAATTTTCCTTTGATGGAACAAATAATGTGGTAGAATATGAGGCAGTATTATCAGGAATGACCTCGGCTCGAAAAATGGGAGTTAGCAGAGTACGAATGTTCTCAGACTCGAAGTTAGTGGTAGAACAGTTCGCAGGGAGATTTGAAACTCATGATCCGAAGATGAGGTTATATTGCGCCAAAGTTATGGAACTATCCAAAAAGTTCAGTGAGTTCTCTCTTGACCATGTGCCACGGGAGCAAAACAAGGTTGCCGACGAACTCCCCAGATTGGCCTCGGGCATACCTGACATAGAGCCAAGCACTATTTCGGTCCATATTCAGGACCAACCTTTGGTCGAGATTCCAGTGACCGAACAGTCTATTGAAGAGATCAGGACTCTATGCCATGAACTCCAGGGCTTGAATATTAACGCAACTAAATCTCCGGGAGAACCCAATTGGATGGACTCCTTTATTAAATACCTCTCAAACGGCTATCTCCCTATTGATAAGTCTGAAGCCAGGAAAATAGAGGTCCGGGCTAAGAGATTTACCTTAGTCGATGGACGCTTGTTTAAAAAGAGTTTTGGAGGCCAACTTTTTCGCTTTTTATCTCCTATTGAGGCTGAAGTCGTCATGATTTATGTTCATGAAGGGATATGTGGCATTCATTCAGGGCTCGATCTTTATACCACCGCATCATCAGAGCTGATACTTTTGGCCAACATTGCTTGCTGATGCCAAGCAATACACTAAACGTTGTGCCATATGCCAATATCATGCTCCACTTCCGCAATTGTCTGGGGCTCCCTTATCGATTACCCCATTGCCTTGTCCGTTTGACAGATGGGGATCGACATCCTCGGACCTTTTCCCCGGTCAATAGGGTAAAGAAAATTTTGTATTGTAGCGGTGGAGTATTACTCGAAATGGATTGAAGCAGAAGCAGTAGCCGTCATCTCAGAAAAAGTAGTCAAGCACTTTATATGGCGAAATATTGTGAGCCGCTTCGGGATTCCCCGAGCGCTCGTATCTGATAATGGGACTCAGTTCCGCGGAAAGAGCATACGGGATCTATGCACAAAGTTGGGCATCATCCAGCAATTCTCATCAGTAGCTCATCCCCAAACAAACGGACTTACGGAGGTATCTAACAAAGTTATCCTGAAGGGATTGAAAACCAAGTTAGAAGATTTTGGAGGTAAATGGCCCGAACACATCTATGAGGTCATATGGGCATACCGAACTACACCTCGCTCAAAAAACCCAGGAATCACCTTTCTCATTGGTGTATGGGACCGAAGCTGTTAGCCCGGTGGAGGTTGCCATCCGATCACTTCGGATATCTCAATACGATGAGCATATGAATGGTGAAAGGAGATTATTGGAACTCGAGATGATCGAAGAAAAGCGAGATGCAATTTATGCACGGATGCGTGCTTATCAGCGAACTATGGAACGGGCCCATAACAAGCGAGTCCTCCCAAGAGAATTCTTTGAAGGCGATCTCTTCCTCATAAGCATTAAAGTGCAGAGGAACGTTGGAAAGCTGGACAGAAATTGGGAGGGACCGTATCGAATATCAAAGAAATTGGAATCAGGTGCGTATAGACTTGAAACATTGGATGGAATAGAGGTCCCCCGAACTTGGAATGTCATGAATTTAAGGCGATATTTCTTGTGAATCTTCGATTAATGTGTTTGACTCAATAAAATACATTCCCTTAAACGTAAGTAGAAAACAAGTAAGTACAATACACACTATTTCTAATGGAATGATAGACCGATCTTGAAGTTGGGTGGCCTAGGACGAATCTGGACTGGTGACCGAAGCTTCTTGTCCGCAAGGCTCCCAAGTTGTAGTGACCGCTCTGACGAGTCAGATGCTCCTGCACTTGCCCAGCCCCATGGATGAGTTGTAATTCTCCCATAACTCATTACGAACTAAAACACTCCCTTCAACGGCATTCAGTCTTTAGGAATGACCCTTTGTACCTATGAAATCTGCTACGATAAAAGGAATGGTAGTCAGCATATCGAAACATAAGATCGGTCCCAATATAAGACGTATTATGAGCAAAGCTTAGCCGACAAAACCTAAGGGAATTTATTAGAACCAAGGTTCGGCCGTAGCTCGTAAAAACTCAATTAAATGCAGACTACGCTTATCCAACCAAGTATTGACTCCAAGGACGGAATAATAGTGACCCCCACACAATGTAACACGACCGATCCAATCAGAATTGAAACGAATAAACCAAACATAATGTCTGGGACCGATGGTTAACTCCCTGTAAGCGTCCTCGATCTTACACTTGGTGATTAAAACAACTTCGTTAACATAAAACTTATTAGTTTATTGAGAAGTTGGTTATATTACTTCGTTCTGGCAATTAAAAGGATAGGAATTGAATGAAAAGAGTTATATTGAAAATAAGAAGTAAGACAGATACAAAGTATAAATGAAATCTAGTTAATCTGCCCCTCTTCTTTATCTACAATCTCCAGCTCCTACGGTTCGGTCCGGGCAGCGAGCTGCTTCAGTTCTTCTTCCTGATCGGCCACTTTTTGGTTGACCGCTCTCTCCATCTCTTCAAAGAGATAGAAGAAAGGGTCTTCTTCCAGAACAAGTTTTTCCAAAGTTGGAATAACCTGAAACTTGCCATCTTTTTCAAGTGGCTCGATCATCTTCCATCGCTCGTCCGAAGGGCAAAGCCCGAACTGCTGAATAACTTGCTCTCGCATGTTATCCAAATATTTGGCAGTATAAACCCCATGTATGTTATCCGCTAAAGCGAATAACAAAGGGGACCGAGCGAAACCCAGAACTGCTTCCCGGACCGAACCTTAGGTCGAAGTACGGGCCCTTGTCAACTCCTCTTCCAAGGCCGTCTTCTCTTCTTGTGCCCGAAGGAGAAGCTCGTTCAGCTTGTTCCTCTTCTTCTGGGCCCTACCTTGGACTTCGTTGATTTCTTCTTCTTTGGCCTGCAGCTTGGCATCCAGGTCGGCAATACGCCCCTGAGCTGTTTGTCATGTCTTCTCCAGCTCAGAGACTTTATCGGCTAAGAGCGAGACCTCCATCCCGGCCCTTAGCAACTCACTGTCCAGTCGGTCACGGTCCTCCAGTACCGTGACCAACTCACTATACTTGATCTCAACTTGCCTTTTTGCAAGGTAAAGTTGATCTTGGACTTGTTGGGATACAACACTACCACCCTGGTTCTTCTCCACGGTGATAGCAGTTGTGAAGGCTTTCCTCAACATTTGCATAAGATAACACATTTTAAAAGATGAAACTTCGGACCTTCATGTTAAGTAAAAGTTACCTTAGTGGTGAGGTCGATGAAGCCTTCCATAATCTCTTCCCCAGATACGTCCGCCTGGATGTTCTCTGGGTTCTGCTCTCCATAAAGGCGAAGTCCTTTAGGAAAGCACTCCTCCAGGAGGTTAGTTTCCTCCCCTTGCTGAACCTGTCCAGCAGGCCCAGAGCAACTCCCTAGTCAGACTTAGTCTTCGGGCCCGATGCAGACTCCTTCAAAACGATCCCCTTAGTAGGGACCGGAGCGCTATCCCCCCTTCATAGCCTCTTCAGCTCCTGCGGGGCTTCCGCTTCGGTCACCCTTTTCCCTTTTCCTAAGGGGACCGGCGGCAGGGAGACGTTCGCCTTAAGCTGAGGACCGTGGATGTAACGACCGTAAATCCGGCCATAACAAGGTCTATGCGCAAGCGAAATAAAATAAGCGTTTAAATTAAAACATCACTTAAAGCCGGGGAATATCATCGTTTCTTTTCAAATTACAATTAGTTAATTACAAAGCAACGAAATAGAAAGGGTGACTCATACAGTGGACGATCGACGACCTTACTCCAATGTCACCTAAGCCTCTGGTCCTCCCCCTACAAAGTCTGTAAAACGGTCATAGTCTATTAAAGAAAACTTCAGTATAATAAATTAATTAGCAGATTTTATCTTTCTCACTTTCCTTCTTTTATTTTACTTATTCATTTTATCCTTTCCTCTCTTTTATACTTCCTCTCCCTAGTCTTTCTGGTTCTCTACTGTGGTCGGTTTTTAACATGACCGACAACATGTCTCGCCCAAACCAACCGTTAGCTGTTAGTTGACTCGACGAGAATATATGCTTTCCTTCCCCGGATAGGGTCCGAGCGCTACCCCGCCCTTATCCGGTTCCGTTCGGCTCTGTAATGCGCACAATCCTGTTCCGGAGAACTCATGTATCCCTTCCTCGGATATGCCCTACCTGTGGCTGACCGTGCTCATGAACAGGATGCCGGGTTTGGTGTACTCACCTCACCCCGAGACTTCTGTTTTTTATTCACGTTCCTCTCGATTCGATTTAGTGTTCTTTTAAGCAGTTAACTATGAACCTTCTTTTAATTTACTATGTTTACTCCGCTTACTTGATCGTCCTATCGCCTGTTGTTCCTCGTATTCCCGGTAAATTACGTTTCGGTCCTTGGTTTCTGTGATAATCTGCACAAATATACGTTTTCGCGAGAATTGCACCACTGCCTCAAATTTCACGACAATTTACAAGTCGATACCTGAATTCGCGATAATTATGCCGTCAGCCCCTTTTTCGCGACAATATTGCACCCTGCTCCCAATTCCGCGATAATTTACACAGTCAGGCCGGATTCGCGATAATATTGCACTCTGCTCCCAATTCCGTGATAATTTACACAGTCAGCCCTTTTTTCGCGATAATATTGCAGCTGTCCTCAGAATTCGCGATAATTTTTCCCTTCATCCCGTTTTTCGCGATAATTCCTCTTTGTTCCTAATTTTCGCGACAATTTTTAAGCAGTTTTCGATTCTCGCGATAATCCCTATTTCTCTCGATTTTTCTCAAGTTTTTGTGTCAAAATGACCCTTATTTTCTCATCCCACTCCTATTTAAAGGTTTCTCAACTTGATCAAATGACCCTTTAGCCCTTCCTTCCAAGATTCCCCCTTCTTATGTTAATTTACAAAATTACCCCTCCTAAAATTTTCTTAACAAGAATTAATACGATTCTAACCTGTCCGAGTTCTCTCTTTGTGCCGCTTTCCTGGGTCGTTACAGTGGAGAACCTTCTCCACGGGAACGGCTCCCTACAGCAATAAAGCAATAGTTTTAGTACTAATAAAGGAGGTATTTCCGATTTGATAGAGACTGGATAAGCTCAAAGAACGAATATGAGTCTTTATCACCTCCTCTACCACTCCAAATACCCGAAACGCAGGCCCTTCTCCGGTTGAAGGCTGCCCTGTGCAGCGAAGGGTCAATGTGCCTGCGCCGGTTGTTTGGATCGGGGGGTTCCCGGACCCCGAAGGGACCAGCGTACCCCCAGTTGTTGATTCACTCCCCTCAGCGCTGCCCGATGCTTCGCGTTGTCCTTCAGAAGGACGGACCGAAGCAGCTGCCATGCGTTTGAAGCGAGAGCTTGGCATTGTCTCAGTCGAATCTGCAAAAAAAATACATAAGGATCAGGAAATGATAAAGTAAAAACATTACTTCATACTCGATCCTTCTGATGGATCTGAACTAGAAAACATCCCCTTTGGGGCTGGGGCTCCGGCCCTACCCGCAACACCTATTTCTATTAATCTTCTCTCCCGAAGCAGATCTATTCGCTTAAGGCGTGCTTCGGGAGGGGGGAACATCGCAAGCATATTTGCGGTGTCCGCACGGGAAGGGTTGAACCTACTTCGGTCCAACTGACCTATGCGTGGGTGGGTTAGGCGCGGCCATACTTTCAACAGATCCTCTTTTGGAACTGTTATCCATACATAACAGGCCTCCCACGCATGGAGAGACTCTTCTTTATCTACAATAGCGCACTCTTTGGTGCGCACAGCTATATAATACAATTTGCGGCAACCTAACAGACCTTTCCCTTTTCGGGATCCTACCAAGAACAGGTTAAAGAAATGTTCTAAGGTCGGGACCCGATTCTGTTGGTGACAATAAAAAATGAATGCTACTATATACACATAATTGCCCGGGAATAACGCAAAAGTGGGGCAGTGGATCTCTTTAAACACGGCCGCTACAAAGGGATGTAGTGGAAAACGAAGCCTGCACTTTAAAGAGGCGTAACTAACCGGAATGGCAGATGCCAACACATTCATTTCCGCCGGAAGGAAACAGGGAATATCTTCCCATCCCTTCCAGATAGAATAATATGCCGGAATCGAAAATCTAGACCTAAACTCCTCAATATCCAACTCAGAAATGGAAGGGTATCGCATTTTGTGAGGAGCCATAAGTGTATACCTTAAGAAAAGTGGATTGAAAGGGGTTGAACGTGAAATCGATTGAGGGCACAGAGGGCTTGCTGCAGTTTTTCCTTCGCAATAATGACGATGAGGAGAAACAGTGCTCAAAATCCCGATTTAAATATTAATCTCCTAGCCAATGGTGAACCGCCACGTAATACTGCCCAAGACAGTGACAGTACAAAGTGCACTCATCACGCCTCTTGAACTATCGAATGTGAACAGACGCAGATAGAGATATTAATATTTAAAGAATAACAAAAATAAATATTATAACTTAAATATACGTTATTTAGTTTTAAACGCAATTAACTCCTACACTAAGGGAAAGATCGGTCCTCTGGACGCTCACTACCTACATGTACGGTCCTATGTTCTCATGAATGTGCAGACATCATGTGATCGGCCTTGTATCACCTCTACGATGACAATCAAGCCCGAGGGGCTAGTGATGTGAACTTTAGGACCGAGTACCTTGTGATGGCAAGACTCATTAACTATTGGGCTAATTCAAATGGTGTAAACGAATTCTTGCAGCCCATTTGCACACTTAAGGAAAGCGGCCCGATGTTTAACGAGAGGACCGAGGGTAACCTTAGACGAAATAAAGCGTTTCTGGTAACTGGCTCCTTGGTTCGGTCCGAACGGTTACAGGCTCACGTTTCCACGCTTCGGGCCTCCACACGTTTACCACGCCTCGGGCCCGATCACGCAGACCACGCCTCGGTCCCGACCTCGTTTTACATCCCGCGATAACAACCTCTAACAAACCTTTCAAAGACGGTTACAAAACGTGATTTACACACGCCGTTAACTCTATAAATACAGGGCGCGACGACGAAAATAAGAGGACCTTTGGACGCGTAAGAACATGCCGTTACCCTGCCGGAATTCTTACTGCTTTCTTTTTCTTGTCATTTTCATTAAGCCTATGTTGTATTCGTTATGAATTATTTGATTAGTGAATAGACTAAGAGTATAATATGCTCTTAGTCAAGTGGTTTTCACCCCAATTCCTGGAGTTTCCACTATACATCGCCGTGTCATCGTTTATTTCCAGTTTTTAATCGTCTTCCACAACAAAAACAAATCAGAACCGAGTTCGTTTGCTAAACGAATCGGACGACTGTTGGTACCCCTAAAAAGGGATCATAACAATAATATAAGTAATCTATTTTCATTTATTTCTAAAACATCATTTAGTTTTGATTTTATTAATGAAGTTTTTTAATTAAAAAACTGATAATAAAGAGATAAATGAAATATTGAAAGTTAATTTATTGGGCCATATGGATTATAATCTATTTCAAATTAGAGTTTGTTTTCTATTTATATTCTTAACCCTCATCTTATCGCTGTGAAGTGTGAAGAAGAAGAGGAAAATAGAAACCGAGCAGTGCAAACATTTCTAATCTGATATGAGGGCTAAGGTGCAACCATAATTTCTTATTTTTATTTGAATTTCGATTTGTTGTTTCTTTTCGTGTGATATAAATTTATTTTGTATCGACTAGCGCCGTCCTTGTTGAATTTATACATAGGGGGTTTGGAAGCAATATGTTCATTGAATCAACCTGGTTAATGAATTTCTTGTTAGTGATTCTTTGTGGTAAAATTAGGGTTAGAGAAGACTTTATTTCTTATAACTATTTGCCATATTTCATGCTTGAGAAGAATCACTTTAATCCTCAAGATATCTATTATTCTAGTTTTTGATGTATCTTGACTGGACTGGTTTGTATTGTTTTGAATAATGTACATTACGGGTGTAATGTGTTTAATTATTATTTTTTATGGTAAGGATTCTCTTTTTTTCTATGTTACCGTCCTGCTCTGTTCATTATAGAAAAGTTACGAAGAACTTTTTAGAACAGTTACAAAGCACTGAAGCAGTACGTAATTACAAATCCCGGTTCTATTACGTTAATTGTATCGAATCATATTATCATTCTCATTTTATCTGTCTACAATTCTGCTTCTCTCTAGTTTCTATTCTCCCTCACTGGATTCTCCTTCACCACCACGGCTTCTCCCCCATTCCGCCTTCTTCAGTCCCTTCCTCCTTATTTCTACCTCCCACTCCTTCGTCTTTCTTCCCGTCGCGACCTAAAAGTGTGACGGCGTCCTGGTTTTGATAAGATTCAAATGTATCTCCTTTTCCCTGTTCGTGGATTCTTGATTTAATTTTGTTTTTTAAATTTCCTTTTTTGTTTTTCATACTGTATGATCGCCTTCTATATGCTTAATTTGTTGAATTCCCCCACCCTTGAAATTGAAGCAGTGAAGCTCCCAAAATGATGAAAGGTTCTAGAGTTCAAATGTATCTCCTTTTTCCTTGTTCGTGGATTCTTGATTTAATTTTGTTTTTAAAATTTCTTTTTTTGTTTTTCATACTGTATGATCGCCTTCTATATGCTTAATTTGTTGAATTCCCCCACCCTTGAAATTGAAGCAGTGAAGCTCCCAAAATGATGAAAGGTTCTAGAGTTCAAATGTATCTCCTTTTTCCTGTTCGTGGATNTGGGACCGGGTACCTTATGAGGGGCAAGACCCATTAACTATTGGGCTAATTCAAATGGTGGATAGAATTCTTGCAGCCCATTTGCACACTTAAGGAAAGCGGCCCGATGTTTAACGAGAGGACCGAGGGTAACCTTAGACGAAATAAAGCGTTTCTGGTAACTGGCTCCTTGGTTCGGTCCGAACGGTTACAGGCTCACGTTTCCACGCTTCGGGCCTCCACACGTTTACCACACCTCGGGCCCGATCACGCAGACCACGCCTCGGTCCCGACCTCGTTTTACATCCCGCAATAACAACCTCTAACAAACCTTTCAAAGACGGTTACAGAACGTGATTTACACACGCCGTTAACTCTATAAATACAGGGCGCGACGACGGAAATAAGAGGATCTTTTGGACCCGTAAGAACAGGCCGTTACCCTGCCGGAATTCTTACTGCTTTCTTTTCCTTGTCATTTTCATTAAGCCTATGTTGTATTCGTTATGAATTATTTGATTAGTGAACAGACAAAGAGTATAATCTGTTCTTAGTCAAGTGGTTTTCACCCCAATTCCTGGGGTTTCCACTATACATCGCCGTGTCATCGTTTATTTCCAGTTTTTAATCGTCTTCCACAATAAAAACAAATCATAACCGAGTTCGTTTGCTAAACGAACTGGACGACTGTTGGTACCCCCTAAAAATGGACCATAACAATAATATAAGTAATCTATTTCATTTATTTCTAAAACATCATTTAGTTTTGATTTTATTAATGAAGTTTTTTAATTAAAAAACTGATAATAAAGAGATAAATGAAATATTGAAAGTTAATTTATTGGGCCATATGGATTATAATCTATTTCAAATTGGAGTTTGTTTTCTATTTATATTCTTAACCCTCATCTTATCGCTGTGAAGTGTGAAGAAGAAGAGGAAAATAGAAACCGAGCGGTGCAAACATTTCTAATCTGATATGAGGGCTAAGGTGCAGCCATAATTTCTTATTTTTACTTGAATTTCGATTTGTTTTTTCTTTTCGTGTGATATAAATTTATTTTGTATCGACTAGCACCGTCCTTGTTGAATTTATACATAGGGGGTTTGGAAGCAATATGTTCACTGAATCAACCTGGTTAATGAATTTCTTGTTAGTGATTCTTTGTGGTAAAATTAGGGTTAGAGAAGACTTTATTTCTTATAACTATTTGCCATATTTCATGCTTGAGAAGAATCACTTTAATCCTCAAGATATCTATTATTCTAGTTTGTTATGTATCTTGACTGGACTGGTTTGTATTGTTTTGAATAATGTACATTACGGGTGTAATGTGTTTAATCATTATTTTTTATGGTAAGGATTCTCTTTTTTTCTATGTTACCGTCCTGCTCTGTGCTTTTTAGAAAAATTACGAAGAACTTTTTAGAACAGTTACAAAGCACTGAAGCAGTACCTAATTACAAATCCCGGATCTATTACGTTAATTGTACCGAATCATATCATCATTCTCATTTTATCTCTCTACAATTCTCCTTCTCTCTAGTTTCTATTCTCCCTCACTGGATTCTCCTTCACCACCACGGCTTCTCCCCCATTCCGCCTTCTTCAGTCCCTTCCTCCTTATTTCTACCTCCCACTCCTTCGTCTTTCTCCCCATCGCGACCTAAAAGTGTGACGGCGTCCTGGTTTTGATAAGATTCAAATGTATCTCCTTTTCCCTGTTCGTGGATTCTTGATTTAATTTTGTTTTTAAAATTTCCTTTTTTGTTTTTCATACTGTATGATCGCCTTCTATATGCTTAATTTGTTGAATTCCCCCACCCTTGAAATTGAAGCAGTGAAGCTCCCAAAATGATGAAAGGTTCTAGAGTTCAAATGTATCTCCTTTTTCCTGTTCGTGGATTCTTGAATTAATTTTGTTTTTAAAATTTCCTTTTCTGTTTTTCATACTATATGATCGCCTTCTATATGCTTAATTTGTTGAATTTCCCCACCATTGAAATTGCAGCAGTGAAGCTCCCAAAATGATGGAAGGTTCTAGAGTTCAACTAAAGGGATGGCAGCAAGCTGCAGTTGCAGTTGGTTCAGCTCTAGGGGCATTATTGGATCCACGGAGGGCTGATTTGATAGCTGCATTGGGAGAAACAACTGGAAAGCCAGCCTTTGAACGGGTTCTTGAGCGGATGAAGAGGAGTTCTGAAGGCAAAGTAAGATTTTGCTGTTCACATGTTTTGTAAAAGTTACATTTGCCACAGTGAATATGGAACAAGAAATATTTTTAGTAATTGGTATGACCTATCCTATGATTCACTTCTATTATGGATATTAGTTCTTGATTTCTACATGGGTTGAATATGCATGAAATATGCTTGTTGCAATACAAGGATGTTGCTTCACATGTTCTATGGCTTCTAAGTATGCAATGACTTGCTGCTATCTTTATGTAGGATGTTGTACTAATATTGTTTCTTCTGCATTAATGTAAATTTGATGTTCTGATTCGCAGGCGATATTGTTGGACCGGCCCCGTGTTATATCCGCAAACGTAGGGCATGCGTGGGATCTTCCACCCAACACATTTGGTGCTGCCTATGCAAGTTTCATGGGATCTAGAAATTTCTCCCCGGATGACAGACCACCTGTCCGGTTCATGGAAACAGATGAGCTTGCATATGTTGCAACTCGTGCACGTGAGGTTCATGACTTCTGGCACACATTGTTTGAATTGCCTACCAATCTGATGGGTGAGTCTGCATTAAAAGTTATTGAGTTCCAGCAAATGCTTCTTCCTATGTGTGGGCTTTCTGTTGTTGGTGGAACTGTAAGATTTAGTGAAAAACATAGGAAGCTATTTTACAAGCATTACTTCCCCTGGGCACTCAAGGCTGGACTCAAATCCACTGATTTGATGTGTGTTTATTATGAACGCCATTTTGCCAATGATTTGGAGGATGTTCGCTCCCGTTGGGGAATCGTCCCTGCTCCCCAGTTTGTTCTACCAAGAATATAACTATCTCCATTTTATTACTGCATATGTTAACTTTATGTTAGTGTAGAAAACGTCTATTAATGGTGTTATTGTGTACCCATTACTTCATAAAATAAAAGTAAAGCACCCATTTGTATTTCGAATTTTACGATTCCCCGTCAATACAGTGGAATTTAAGTGTAGGTGACAGAAGTCTTTCTTGAAGAATGATCTCAATTTCTATCGCTTTATTAAAACATTGAAATGACGTTCACTTTTGCAATATCATAATTTCATCAAAACAACATAGTAACATGTTGTGCGTACATTGAGTGTATGAAATCGTGTATTAGCAATGTAAATATGAAAAATAAATAAATAATGAAATTTAAAATCGTTCACCCAAGATAAGGATAAATTGATCTCACAAGAAAAATTTCAATTATTACCAACAATATATATACACAATGAGAATATACTTCAAATAAATATAGTGTAATAATTGTTCAAAATAACTTTTTCACTATCTACAAGAAATCAGTGATATTAGTTTTTGCTGTATGTTGAATGGATTTTTTAGGTATTGGATTGGAATTGTAGATCATTTACATTTGTTTCATTGGCCTTAATGTAATTTCGCATTGGAAAAAGAAGAGTGATATCGCTCTGATAAATTTATTATTAGAGAACACATATATTTCTATATAGTCATTCCCAAATTGAGAAATAAAGCATATCGAGATATTTTGATGATTGACATTGCTTATAGTTCTTCGTGGTATTTGGATCGGGTTACTTATTTAGTGGAACATTGTGCTTAATTTAGAGATTAATAGGTTATTATTTATTGAACTCCATTATTGATTGGCTTAATGAATTATAATTGGGTTGGACTAATTAACTATGTAAACATGGGTAAAGTGTTAATAAGGGGAGTTTGATGATTGACCTAAGGTAGAGTTTTATTAATAACCTAAAGGAGGAGGCCGTCATTCACTTCTTTTCTGGCCGGGAAACCTAGGACAATAGCCACCAAAAGATGATATTTTTCCTTTTGATTTCTACATATTATTCTCTTTTGTTCTCGTATTAACCGGGAAACCTAGGACAATAGCCACCAAAAGATGATATTTTTCCTTTTGATTTCTACATATTATTCTCTTGTTCTCGTATTAACTTTAATACGAGAACAAAAGAGAATCAAAATGAGATTCTCTTTTGATTTCCACAGAAAAAAATCGTGTCTTTTTTCTTCTTGTTCTCGTATTAACTTTAATTCGACCCCTACCCATAAAAGGGGTATAAATTTTGTTATTGTCGATTATCAGCAGCGATAACATTGGCGCCGTCCGTGGGAACGTTTTTAATCCCATTGAGTTTTTATTCGGAGTTTGGGATGGAAAACGCTAATATATTTTTCGATTCAGCGCAGCTTTGGTATTCAGTTTGTTTCTAAATATTAAACCGTTGGATTGGTCTACAATATTTGTATCCTGTTATACACATATTTATCTCGGTTCTGAACGGTGAAGATCGAATTTTATGGTCGTTTGGATTTTCGAATTAACGTTGGTCTAGAACGGTTAGTATCTAATTTTTCTGCTATATGTAATTCTGAAATTTCGATTCGAATCTCATTGTTTTACCTTTGGATCGTTCTGAAATTTTTTAGCATGGTTTCATACATATCTTTCGGTCTTCTGATTGTTGAAGATCAGTATTTTGGCACTTTCAGATTTCGATTTACTATCCGAATATATGATTGTTATTTCTAATCCTATAGAAATGCGCAGTTCGGATATTCTATTCAGTTTGCATAATTGGACCGTTGGATGTTTCTGAAATTAATATATATTATTCTAGACATACTTGTAAATGTTCTAGATGGTGGAGATTGAATTTAAATGTTGTTTCAGTTTTAAACTAACGACGAACATTTAAAGTTTCAGTCTGAGTTTTCTGTGATATTGAGTTATGATATTCTATATGACGTGCTTTATTTCACCGTTAGATTATTCTGAAATTTATGTATATTATTAACGACACATTGTTCTACGTTCCCAACGGTGGAGATCAGTTTCTGTAATTATTTCAAAGTTCGAACCATCAGCGGAAATATGACAATGTTTCTTCCGATTTTTCAGAATCCGTTATCTAAGAATTATGATATGGATTAAATTATTTTACTATTGGATCGTTTTGAGATTTATTCATATTGATCAAGACAAATTATTCAATATTCTGAACGGACTTCGTTGTAGAAAGTGAAGATCGATAGATCTTATTTATTGTGGATTTTAAATTATGTAATCCAAAGAAGATGGATTTCATTATCTTAAGGATTGTGATGATGTAGCTCTTATGATAATATGATAATCTCTTCATTATGATATTCTCTCTGGTATATTCAGAATAATTTACTAGATGACTCGTATGTATTATCATCCTAATTTGGTTGCCGGTTATCACCACCTTAACAACGAGTTATTTAACTAATAAAGAATCTTATGGATAGCAGAAAACTTTCAGAAAAGATAACAAAGCGACATATGAAGCGATGTTTTGGATGCATAGAAAGACATTTGTCTCCTCCGAGACACGTAAGGGTCAGAAATGACGTTCTTATTTATGATCAGAATATTCAAGAAATTCTCGTCTGGATGACACAGATTTTCCCATTTTGTTATTGGAGTTGTCATAAAATAATTTCATGAATGACAGAGATTTTCTTATTTATAATCGTCATTGTCGAAAATTACCATAATTAGAGCAATTAAGATTGAGTTATATTATGGGAGATTGTATGATATACAAATGTTGAGCAAATACAAGTATTAAAGGTTCGAGAAATTGGACATTTACTTCTTTATTGGAAACACAAGAGATATCGATATTACGAAGAGGAAATATAAAAGTTCTTGGTTTTTTATGGGGAAATTTATGGTCTTGCCCCTAATTATAGGTCGTTTCTTGAAAATCTTATATCACGACTCTCGGTCTTCTTTTCTTTTAACAAGGGGAACTTAGCCGACACTTGCTGAGACGGAGATTATCTTAGTTTTCTATCGGTTTTCTTTTCTTATATCACAACTAATAATGATTTAAACGCTTTTACAGATGTATTATGGTTCATGGTTTTGTGTTCAATGCGCTCATAAAATTAAAAGTTTGAAGCACGTTGGTTTTTTTCTAATTGATTAGTTGAGTTTTTAGACTGAAGACACTTGAGTTTATTAGAGTTGATTTCTATTTGATTTCATATTATGCCAATGACACCACAAAAAATGTGAAGTTGTTGGTTTGATATTCTACCAAAGCGACTAATTAAAAAGGAATGAATTTTTTTGCGATAAACTATGAAGATCACTATTGATATTGCACGGGGATATTTTTGTAATTTAGATACCCCAAGAATGTTATGGCACACATTCCAATGTATTCTGAATATTTTTAGATAAAGTGGCTTCGGAGGTATTTTATATTTCAGACACCCCTGGGATATTGTGTTTTCGTAATTTATAGGCCCTGGAATCTCATATAAGAGTTCGTACTGTCATTATCAATATTTTTGGAAGATTCATGGATAAATTGATGTTAGGGTCATTTTCCTAATTTGTGTTCCATGAAGTTGTTACGGAAAATATTCGGTAGTAGATTAGATATATTTTGAATATTTCTTAGATTAAATCATGTCGAGAGTATTTTAGCATATTTTCACAGGTCGAGGGTCGATAACGAAGCCGAACCCTTGGATAATTGGAAGAAACAAGGGCAATGTATTATCGGAGATTCAACCAATACTTTTGGAAGAACCTCCGGTTACCAAAATCATTACTCAGCCTTCTCGGAGCGGGAATTCATCCGAGAGGGCGTCTATTAGCTATCTACTTCCTATTATTTGCCAAAATGTTTTGTATTAGGAAGAGCGGCTGAGTAATTGCCTAAGGAATGTTCATCTCTTACCATCAGTACGCTCACGATCCGCTGATCATAATCGTGACGAGGAGAACCTAGAGGAGCATATGCACACTATTCACGCTAAGTTAGAGGATGTGAATGCCCTTACGGAGGTTTCAAAAATGTAATGTTGTCTGAGATATTTTTAATGATGAAATTGCTACAGAAGAGAGAGATCTTATGTGAAGCTTCCGAACACCCTCTATTATTTTGAGGGGGGGAGAACAAACTTTCACATTGAATAGAATTGGGAACATGATCAAGTCAAAGTTTCAAGAGATAAATGACGAAATTGAACATAATGATGCTCGAATGGACTAGTTGGAGGCTAATCTAGGCCTTGCTTATGAAAGAAGACGAGTATATGGCGAACATACATGTGATACTCATTACACATCTGTTATGAGGGTGATTATACTGGACAAGAGAGGGTGATTGAGCACTTAAACATGATAGGAAAAACATTGATGTCTATGGAAGTTTTGTGAAGTATATGGAATGCTTCAAGCGCTTTATCACTATTTTTTCATGGCAATTATTAATGCTGCATGTTTTATATCTTCACCAACTATTTGAAGAACTTTACACTCTGATGGTTTAGTTGATTAAAAAAGTTTTCTATTGTTTCATATCAAAAGTTCAAAGATTAATTCAATTCAGCCTTTTAATGTAATGGAGAAGTCTATCACATCATTAAACACATATTGAAGCTAGAACTTATTTTGGGGGCGCGTACCTTTGAAAAAGAACATGCAAGAGTTTGCCTTTATATGTACTAAGTTTGTTAATGATTATATAATATTTGAAATAGCGGAATATATTATTACCAAAGACTATGATGAAGAATTTTTGGGTTATTCAACTATGAGCATATTTATCTTGTTATAAATTAGAAGAAACTAATATCATGAAACATTCTTCTTCTCTAT
Organism: Utricularia reniformis; assembly: GCA_009725065.1. Lineage (NCBI taxonomy): Eukaryota > Viridiplantae > Streptophyta > Magnoliopsida > Lamiales > Lentibulariaceae > Utricularia > Utricularia reniformis. Next base: position 533,465 of record RWGZ01001425.1, read on the forward strand.
GGAATTCAATCAAGAAATTTTATTGAGTACTTTATATGTTTCAGACATTTTATCTATGGCTTCGGTGGTTAAGTTTCGATACTTAGAGTCCAACGAAGGTTAAGGCAACTTGATGGATTATTTATCGATATAGATTTAACGCATTTAAATTGAAAAGTGGAAAACACGACTTTTGGAAACATACCATTGTTGTAAAAAAGGAAGTTATTGTGAAGAGAAATGAGTCGAGACCAAAGAATTAATTATAGTAATAAAGAAGACACTACAAAAAGGAACATTAAAGAAGACCAAAGAATTAATTAGAGAAACGATCAAAATGTCACAAAAGTTAGCTATCACTGAATAACCTTGGAAAACATGAAGTTTCTCTAGAGTCAACATGAAATTCCGATGTAGACTCTTGTTCTTGGATGATAGTTTTGTCTTCTCATCAGGTGAAGAGTATATTTATGTGTCGACATTCTCATTCAATAATAAAGGCATCCTTAATGGTTATACGAACTATCCGGGTCTTTTACCCATTATTCAAGGAGATTCGAGCATTTCGTGAAGTAGTCGGTTCACCGTGGTTTCCATGTTGTTTGAGAAATATTACATATGTTCATCGATTAAAGCTCATTATTTGGATCATGTGGGTATGCTTTAATAAGATACCATACATTTAACATAATGACGGATACAACGAAAACCAATGAAGAGTTTCGCAACCCTCGGAATTATGTTTGAGGGTTTGGAGTTAAAGAACATTATTAGACTAAGTTAATTGGATTTAACTCGATCTAATGGTCAAATTATTGAAAACAATGAGCATATCGTGAATGAGGTATCTATTTTTTTTCTTAATCATCCAAAATGATATTCGTTCGGAATAATCTTAATCATCTGGAATGATATTCGTCCGGAATAATAATCATGAGGACTTCTAGCAGTTGGTTATTAGTCATAGCATCACCGTGTCTGCTATAGGTGATTAGTTGATCATTCTAAATTCATTTATGGAGTTATCTATCAACAATATTTGTTTGGAGTTATATATCGTGAAGAGGACATCGAATTTATATATTTTATTAATTGCCCAGAATGATATTCGTCTGGAAATTTAATTTTATGGAAATTTAATTTTATGGATGTCCGGAAATTCTTCCAGACATCAACTACGCAAATCAGGGTACTTCTGATATCACCCTAAGAAATTTATTATTCGAAAACACATATATTTCTATATAGTCATTCCCGGGTCGAGAAATGAAGCAGATCGAGATATTTTGATGATTAACATTGCTTATAGCTTTTCGTGATATTTGGATCGGGTTACTTATTTAGTGGACCATTGTGCTTAATTTAGAGATTAATGAGTCATTATTTATTGGACATCATTATTGATTGGCCTAATGAGTTATAATTGGGCTGGACTAATTACCTATGTAAATATTGGTAAAGTATTAATAAAGAGAGTTTGATGGTTGACTTAAGGGAGAGTTTTATTGATAACATAAAGGAGGAGGCCGCCATTCACTTCTTTTCCACCAAAAGATAATATTTTTTCTTTTGATTTATGCATCTTATTCTCTTGTTGTAAATCTACAAACTTGACGTTTATAGTGGATTCAAAGGCTATGGGCAGGGTGGTTTTTTATCTTTTCTTTTACAGAAAGGTTTTCCACCTATAAAAATCATTTCTTTTTTCTTCTTGTTCTCGTATTAACTTTAATTCGACCCCAACCCATAAAAGGAGTCTAAATTTTGTTATTTCCGATTTTAGCAGTGATAACAAAGTGTATGAGGGGTTGAAGAGAAAACGACGAAAGATGAGGCAATGATCGAAGTAGTGTTACAATAACCTGATGTCGTTGCTCGTTCAGGCTCTCGTTTATGTTTCTGTTTATTTCCTCAATCGTAACTTAAGTTGCATCTTTTTTGTATTTGTGGATGACATTTGCCTATTAAAACATTGGTTTTACCGTTTTAGACTTGAGTAATAAGTTTATAGTTAACACTTGTCTCCTTATATAGAACAAGTAACAGTGTTCAACAATTCCATACCTAGTTTTCTATCTTGATTTCTTGACCGAAAAATCATGTGTCCAGTGAAGCAGCTGGGGTCTTTTCTCATACTAACCCACTTTCATATTTCATTTCCCAAACTAACCATTTCTAAACCAATTCCTTAAAATAATCTTTTTACCTGTACTTCAAGCTTTTTAGTAGGTTGTTTGATGAATTCTATATTTTTACGTGCTTTTTCCTAATCTTTCTACCATTTGGAAAAAATCTTATATCGGCTCGTTCTCGAATGAAAATCATTTTCTTGGGTTTTCAATCAACATCCACACACAATACAAAAGTCAACATTCATTCATCCATCAGGGAAAACTTTTTAATTTATATTTGTTTTATATTTTTAAATTTATTTTAAATAGAAAATATAATTATATTNTTGGAGATCGATAATGCATCTTCTCTTGATAGTTCCCCCTCACCAACTCACTTGGTGAGACCAAGTAGAGCTACGCACAGCTCTAGCTTCGCCACAGTGACTCCCTTCGTCAACATGTCTGCCGGATTTTCAGTACCTTTGATCTTCATCAACTGAAGCGTCTTTCTCTTGAGCAAATCCCTAATATAGTGATACTTCAACTCATGCGCTTCGTCCTAGCATGAAATACCGGGTTCTTCGCCAAACAAATGGCACTCTGACTATCACTGTACAAAGTCCGCAGATCGGTCCCTTTACCGATCTCCATCAGGAAATTCTGGAGCCACACCATCTCCTTTCCTGCTTCCGAAATCGCAACATACTCTGCCTCAGTGGAGGAAAGTAGAGACACACTTTTGCAACTTCGACTTCCAACTAACAGTTGTACCGCCAACAATAAATGCATACCCCGATGTACTCTTCCGATCGTCCAGATCTCCTCCAAGGTCGGCGTCCACGTACCCTGTTAGTTCGATCGGTCCCCTTCTAAAACATAGCTCCCGCCCTGATATCCCTTTGAGGTATCGGAGCAACCACAGCACTGCTTCCCAATGCTCTTTCCCAAGGTTCGACATGAACCTGCTCACGACTCCCACTCCATGTGCAATATCAGGTCTCGTACATACCATTGCATACATCAAACTCCCGACCGCTGAAGAGTAGGGCACATTCTTCATCTCTTCGGCCTCCTGGTCGGTCATCGGCGCCTGCTCCTTTGAAAGTTTCATGTGTGCTCCCGAAGGTGTTTTAGTAACCTTCAAGTCTCCCACTTGATACCGATCAATCACTTTCTCAATATACTTTTCCTGAGACAAGGTAAGTGTACCCTTCTGCAGATCTCTCGAGATTCTCATTCCCAGAATCTGCTTGGCCGGTCCCAGGTCCTTCATCTCGAATGCTTCGGACAACTTCCTCTTGACTTGTTTTATCTCCTCCATGTTACCCCTTGCGATTAACATGTCATCGACATACATTATAAGGATTACATATGTCCCTTTGCCCCATCGGAGATAACAACAGTTGTCTGTCTCGCATATTTTGAATCCCCATTCAGTCATTAGAGAGTCAAACTTTAAATACCATTGCCGAGGAGCTTGTTTCAACCCATACAAACTCTTTACCAATTTGCAGACTAGATTTTCTTTACCATGCGCCTTAAACCCCTCGGGTTGTGCCATGTAAATCTCTTCCTCCAAATCACCGTGAAGGAAGGCCGTCTTCACATCCATCTGCTCAAGATGGACATTCTCCGCAGCCACAATACTCAAAATCACCCTGATCGTCGTCATCTTGACGACCGGTGAGAATACCTCGGAATAGTCAATTCCCTTCTTTCTGCAAGAATCCTTTGACCACTAGTCTCACCTTGTAACGTTTGGACCCATCTGCCTCCTGCTTTACTCTGAAGACCCATCTATTGAGTAAGGCCCAATGTCCCCTCGTCAATTCAATCAAGACCCAAGTCTTGTTCTTTGACAGGGACGCCATTTCGTCCTCTATGGGAAGCTCCCACTTTTCCTGCTCACGAGACTGAACATCCTCTCGGAAATTCTCTAGCTCGATATCATCAGTCAACAATGTATGATACATTGCAGGAGTGTAACGATCAGGTGATCTCCTCTCCCTGGTTGACCGCCTCAACACAGGAGTGACTTCTTCGACATTGTCATCTGTCGCCTGGTCTTCATTCTGCTGATCGGTATTGGACCGATCAGACTGAGATTCTGACTCCTCGTCAGAAGTGATACCGATCGGCTCATCCGATCGGTCCGGAGGTCCACTGCTCCCACTTGATGGTATCACCACTATCACCTCGGAAGACTTCTCCTTAGCCTTTGTGATAGCATCCTTGTAAAGTTGATCTTCGTTGAAATTCGCGTTGACCGATCTAATTATTTTTCTCCTTTCGGTCCAGAACTGATAACCAAAATAATTAATTCCATAACCAACAAAACAGTCTTTACAGCTTTAGCATCAAGTTTATCCCTCTTCTCAGGGTCTATGTGGACATACGCAATGCAACCGAACACTTTGAGATGATCCAGCTTCACCTCCTTCCCAGTCCACTTCTCTTCAGGCAACTCGCAATCCAGTGGTACCGATGGACTCCGATTGATCAGGTATGCCGCCGTACTCACAGCATCCGCCCAGAAGGTCTTTGGTAGACCAGCGTGCAATCTCATCGATCGGGCACGCTCATTCAACGTTCGGTTCATTCGTTCGGCAACTCCATTCTGCCTCGGCTTGTTCGGGACCGATCGCTCCAGCTTAATACTGTTTGCCAAACAGTAGTTTCTGAACTCCTCCCCGTCATAGTCTCCTTCATTTTCTGATTTCAGACACATCAACGTGGTTCCAGCCTCGAGCTCCACCTCTGCTTTCCACCTTTTGAATGTCTGGAACACATCAGATTTATTCCTTAGAAAATAAACCCATACCTTACGGGTACAGTCGTCAATGAAGGTGACGTAGTACTTCGAGCCTCCAACGGACTCGACCGGTGCCATACCCCACACATCGGTATGCACGAGTTCCAGTTTGCTCGTTTTCCATCCTGCTTCACCTTCGTAAAGGTTACTCTCATCTGCTTGTCGAGCACACAATCTTCATAGAACTCAACCTCTTTGTCCTCATAGGTCGGTAATAAGCCTTTCCGGGCCATGTTCTTCATGCCCTTCTCACTCATGTGGCCAAGGCGATCGTGCCATATCTTCAGCAACCTCCTTCGGTCCTCCGTGAATCGGTCCCCATGGGACCGATCGATCTCCAGTGTAGTGAGAGTGGATCGGTCCCCATCTGGCCCGATCGGTTTCTCCACGTACAGAGTTGCCGACTTGATTCCTTTAGCAATGACCAAAGTCCCTTTGGTCATTCTCCACCGACCGCTCCCGAAAGACGTTCGGTACCCCTTGGAATCCAACTGTCCGACCGATATCAGGTTCTTACTCAGTCCGGGTATATACATCACATCCTCCAAGGTCCAACAGTAACCATTTGAGGATCGAATCGGTATATCACCCCGACCTGTGATCTCTAGGAACTTCCCATCGGCAAGATAAACCTTCCCGAAATTCTCTGCTTTGAAATACTTCAACATCTTCTGGTTAAAACATGAGTGAAAGGATGCACCTGAGTCAACCACCCATGACTGCACTGGACTCTTGAGACAGAGTACAAGTGCATCGTCAGATTCAGCCGCTACCGATGCTGAATTCTCCTCCTTCTTCGGCTCTTTGCATTCCCTGTGGAAGTGTCCATTCTTCCCGCAATTCCAGCAATCGGGATCCCCCCGATTCTTTGACTTTCGCCGATTATTCGATCAGGCCCTGCTCTCACCATTCTGCCCTGGGTTATTCTTCCGACCTCTGGAAGAATCTACCACCAATGCATTACTTTTGGTATCTCCCTTATGCTTCCCTCTCAATTCTTCACTGATGAGTTGAGCCCACACATCATCGAAATTGAGTTTCCCAGGTTGACTACTAATAATATCAACCGTTGTTGACCAGCTTTCGGGCATGGTACCAAGAATGGCAATGGCCTGCGTGTCATCATCCATGACATGTCCAGCAAGCGACAACTGGCCTGTAAGATTGCAGAAATCATTCAGATGTTCTGCAACCGAGGCACCCTCTTCCATCGTCATGGTATACAACTGCCGTATCAAGAGCACACGATATGTCGATGAAGGCTGCTCGTACATATCGGACATCGCCTTCATCATACCGTGAGTCGTCGTATGTTTGTTGTAGTTAAACGCCACCTTCTTCGACAACAATTGTTGAACGTTCGCCAACGCCTTTCGATCCAATTTCTGCCAATCCGCATCCTCCATCTTTGCCGGCTTCTTTTCTTCCAATGCTTCCCCTAGATCATTCCGATAAAGGGTATTGCGGATTTGCATTTTCCAATAGGCAAAATCAGATCCGTCAAACATCCTTAGGCTTCCCCACATCCACTACTACCCCACAGCCGATTGCACCACTACTACCCCACAGCCACCACCAATTGTTGGGGATTGAACACGTGTACGAACAATCTCGATAGATTAAGTAGAACCCGAGAATTAAAGCAAAGAGAAAACAAAGACACAAGAAATTAACATGGAAACCCGGAAAGGGAAAAAACCACGTGACCGGCGGAAACGACCAAATTCACTATCATTTGAAAAGATTACAACACACACACACAAAGAGGAAAACTCAGAATACAAGAGTATTGAAGTACATAACAATGAACCCTAAGACCCCTTTATATGGATGAGGTGGTTGAGATATTAAGGTAACAAACAAATATTCCTAATATTTGATCATATCTCCATATATAATTATCTATAATCAAATCATATATATGCGTCCATATATACTGATTTGATATGATATTATTTCCTTCAATATCTCTTTCCATAACTGCTGATATCTTTGACTAATGAGCCCCACCATATCTCAGTTCGGTCCTCGACCGATTGCCTCCATCTCATATCTTCGGGTCACGTGCCATCGGTCCTCTACCGATTGCTTCGCTCCTCTTTGTTACATTCGGTATTGCGTACTTCGGTCCTCGACCGATCGGTACCAATACCGACCATCCCGTATTCCATGTGTGCCCCGATCGACCACATTGCCGATCGTCATCCAAGTGTCACCGATCGGTACCAATACATATCTCCACACTTAACACATTATTCGTACCGGATAACGGGTTTTCGATGTTGAGGAACTCCTTGAATTGGCATAATCAGGCTCATTTTAGTAGCTCTAAGAAGAGAAGGAATATGTAATGAAATGAGCAGCTCCCTTCAACCAAGGAATATGCTGTTACTGTTGTTTGATGTTATTAGGTTTCATTCTCATTTTAGTGATGTCTTTTTTTCGCAATCTCTTAGTTTTATACGAAAATTAATCTCAATCAATTGTGTTAAGCTAATGAGATTTGATGTTAACAAATAAAAATAAATCATAATTCAAGAATAACAAAATCGTTTTAGTAAAATAACTTATGTTACCACAACACGTAATGCGTAATTTTTTAGAGAATTACCATTAGGGCTGTTATTCGATACGAACGAACTAAACTCGTCGTGTTCATGTTCGTTCATATTTTTATTCGAACGTGTTCATGGTCATTCATATTTTATTCGAACGCTAAAATATGTTCGAATATTGTTCAAATTATTAAGTGAATGTTCATGTTCGTTCAAATAGTTTGTTCAAACATTGTTCGTACGATTTGTTCGAACATATTTGTACTATTTGTGTGAACATCATTAAAAAAATAAAATTTTGATATTTTATAAATAAAATCACAAAAATTAAAT
>RWGZ01001425.1:547392-858018 GCA_009725065.1 Utricularia reniformis
TATTCGAAAGTAAACTCATTAAAACTTGAACATGTGGAACATTGTGAAAAATTCGTTAAATCATATCCATACAAATAACATTGCAAATTCTATAAATTCATGTGTAATCAAACGGATTAAAAGTTAAACTCACGAACAAATGTTGTATATACAAAATAAGTAATCTCTAAAACGAAAGTATCATTCAAGTCATAACCACATGAACTCATGTCATAAGCATTTAGACCTTAGTTTAATCACATGAATAATGGTATAAAAAAAATTTTCATTGTTCTAAACGCAAGTATTCATGTTGTAACAACGTCAATTCAAGATTTAATCGAAATAAAACTCATCACACCTTGAACATGTGGAACTATGTGAAAAACGAGCCTAATCATATCCAAGACTAAACCACAAATCACATTGCTAAATCGGTGAATCCAAGTGTAATCGAACGAAATAAAGGCTAAGCTCAAGAGTACATGCGTTATATACAAAATTAGTATGATTGAAAGCAGAATTTTCATGCAAGTCATAACAACATGAATTCATGTCATAAGCATTTAAAGCATAGTTTAATCACATGAATCATCGTATAACCAAATTATTCGTTGTTCTAAACGCACGTATTCAAGTTGTAACGACGTCAATTCAAGATATAATCGAAATCAAACTCATCACACCTTGAACATGTGGAACTATGTGAAAAATGAGCCAAATCATATCCATACAAATCACATGGCTAGTTCGGTAAATCCAAGTGTAATCGAACGAAATAAAGGCTCACCTCAAGAATACATGCGATACATACAAAATGACTATGTCCGAAAACGAAATTATCATGCAAGTCATAACAACATGAATTCATATCATAAGCATTTAAAGAATAGTTTAATCACATGAAGCATGGTATAACCAAGTTATTCATTGTTCGAACATCTCGTATTCATGTTGTAACAACTTCAATTCAAGTTTTATTCGAAAGTAAACTCATCAAAACTTGAACATGTGTAACATTGTGAAAAATTCGACAAATCATATCCGTACAAATAACAATGCAAATTCGATAATTCAAGTATAATGAAACGGATTAAAAGTTAACCTCACGAACAAATGTTGTAGATACAAAATAAGTAATTTCGAAAACGACAGTATCATTCAAGTCATAACCACAAGAACTCATGTCATAAGCATTTAGACAATAGTTTAATCACATGAATAATGGTATAAAATTTTTTTCATTGTTCTAAACGCACGTATTCATGTTGTAACAACGTCAAATCGAGATTTAATCGAAATAAAACTTATCACACCTTGAACATGTGGAACTATGTGTAAAACGACCCTAATCATATGCAAGCCTAAACCACAAATCACATTGCTAAATCGGTGAATCCAAGTGTAATCGAACGAAATAAAGGCTAAGCTCAAGAGTACATGCGTTATATACAAAATAAGTATGATCGAAAACGGAATTTTCATGCAAGTCATAACAACATGAATTCATGTCATAAGCATTTAAACCATAATTTAATCACATGAATCATCGTATAACAAAATTATTCGTTGTTCTTAACGCACGTATTCATGTTGTAACGACGTCAATTCAAGATTTAATTGAAATCAAACGCATGACACCATGAACATTTGGAACTATGTGAAAAACAAGCCTAATCATATCCATACAAATCACATTGCTAAATCGGTGAATCCAAGTGTAATCGAACGAAATAAAGGCTAATATCAAGAATACATGCGATATATACAAAATGAGTATGTTCGAAAATAGAATTATCATATAAGTCATAACAACATGAATTCATATCATAAGAATTTAAACAATAGTTTAATCACATGAATCATTGTATAACCAAGTTATTGATTGTTCTAAGAACTCGTATTCATGTTGTAATAACGTCAACTCAAGATTTAATCGAAAGTTAACTCTTCACAACTTGAACATGTGGAACTATGTGAAATATGTGTCAAATCACATCCATACAAATAACATTGCAAATTCTATAAATTCGAGTGTATTCAAACGGAACAAAAGCTAACATCACGAATACATGTTGTATATACAAAATAATTAATTTTTAAAACGAAAGTATCAGTCAAATCATAACTACATAAACTAATGTCATGAGCATTTAGACCATAGTTTAATCTCATGAATAATGGTATAAACAATTTTTTCATTGTTCTAAACGCACGTATTCATGTGGTAACAATGTCAATTCAATATTTAATCGAAATTCAACTCATCATAATTTAAACAAGTGGAACTATCTGAAAAACGAGCCAAATCATATCCATACAAATCACATTTCTAATTCGGTGAATCTAGGTGTAATAACAATGCAAGATAATATGCGTTATGTTCGAAAACGGAATTACAATGCAAGTCATAACAACATGAAATCATGTCATAAGCATTCAAACCACTGTTTAATCACATGAATCATGTTATAACCATATTATTCATTGTTCTAAACGCACGTATTCATGTTGTAACAACGTAAATTCAAGATTTAATCGAATTAAAACTCATTACACCTTGAACATGTGGAACTATACGCAAAACGAGCCAAATCATATTCATGCAAATCACATTGCTAATTCGGTAAATACAAGTTTAATCGAACGAAATAAAGGCTAACCTCAAGAATACATGCGTTATATACAATATAAGTATGTTCGAAAATTGAACTATCATGCAAGTCATAACAACATGATTTCATTTCATAAGCATTTAAACCATTGTTTAATCACATGAATCATGGTGTAACCAAGTTATTCAATGTTCGAATATCTCGTATTCATGTTTTAACAACGTCAATTAAAGATTTAATCGAAATAAAACTCATCACACCTTGAACATGTGCAACATTGTGAAAAATGAGTCAAATTATATACATACAAATAACATTGCAAATTTTGTAAATTCAAGTGTAATCAAACGGAATAAAGGCTAACCTCACGAATATATGTTGTATATACAAAATAAGAAATTTCAAAAACGGAAGTATCATTCAAGTCATAACCACATGAACTCATGTCATAAGCATCTAGACCATAGTTTAAACGCATGAATAAGGTATTACGAAATAATTCATTGTTCTAATCGCATGTATTCTTGTTGTGACAACATCAGTTAAAGATTCAATCGAAATAAAACTCATCACACCTTGAACATGTGGAACTGTGTGAATAACGAGCCAAATCATTTCCATACAAATAACATTGCTAATTTGGTAAATCCAAGTGCAATCGAACGAAAAAAAGGCTAACCTAAAGAATAGATGCGTTATATACAAAATAAGTATATTCGAAATCGGAATTATCATACAAGTCATAACAACATGAATTCGTGTCATAAGCATTTAAACCATTGTTTAATCACACGAATCATCGTATAACTAAATTATTCATTGTTCTAAACGCACGTATTCATGTTGTAAGAACGTCACTTCAAGATATAATCGGAATCAAACTCATCACACATTGAACATGTATAACTTTGTGAAAAATGAGCCAAATCATATTCATACAAATCATATTGCTAATTCGGTAATTCAAGTGTAATCGAACGAAATAAAGGCTAACCTCAAGAATTCATGCGGTATATACAAAATAAGTATACTCGAAATCGGAATTATCATGCAAGTCATAACAACATGAATTCATATCATAAGCATTTAAACCATAGTTTAATCACATGAATCATGGTATAACTAAGTTTTTCATGGTTCTAACAACTCGTATTCATGTTGTAATAACGTCAATTCAAGTTTTAATCGAAAGTAAACTCATCATAACTTGAACATGTGGAACATTGTGAAAAATGAGTCAAATTATTTCCATACAAATAACATTGCAAATTCTGTTAATTCAAGTGTAATCAAATGGAATAAAAGCTAGCCTCACGAATACATGTTGTATATACAAAATAATTAATTTTTAAAACGAAAGTATTATTCAAGTCATAACCACATGAACTCATGTCATAAACATTTAGACCATAGTTTAATCACATTAATCATCGTATAACCAATTATTCATTGGTCTAAACGCACGTATTCATGTTGTTACAACGTCAATCCAATATTTAATCGAAATCAAATTCATCACACCTTGAACATGTGGAACTATGTGAAAAATGAGCCAAATCTTATCCATACAAATCACATTGCTAATTCGGTGAATCCAAGTGTAATCGAACGAAATAAAGGCTATCCTTATGAATACATGAATTATATACAAATTAAGTATGTTCGAAAACGGAATAATCATGCAAAACATAACAACATGAATTCATTTCATAATCATTTAAACAGTAGTTTAATCACATGAATCATGGTATAACGAAGTTATTCATTGATCTAAAAACTCATATTCATGTGTAACAACGTCAATTCAAGTTTTAATCGAAAGTAAACTCATCACAACTTAAAAATGTGGAACTATGTGAAATATGTGTCAAATCATATCCATACAAATAACATTGCAAATTCAATAAATTCAAGTGTAATAAAATGGAATAAAAGCTAACATCACGAATACATATTGTATATACAAAATAATTAATTTTTAAATCGAAAGTACCATTCAAGTCATAACCACATGAACTAATGTCATAAACATTTAGACCATCGTTTAATCACATGAATAATAATATAAAAAAAATTTCATTGTTCTAAATGCACGTATTCATGTTGTAACAACGTTAATTCAAGATTTAATCGAAATCAAACTCATCACACCTTGATCATGTGGAACAATGTGAAAAACGAGTCAAATCATATCGATACAAATCACATTGCTAATTCACTGAATCCAAGTGTAATCGAACGAAATAAAGGCTAACCTCAAGAATACATGCGTTATATACAAAATAAGTATGCTCAAAAAAGAATTATCATGAAAGTCATAATAACATGAATTCATGTCATAAGCATTTAAACCATAGTTTAATCACATGAATCATTGTATAACCAAATTGTTCATTGTTCTAAACCCACATATTCATGTTGTAACAACGTCAATTCAAGATTTAATTGAATTCAAACTCATCACACCTTGAACATGTGGAATTATGTGAAAAATGAGTCAAATCATATTCATACAAATCGCATGGCTAATTTGGTAAATCAAAGTGTAATCGAACGAAATAAAGGCTAACGTCAAGAATACATGCGATATATACAAAATAAGTATATTCGAAAACGGAATTGTCATGCAAGTCATAACAACATGAATTCATATCATAAGCATTTAAACAATAGTTTAATCACATGAATCATGGTATAACATATTTATTCATTGTTCTAACAACTCTTATTCATGTTGTAACAACATCAATTCAAGTTTTAATTGAAAGTAAACTCATCACAAATTGAACATGTGCAACTGTGTGAAATATATGTCGAATCTTATCCATTGAAATAACATTGCAAATTCTATAAATTCAAGTGTAATCAAACGGAATAAAAGCTAACCTCACGAATACATGTTGTATATACAAAATAATTAATTTTTAAAACGAATGTATCATTCAAGTCATAACCACATGAACTCATGTCATAAGCATTTAGACCATAGTTTAATCACATGAATAATGCTATAAACAATTTTTTCATTGTTCTAAATGCTCGTATTCATGTTGTAACAACGTTTAATCAAGATTTAATCGAAATCAAACTTATCACACCTTGAACATGTGGAAGTATGTGAAAAACGAGCCAAATCATATCCATACAAATCACATTGCTAATTTGGTGAATCCATGTGTAATCGAACGAAATAAAGGCTAACCTCAAGAATACATGCGTTATATACAAAATAAGTATGTTCGAAACAGAATTATCATGCAAGTAATAACAACATGAATTCATGTCATAGTCATTTAAAGCATAGTTTAATCACATGAATCATTGTATAACCAAATTATTCAATGTTCTAAACGCACGTATTCATTGATGGTTTATTTAATGTTTGATCCGTTTAAATAAATTAGTTCTATTTTTCTGCATCTAGGATTAGTCAATGGTTATTGTTACGTTTGAGTAAATCTTGGAATTATTTTATTATTGTATGGCTATTTAGCCTCGTGCTTGTCATGAATTATTATGCACTTTTGAATCTTCTAATTCCTACCTTTCAAGCATAACATTGTTGTATCAGAGCTTCTTTTTCTAATGGCATTAGATAATGGCTTTGTTCATCCTGCAATTCCTAAGTTCGATGGTTTCTATGATCATTGGGCATTGCTTATGTCAAATTTTCTGTGTTCTAAGGAGTATTGGAACCTAATAGAAGATGGAATTCCCACAGTAGCTGGGAATGCTACAGAAGCATACAAGAAGCGTATTGAAGAACTCAAACTCATGGATTTGAAGGCAAAGAACTACTTGTTCCAGTCCCTGGATCGTCAGATTTTGGAGACAATTCTAAATAAGGATACATCAAAGGATATTTGGGACACTAAGAAGCGTAAATATCAGGGCACATTACGAGTTAAGAGAGCTCAATTGCAAGCTTTTCGAAAAGAATTTGAAACTCTTCAGATGAAAGAAGGTGAAACAGTGATTGATTATTGTGCTCGTGCTCTCACTATTGCCAATGATGACTTCAAAGACGATTCATTTGTGGTGTAGAAGATTCTAAGATCTATAACCTCCAAATTCGATTATGTAGTATGTTCTATTGAAGAATCGAATGACACTAGCACCTTAAGTATTGATGAGCTCCGAAGTAGTCTGCTTGGTCATGAGCAGCGTATGCGGTCTCATATAGAGGACGAGCAAGTTCTTAAAGTCTCTCATGATTCCTTCTCAAGAAACAGGGGCCGGGACGTGGACGAGGATGGAGAGGACGGGGTAGGCAGTCCTCTGACAAATCTAATGTGGAATGTTACACATGTCACAAGCTGGGGCATTTCTCTTGGGAGTGTACATCCCAAGACAGTGAGGCAAATCATACAGAGGCAACAGAGGAAATGTTACTTATGACATTTGGGAATGAAATTTCCTCTACATCTACAACAACTAATTGGTTCCTCGACTCCGGGTGTAGTAATCATATGTGCAGCAATCATGACTATTTTTCAGATTTTGATGACACTTTCACTGATACGGTAAGACTTGGGAATAACTCAAGCTTAGTAGTTAAAGGAAGAGGCAATGTTAGAATGCAAATTAATGGGATCAAACAGATTTTCACTCGAGTTTTCTTTGTCCCTGAATTGAAAAGTAATCTGTTAAATATCGGTCAATTACAAGAGAAAGACCTCTCTATGTTGTTTCAGCAAGACAGATGCAGGATTTTCCATCCGGAAAAAGGTCTCATTATTTAGACAAAAATGTCCTGAAATAGGATGTTCTTATTACAAGTTATACCCATGCCATTAACTTCTATATGTTTCAACACTATGACAGAGGATATATCACACTTATGGCATTGTCGATATGGACATCTCAGCTACAGAGGTTTGAAAACCTTACAGCAAAAACACATGGTTGGTGATCTACCTACGTTCAAGCCCCCCACAAAATTATGTAGATGTTGTCTCGATGGCAAACAAGATCGAAAGGCATATCCCAAGAAAAGTCAATGGCGGGCAACTGGAATTCTTGAGCTTGTTCATGCGGACATATGTGGCCTGATTACACCCATCTCAAAGAGTAAGAAAAGATATATTCTTACCTTTATTGATGATTTTAGTAGAAAACTATGGGTTTATTTCATATCAGAAAAATAAGAGACATTCGTTGTGTTCAAGAGATTTAAAGCTTGTGTTGAAAATGAGAAAGAGTGTACCATCAAGTGTTTAAGAACAGATAGAGGAGGCGAATTTATCTCTACGGAATTTACAAATTTCTGTGGTATCAATGGGATAGAAAGACAACTAATAGCATCATATTCACCTCAGCAAAATGGAGTTGCGGAGCGAGAAAATAGGGTGATCATGAACATGGTTCGTAGTTTACTCTCTTCAACTGGTATTCCAAATATTTTTCTGGCCTGAAGCTGTAAATTGGACAAATCATGTTCTAAATCGAAGTCCAACATTAGCAGTACAAAACCGAACACCACAAGAGGCTTGGAGTGGTGTTAAACCCAGTGTCAAGTATTTTAGAGTATTTGGTTGTCTTGCTCATACACATATTCCAGATCAGCTCCGTACAAAATTAGATGCTAAAAGTGTGTGTTGTGTTATTTTTGGGATTAGCGAAGAATCCAAAGCATATCGGCTATATGATCTCAACTCCCATAAAATACATATCAGTAGAAACATTGTCTTTGAAGAAGACAAATTCTGGGATTGGAATCAATAAGATGAAATTGCTCAAGTCAATTTAGAGTGGGGTGATTCTGATGAATCTGAATTTGAATAATGTGATAATACAAATCAATCACAAGAAACTGAAAATACAGCCTCTCCTCACGAAGATGAAACAACGCATATTCATAAATTGTCGAATGATGTCTTATCAGATGATTCACGCATTAGAGTTCCGCCAATCTAGATCAGGGATTATGAATAAGGAGAGGGGCTATCAGATGATGAAAGAGATGAAAATCATCTAGCAATGATGATCACTACGGATCCAACAAGTTACTATGAGGCAGTAAAGGATGTTAAGTGGCGGCAAGCTTTGAATGATGAAATGACTGCTATTACAAAGAATGAAACATGGGAATTAGTGGATTTGCCTATAAGTGTGAAACCCATCGGAGTTAAATGGGTCTACAAAACAAAGTATGATGAGAATGGAGAGATTACTAAACACAAAGCACGGCTTGTTGTAAAGGGATATTCTCAATGATATGGGATAGACTATAAGGAGATCTTTTCTCCAATAGCTCGGATGGACACTATTCGATTAGTTATAGCACTCGCTGCTCAACGAGGCTGGATCATCATGCAATTAGACGTTAAATCAGCATTTCTGCATGGCAATCTAGAGGAATGTGTTTTTGTCAAGCAACCTTTGGGTTATGTCAAGAAAGGTACGGAACACAAAGTATATAGATTGAAAAAGACACTCTGTTGTTTAAAACAAGCTCCACGGGCATGGTATAGTCGGATCGAAGAGTACTTCTAAAGAGTTGGCTTTCAAAAGTGTCCATATGAACCTACTTTATTTGTCAAGACCCATGAAGATGGCTGCATATTGATTGTAAGTCTCTACGTTGATGATCTGATTTTTACAGGAAATAATACAAAACTGTTTGTTGAATTCAAAGCTTCTATGCAACAAGAGTTTGATATGACTGATCTAGGACAAATGAGGTATTTTCTAGGTCTTGAAGTGATGCAAAAATCTGATGGGATTTTCATACATTAGAAGAAATATTCCTCTGAAATTTTGCAACGTTTTGGGATGGAAAAATGCAACCCAAATAAAAATCCGATTGTTCCTGGGTGTAAACTTACAAGAGATTACAATGGTATTCAAGTTGACAAGACCTCTTATAAGCAGCTTATGGGAAGTCTCATGTATTTGACGGCAACAAGACCAGATGTGGCTTTTGTGGTTAGACTTCTCTGTCGATACATGGAGTGTCCCACCCAAATTCATCTTCAGGCAGCAAAGCGAGCCGTAAGATATTTAAAAGGAACATTAACATATGGAATATTTTATAAGAAAGGAGGAAATGACAATATTTTAGGTTACACCGATAGTGATTATGCAGGTGATATAGATGATCGAAGAAGCACCTCTGGTTAAATTTTCTTGTTTGGATCTGGACCAGTATCATGGGCATCAAAGAAGCAAACAGTGGTTAGTTTGACTACCACCGAATCAGAATTCTTTGCTGCTACATCAAGCCATTTGGATCAGTAGAGTGTTTGAACAACTCACTAAACATCAAGGGAAAACAATCACGATTCTTTGCGACAATAGTTGAACAATAAAATTGTAAAAGAATCCAGTGATGCATGGTTGAAGTAAGCATATTGTTGTTCGTTTCAGTTTCTCAGGGATCTCACTCAAGATGGCAGTGTTGAACTTATTTACTTTAGTACTCAAAACAATTAGCAGATATACTAACCAAGCCACTGAAGTTAGACATGTTCTTGAAACTACGAATGCTCATTGGAGTTTATGTAGAAGTAGAAATCTAAAGTGATAGACTTCAGTTTAGGGGAGAGTGATGGTTTATTTAATGTATGATCCGTTCAAATAAATTAGTTCTATTTTTCAGCATCTAGGACTAGTCAATGGTTATTGTTACGTTTGAGAAAATATTGGAATTCTGTTATTCATGTATGGCTATTTAGCCTCCTGCTTGTCATGAATAATGATGCACTTTTGAATCTTCTAATTCCTACCTTTCAAGCATAACATTCATGTTGTAAGAACGTCAATTCAAGATTTAATCGAAATAAAACACATCACACCTTGAAGATGTGGAACTATGTGAAAAACGAGTCAAATCATATTCAAACAAATAACATTGCTAATTCGGTAAATCCAAGTGTAATAGAATGAAATAATGGCTAACATCAAGAATACATGCGTTATATACAAAATAAGTATGTTAAAAAACAGAATTATCATGCAAGTCATAACAACAAGAATTCAAATCATAAGCTTTTAAACTATAGTTTAACCACATGAAACATGGTATAACCAAAGATATTCATTGTTCTAACAACTCGTATTCATGTTGTAACAACGTCAATTGAAGATTTAATCGAAATCAAACTCATCACACCTTGAACATGTGGAACTATGTGAAAATGAGCCGAATCATATCCATACAAATCACATTGCTAATTCAGTAAATCCAAGTGAAATCGAACGAAAAAAAGGCTAACCTCAAGAGTACATGCGATATATACAAAATGAGTATATTCGAAAACGGAATTATCATGAAAGTCATAACAACATGATTTCATATCATAAGCATTCAAACAATAGTATAATCACATGAATCATGGTATAACCAAGATATTCATTGTTCTAACAACTCGTATTCATGTTGTAACAATGTCAATTCAAGTTTTAATCGAAAGTATACTCATCACAACTTGAATATGTGGAACTATGTGAAATATGTGTCAAATAATATCCATACAAATAACATTGCAAATTCTATAAATTCAAGTGAAAGTCAAACCGAATAAAAGCTAACCTCACGAATACATGATGTATATACAAAAAAAATAATTTTTAAAACGAAAGTATCATTCAAGTCATAACAAAATGAACTCATATCATAAGCATTTAGACCATAGTTTAATCACATGAATAATGGTATAAACAATCTTTTCATTGTTCTAAACGCACGTATTCACGTTGTAACAACGTCAATTCAAGATTTTAGCGAAATCAAACTCATCACACCTTGAACATGTTGAACTATGTGAAAAATGAGTCAAATCATATCCATACAAACACATTGCTAATTCGGTAAATTCAAGTGTAATCGAACGAAATAAAGGCTAACCTCAAGAATACATGCGTTATATAAAAAATAAGTATGTTCGAAAACGGAATTATCATGCAAGTCATAAAAGCATGAATTCATGTCATAAGCATTTAAACCATAGTTTAATCACATAAATCATCGTATAACAAAATTATTCATTGTTCTAAATGCATGTATTCATGTTGTGACAATGTCAATTCAAGATTTAATCGAATTCAAACTCATCACAACTTGAACATGTGGAACTATGTGAAAAATGAGCCAAATCATATCCAGACAAATCACATTGCTAATTCGGTAAATCCAAGTGTAATCGAACGAAATAAAGGCTAACCTCAAGAATACATGCGGTATATACAACATAACTACGTTTGAAAACGAAATTATCATGATAGTCATCACAACATGAATTCATATCATAAACATTTAAACAATAGTTTAATCACATGAATGATGATATAACAAAGTTATTCATAGCTGTAACAACTCGTATTCATGTTGTAACAAAGTCAATTCAAGTTTTAATAGAATGTAAACTCATCACAACTTGAACATGTGGAATTATGTGAAAAATGAGTCAAATTATAAAGGCTAACCTTACGAATACATGTTGTATATATACAATAAGTAATTTCGAAAACGAGAGTATCATTCAAGTCATAACCACATGAACTCATGTCATAAGCATTTAGACCATAGTTTAATCACATGAATAACGGTATAACAAAATTATTCATTGTTCTAAACGCACGTATTCAGGTTGTAACAACGTCATTTCTAGATTTAGTCGATATCAAACTCATCACAGCTTGAACTTGTGGAACTATGTGAAAAATGAGCCAAATCATATCCATACAAATCGCATTGTTAATTCGGTGAATACAAGTGTAATCGAACAAAATAAAGGCTAACATCAAGAAAACATACGATATATACAAAATGAGTATGTTCGAAAACGGAATTATTATGCATGTCATGAATAAATAGTTTAATAGGAATTTATTATAATAAAAAAATGGATTCATATAATAAGAATTTAAACAATAGTTTAATCACATGAATCATGATATAACCAAGTTAATCATAGTTCCATCAACTGGTATTCATGTTGTAACAACTTCAATTCAAGTATTAATCGAAAGTAAACTCATCACAACATGAACATATGGAAGTATGTGATAAATGTGTCATAGTATATCCATACAAATAACATTGCAAATTCTGTAAATTAAACTGTAATTGAACGAAATAAAGGCTAACCTCAAGAATATATGCGTTATATACAAAATATGTATGTTTGAAAACAAAATTATCATGCAAGTCATAACAACATGAATTCATGTCATAGGAATTAAAACCATAGTTTAATCACATGAATCAACATATAACCAAATTATTCATTGTACTAAACGCACATATTCATGTTGTAACAACGTCAATTCAAGATATAGAAGAAATCAAACTCATCACACCTTGAACATGTGGAACTATTTGAAAAATGAGTCAAATCATATCCATACAAATCACATTGCAAATTCGGTAAATTCAAGGGTAATCGAACGAAATAAAAGCTAACCTCAAGAATACATGCGATATATACAAAATGGGTATGTTCGAAAACGGAATTATCATGCAAGTCATAACAACATGAATTCATATCATAAGCGTTTAAACAATAGTTTAATCACATGAATGATGGTATGACCAAGTTATTCAGTGTTCTAACAACTTGTATTCATGTTGTAACAACGTCAATTCAAGTTCTAATCGAAAGTAAACTCATCACAACATGAACATATGGAAGTATGTGATAAATGCGTCATATTATATCCATACAAATAACATTGCAAATTCTGTAAATTAAAGTGTAATTGAACGAAATAAAGGCTAACCTTAAGAATATATGTGTTATATACAAAATATGTATGTTTGAAAACGAAATTATCATGCAAGTCATAACAATATGAATTCATGTCATAAGCATTTAAACCATAGTTTAATCACATGAATCAACGTATAACCAAATTATTCATTGTTCTAAACGCACATATTCATGTTGTAACAACGTCAATTCAAGATATAATCGAAATCAAACTCATCACACCTTGAACATGTGGAACTATGTGAAAAATGAGTCAAATCATATCCATACAAATCACATTGCTAATTCGGTTAATCCAAGGGTAATCGAACGAAATAAAAGCTAACCTCAAGAAAACATGCGATATATACAAAATGGGTATGTTCGAAAAAGGAATTCTCATGCAAGTCTTAACAACATGAATTCATATCATAAGCATTTAAACAATAGTTTAATCACATGAATCATGGTATAACCAA
The DNA here is from genome assembly GCA_009725065.1 of Utricularia reniformis. Lineage (NCBI taxonomy): Eukaryota > Viridiplantae > Streptophyta > Magnoliopsida > Lamiales > Lentibulariaceae > Utricularia > Utricularia reniformis. The sequence goes on from RWGZ01001425.1 coordinate 561,157, forward strand.
GTTATTCATTGTTCTAACAACTTGTATTCATGTTGTAACAACATCAATTCAAGTTTTAATAGAAAGTAAACTCATTACAACTTGAATATGTGGAACTATGTGAAATATGTCTCAAATCATATCAATACAAAATAACATTGCAAATTCTATAAATTCAAGTGTAATGAAACGGAATTAAAGCAAACCTCACGAATACATGTTGCATATACAAAATAATTAATTTTTAAAAAGAAAGTATCATTCAAGTGATAACCACAGGAACTCATGTCATAAGCATTTAGACAATAGTTTAATCACATGAATAATGGTATAAACAATTTTATCATTGTTCTAAATTCACGTATTCATGTTGTAACAACGTTAATTAAAGATTTAATCGAAATCAAACTCATCACACCTTAAACATGTGGAACTATGTGAAAAATGAGCAAAATCATATCCATACAAATCACATTTCTAAATCGGTAAATCCAAGTGTAACAGAACGAAATAAAGGCTAACCGTAAGAATACATGCGGTATATACAAAATAAGTATGTTCGCAAACGGAATTATCATGAAAGTCATAACAACATGAATTCATATAACAAGTATTTAAACAATATTTTAATCACATGAATCATGGTATAACCAAATTATTCATAGTTCTATCAACTCGTATTCATGTTGTAACAACGTCAATTCAAGTTTTAATCGAAAGTAAACTCATCACAACTTGAGAACATATGGAACTATGTGAAAAATGTGTCATATTATATCTAAACAAATATCATTGCAAATTCTGTAAATTCAAGTGTAATCGAACGAAATAAAGGCTAACCTGAAGAATACATGCGTTAGATACAAAATAAGTATGTTCGAAAACGCAATTATCATAGTTTAATCACATGAATTCATGTCATAAGCATTTAAACCATAGTTTAATCACATGAATCATCGTATAACAAAATTATTCATTGTACTAAACGCACGTATTCATTTTGTAACAACGTCAATTCAAGATTTAGTCGAAATCATACTCATCACACCTTGAACATGTGGAACTATGTGAAAAATGAGTCAAATAATATCCATACAAATCACATTGCTAATTCGTTAAATCCAAGTGTAATAAAACGAAATAAAAGCTAACCTCAAGAATACATGCGATATATACAAAATGAGTATTTTCGTAAACGGAATTATCATGCAAGTCGTAACAAAATGAATTCATGTCATAAGCGTTTAAACAATAGCTTAGTCACATGAAACATGGTATAACCAAGTTATTCATTGTTCTAACAACTCGTATTCATGTTGTAACAACGTCAATTCAAGTTTTAATCGAAAGTAAACTCATCACAACATGAACATGTGGAACTATGTGAAATATGTGTCAAATCATATCCATACAAATAACATTGTAAATTCTATAAATTCAATTGTAATCAAATTAAATTAAATCTAATCTCACGAATAAATGTTGTATATACAAAATAATTCATTTTTAAAACGAAAGTATCATTCAAGTCATAACCACATCAACTCATTTCAAAAGCATTTAAACCATAGTTTAATCACATGAATAATGGTATAAACAACTTTTTCAGTGTTCTAAACGCACCAATTCATGTTGTAACTACGTCAATTCAAGATTTAATCGAAATCAGACTCATCACACCTTGATCATGTGGAACTATGTGAAAAATGAGTCAAATCATATCCATACAAATCACATTGCAAATTCGGTAAATCCAAGTGTAATCAAACGAAATAAAAGCTAACCTCAAGAATACATGTGATATATACAAAATGAGTATGTTCATAAACGGAATTATCATGCAAGTCGTAACAAAATGAATTCATGTCATAAGCGTTTAAACAATAGTTTAATCACATGAATCATGGTATAACCAAGTTATTCATTGTTCTAACAACTCGTATACATGTTGTAACAACGTCAATTATAGTTTTAATAGAAAGTAAACTCATCACAACTTGAACATGTGGAACTATGTGAAATATGTGTCAAATCATATCCATACAAATAACATTGCAAATTCTATAAATTCAATTGTAATCAAACGGAATTAAATCTAACCTCACGAATACGTGTTGTATATAGAAAATAATTCATTTTAAAAACGAAAGTATCATTCAAGTCATAACCACATGAACTCATGTCATAAGCATTTAAACCATAGTATAATCACATGAATAATGGTATAAACAACTTTTTCATTGTTCTAAACGCACGTTTTCATGTTGTAACAACGTCAATTCAAGATTTAATCGAAATCATACTCATCACAACTTGAACATGTGGAACTATGTGAAAACGAGCCAAATCATATCTATACAAATCACATTGCTAATTGGGTGAATCCAAGTGTAATAGTACGAAATAAAGGCTAACCTCAAGAATACACGCGTTATATACAAAATACGTATGATCGAGAACGATATTCTCATGCAAGTCATAACAACATGAATTCATGTCATAAGCAATTAAACAATAGTTTAATCACATGTATCATCGTATAACAAAATTCTTCATTGTTTTAAATGCATGTATTCATGTTGTTACAACGTCAATTCAAGATTTAATCGAAATCAAACTCATCACATCTTGAACATGTGGAACTATGTGAAAAATGACCCAAATAATATCCATACAAATCACATTGCTAATTCGGTAAGTCCAAGTGTAATCGAACGAAATAAAGGCTAACCTGAAGAATGGATTCGATATATACAAAATTATTATGTTCGAAAACGGAATTATCATTCAAGTCACAACCACATGAATTCATGTCATAAGAAGTTATACCATAGTTTAATCACATGAATCATCGTATAACCAAATAATTAATTGTTATTAACGCACGTATTCATGTTGTGACAATGTCAATTCAAGATTTAATCGAAATCAAACCCATCACACCTTGAACATGTGGAACTATGTGAAAATGAGTCAAATCATATCCATTCAAATCACATTGCTAATTCGGCAAATCCAAGTGTTATCGAACGAAATAAAGACTAACTTCAAGAATACATGCGATATATAAAAAATGAGTATGTTCGAAAACAGAATTATCATGCAATTCATAACAATATGAATTCATATCATGAGCATTTAAACAATAGTTTAATCACAATAGTCATGGTATAACCAAGTTATTCATTGTTCTAACAACTCGTATTCATGTTGTAACAACGTCAAATCTAGTTTTAATCGAAAGTAAACTCATCACAACTTGAACATGTGGAACTATGTGAAATATGTGTCAAATCATATCCATACAAATAACATTGCAAATTCTATAAATTCAAGTGTAATCAAATGAAATAAAAGCTAACCTCACGAATAAATGTTGTATATACAAAATAATTATTTTTTAAAACGAAAGTATCATTCAAGCCATAACTATATGAACTCATGTCATAAGCATTTCGACAATAGTTTAATCAAATGAATAATGGTATAAACAACTATTCATTGTACTGAACGCACGTATTCATGTTGTAACAACGTCAATTCAAGATTTAATCGAAATCAAACTCATCACACCTTGAACATGTGGAACTATGTGAAAAATGAGTCAAATAATATCCATACAAATCACATTGCTAATTCGGTAAATCCAAATGTAATCGAACGAAATAAAAGCTAACCTCAAGAATACATGCAATATATACAAAATGAGTATTCTAGTAAACGGAATTATCATGCAAGTCATAACAAAATGAATTCATGTCATAAGCGTTTAAACAAGAGTTTAATCACATGAATCATGGTATAACCAAGTTATTCATTGTTCTAACAACTCGTATTCATGTTGTAACAACGTCAATTCAAGTTTTAATCGAAAGTAAACTCATCACAACTTGAACATGTGGAACTATGTGAAATAAGTGTCAAATCATATCCATACAAATAACATTGCAAATTCAATAAATTCAATTGTAATCCAACAGAATTAAATCTAATCTCACGAATAAATGTTGTATATACAAAATAATTCATTTTTAAAACGAAAGTATCATTCAAGTCATAACCACATGAACTCATGTCATAAGCATTTAAACCATAGTTTAATCACATGAATAATGGTATAAACAACTTTTTCATTGTTCTAAATGCACGTATTCATGTTGTAACAACGTCAGTTCAAGATATAATCGAAATCAAACTCATCACTCCTTGAAAATGTGTAACTATGTGAAAAACGAGCCAAATCAAATCCATATAAATCACATTGCAAATTCGATGAATCCAAGTGTAATATAAATAAATAAAGGCTAACCTCAAGAATACATGCGTTATATACAAAATAAGTATGCTCGAAAACGGAATCATCATGCAAGTAATAACAACATGAATTCATGTCATATGCATTTAAACCATAGTTTAACTACATGAATCACCGTATAAAAAAATTATTCATTGTTTTAAACGTACGTATTCATGTTGTAACAACGTCAATTCAAGATTTAATCGAAATCAAACTCATCACACCTTGAACGTGTGGAACTATGTTAAATATGAGCCAAATCATATCCATACAAATCACATTGCTAATTCGGTAAATCCAAGTGTAATCGAACGAAGTAAAGGCTAACCTAAAGAATACATGCGATATATACAAAATGAGTATGTTCGAAAACGGAATTATCATGCAAGTTATAACAACATGAATTCATATCATAAGAGTTTAAACAATAGTTTAATTACATGAATCATGCTATAACCAAGTTATTCATTGTTCTAACAACTCGTATTCATGTTGTAACAACGTCAAATCAACTTTTAATCAAAAGTAAACTCATCACAACTTGAATATGTTGAACTAGATGAAATATGTGTCAAATCATATCCATACAAATAACATTGAAAATTCTATAAATTCACGTGTAATCAAACGGAATAAAAGCTAACATCAGGAATACATGTTGTATATACAAAATAATTAGTTTTTAAAACGAAAGTATCACTCAAGTCATAACTATATGAACTCATGCCATAAGCATTTAGACCATAGTTTAATCAAATGAATATTAGTATAAACAATTTCTTCATTGTTCTAAATGCACGTATTCATGTTGTAACAACGTCAGTTCAAGATATAATCGAAATCAAACTCATCACTCCTTGAGAATGTGTAACTATGTGAAAAACGAGCCAAATCATATCCATACAAATCATATTGCTAATTCGCTGAATCCAAGTCTAATATAACGAGATAAAGCCTAACCTCAAGAATACATGCGATATATACAAAATAAGTATGCTCGAAAACAGAATTATCATGCAAGTGATACAACATGAATTCATGTCATATGCATTTAAACCATAGTTTAATTACATGAATCATCGTATAAAAAAATTATTCATTGTTTTAAACGTACGTATTCTTGTTGTAACAACGTCAATTCAAGATTTAATCGAAATCAAACTCATCACACCTTGAACTTGTGGAACTATGTGAAAAATGAGCCAAATCATATCCATACAAATCACATTGCTAATTCGGTAAATCCAAGTGCAATCGAACGTAGTAAATTCTAACCTAAAGAATACATGCGATATATACAAAATGAGTATATTCGAAAACAGAATTATCATGCAAGTTATAACAACATGAATTCATATCATAAGAGTTTAAACAATAGTTTAATCACATGAATCCTGATATAACCAAGTAATTCATTGTTATAACAACTCGTATTCATGTTGTAACAACGTCAAATTAACATTTAATCCAAAGTAAACTCATCACAACTTGAACATGTGGAACTATGTGAAATATGTGTCAAATCATATCCATACAAATAACATTGCAAATTCTATAAATTCACGTGTAATCAAACGAAATAAAAGCTAACACCACGAATACATGTTGTATATACAAAATAATTAATTTTTAAAACGAAAGTATCATTCAAGTCATAACTATATGAACTCATGTCATAAGCATTTCGACCATAGTTTAATCAAATGAATAATGGTATAAACAATTTTTTCATTGTTCTAAATGCACGTATTCATGTTGTAACAACGTCAGTTCAAGATATAATCGAAATCAAACTCATCACTCCTTGAAAATGTGGAACTATGTGAAATACGAGCCAAATCATATCTATACAAATCACATTGTTAATTCGCTGAATCCAAGTTTAATATAACGAAATAAAGGCTAACCTCAAGAATACACGCGTTATATACAAAATAAGTATTCTCGAAAACGGAATTGTCATGCAAGTGATACAACATGATTTCATGTCATATGCATTTAAACCATAGTTTAATTACATGAATCATCGTATAAAAAAATTATTCATTGTTTTACACGTATGTATTCATGTTGTAACAACGTCAATTCAAGATTTATTCAAAATCAAACTCATCACACCGTGAACATGTGGAACTATGTGAAAATGAGCCAAATCATATCCATACAAATCACATTGCTAATTCAGTAAATCCAAGTGAAATCGAACGAAACAAAGGCTAACCTCAAGAGTACAAGCGATATATACAAAATGAGTATGTTCGAAAACGGAATTATCATGCAAGTCATAACAACATGATTTCATATCATATGCAATTAAACAATAGTATAATCACATGAATCATGGTATAACCAAGATATTCATTGTTCTATCAACTCGTGTTCAAGTTGTAACAACGTCAAATAAACTTTTAATCAAAAGTAAATTCATCACAACTTGAACATGTGGATCTATGTGAAATATGTGTCAATTCATATCCATGCAAATAACATTGCAAATTCTATAAATTCAAGTGTAATGAAACGGAATAAAAGGTAACCTCACGAATATATGTTGTATGTACAAAATAAGTTATTTCGAAAATGAAAGTATCATTCAAGTCATAACCACATCAACTCATGTCATAATCATTTAGACCATAGTTTCATCACATGAATAATGGTATAAACAATTTTTCATTGTTCTGAATGCACGTATTCATGTTGTAACAACGTTAATTCAAGATTTAATCGAAATCAAACTCATCACACCTTGAACATGTGCAATTATATAAAAAATGAGCCAAATCTTATGCATACAAATCGCATTGCTAATTCGATAAATCCAAGTGTAATAGAACGTAATAAAGACTAAACTCAAGAATACATGCGGTATATACAAAATAAGTATGTTCGCAAATGGAATTATCATGAAAGTCATAACAACATGAATTCATATCATCAGCTTTTAAACAATAGTTTAATCACATGAATTATGATATAACCAAGTTATTCATAGTTCTATCAACTCGTATTGATGTTGTAACAACGTCAATTCAATTTTAATCGAAAGTAACCTCATCACAACTTGAACATATGGAACCATGTGAAAAATGAGTCATATTATATCCATACAAATAACATTGCAAATTCTGTAAATTCAAGTGTAATCGAACGAAATAAAATCTAACCTGAAGAATACATGCCTTATATACAAAATAAGTATGTTCGAAAACAGAATTATAATGCAAGTCATAAAACATGAATTCATGTAATAAGCATTTAAACCATAGTTTAATCACATGAATCATAGTATAACCAAATTATCGAAAACAAAATTATCATGCAAGTGATAACATGTATTAATGTCATAAGTATTTAAACGATTGTTTAATCTCAAGAATCATGGTATAACCAAGTTATTCAATAATCAAGCAACACCTATACATGTTGTAACAACGTCAATTCAAGTTTTAATCGAAAGAAAACTCATTACACCTTGAACATGTGGAACTATGTGAAAAATGAGTCAAATCATATACATACAAATCAAATTGTAAATTCTTTAAATCCAAGTCTAATCAAACAAAACAAAGGCTAACCTCACGAATACATGTTGTATATACGAAAATGGTATTTTTGAAAACGGAAGTATCATTCAAGTCATAACAACTTGAACTTATGTCAAAACATTTAAACCATAGTTTAATCACATGAATCATGGTATAACAAAGATATTCATTGTTCTAACAACACGTATTCATGTTGTAACAACGTCAATTGAAGTTTTAATCGTAAGCAAACTCATCACAACTTGAACCTGTGGAACTATGTTAAAAATGAGCCAAATCATATCCATAATCATCCAATTCAAAATTCGGTAAATACAATTATAATCAAGCAAAAAAAAGGTTAACATGACGAATACATGTTGTATATACAAAATAAGTATGTTCGAAAATATTATTATCAGGCAAGTCATAACCACATGAACTCATGTCCTAAGCATTTAAACCAAAGTTTAATCACATGAATCATGGTATAACCAAGTTATTCATTGTTTTAACAACACGTATTCATGTTGTAACAACGTCAATTCAAGAATTAGTCGAAAGCAAACTCATCACACCTTGAACATGTGGAAATATGTAGAAATGAGCCAAATCATATGGATACAAATCAAATTGTAAATTCAGCAAATCCAAGTGTAATAAACCGAAATAAAGGCTAACCTCACGAATACATGTTGCATATACAAAATAAGTATGATGGAAAAAGGAATTATCATGCAAGTCATAACAACATGAATTCGTGTCATAGGCATTTAAACAATAGTTTAAATACATGAATCATGGTATAACGAAATTATTCATTGTTTTAACAACATGTATTCATTTTGTAACAATGTCAATTCAAGATTTAATCGAAAGCAAACTGATCATCCCTTGAACATGTCGAGCGTTGTGAAAATTAAGTCAAATCATATCCGTACAAATCACATTGCTAATTCGGTAAATCCAAGTGTAATCAAACAAATAAAGGCTAACCTCATGAATACATGTTTTTTATACAAAATAAATATTTTAGAAAACGGATTTATCATGCAAGTCATAACAACATGAACTCATATCAAAATCATTTAAACCATATTTTAATCACATGAATCATGGTATAACCAAGTTAATCATTGTTATATCAACATTTATTCATGTTCTAACAGCGTCAATTCAATATTTAATCGAAAGCAAAATCATCACACCTTGAATATGTGGAACTATGTGAAAATTGAGACAAATCATGTCTATTCAAATCAAAGCGTAATTTCAGCAAATCCAAGTGTGATAAACCGAAATAAAGGCTAACATCACGAATACACATTTCATATATAAAATAAGTATGTTGCAAACCGGAATTATCATGCAAGTCATAACAAAATTAATTCATATCATAAACATTTAAAAGATAGTTTAATCACATGAATCATGATATAACCAAGTTATTCATTGTTTTAACAACAGATATTCGTGTTGTAACAACGTCAATTCATATTTTTATCGAAAGCAAACGCATCACACCTTAACATGTCTAACTATGTGAAAATGAGCCAAATAATATCCATACAAATCAATTTTAAATTCGGCAAATCCTAATGTAATCAAACGAAATAAAGACAAACATCACGAATATATGTTGTTTATACAAAATAAGTATGTTCGAAAATGGAATTATCATCCAAGTCATAACAACATGAATTATTGTCATAATCATTTAAACCATAATTTAATCACATGAGTCATGGTATATCCAAGTTATTCATTGTTCTACCAACACGTATTCATGTTGTGAAAATGTCAATTTATGTTTTAATAGAAAGCAAATTCATCACACCTTGAACATGTGTAACTATGTGAGAAATTATCCAAATCATATCCATACAAATAAAATTGTAAATTGAGCAAATCCGAGTGTAATAAACCGAAATAATGGTTAACATAATGGTTAACATCAAGAGTACATGTTGTATATACAAAATAAGTATGTTAGAAAATGGAACTATCATGCAAGTCATACCAACATTAATTTATGTCATATGCATTTAAACCATAGTTTAATCACATGAATCATGGTATAAACAAGTAATTTATTGTTCTAAAACAATGTATTCATGTTGTAATAATGTCAATTCAAGTTTTCATCAAAAGCAAACTTATCACACCTTGAACATGTGGTCCTCCAGAGAGCAGTGCTCTACCTTGGTTTCCACTATAACAATCAATGAATACCATAACAAATGAGGGATATCAATGATCTGAATAAAAATAGCTCGAAAAATGATCGATTTTAATCCGTCCAGCCCGACCATGCATAAAGTCGTGACTTGAAGAACGAAAAGTCGCGAGTCCCCTGCCCAAGCAGAAAGTCGTGAGACAGGGGTGCAATAAGTCGCGAGACAGGCAAAAACTCGTGGGTCTGCCTTTGTTAAATGAGATACGAAACTCCGAAACTAGGGAAACTAGGTAGAAACTTGCGAACAGGTGATTAGTCGCGAGTTTTGGAAAGCAAAATCGCGAGTCGCGACTTTTGGAGCGAAAAGTTGCAGGTGAGATTCTGAACAGCAAATTCTCGCGATTACCTGGGCAATATTGAATGACATCCTTACTTTGGGAAGAGTAAAAAGAGTCTAAGATCTTTCCAATTCCCTGGGGGCTTGTATTTTTAGAAGAATCCAGCTCAATAAGTCTGTTTCTAGCCCAGAAGTCCAATTTCCATCAATTTTAGCCCATATGACTTACAAAATACCCAATTAAAACGAAAGAAGTACAGTAACATCTCGGGACTTCAAAATGCATTACGGTCGAATTCTAGTAAAAAATAACGATGAGAGAATACGAGAAAATACCGTTGACTAATCCTTTATCTCCAAATATTGAGTTGATAGTCTGAAATATCGCCAAAACTTACCTGCACGCTCTTTGGATGTCAAATTACGAAGATTCCCCCGGCCCCGTTCGGGAATAAAATTATCAAAACTGCAAGAAAAGTCAATAGGAATCTCATGTGTGGACCCGGAGGATCCAAATTACGAGAATACCCCTCGAAATTGCATGATTATGTAAATACACACGAAATCCGGAAATATCGCTTAGCCACGTCGGCTTCTACTTCTATCCACTTAGAGAAATGTTCCACGGCCACAATACATAATTTCTTTTGGCTCGGTTCGGTCAGATAAAACCTAGACTATGGATGCCTCATGTGTCTAAAGTATATGTTGTTGGTAAAGGTTTCATGATGGCTTTGGGCACATGATGTACGTTCGAATGGAATTGGCACTAAATTCATACATTCTTTTACTAGTGTTGGCAAAAAATACCCGGCTCTCTTAACATTCAACGCCAAAGGTCGACTGCCAAATGGTCACCATAGCCCCCAGCGTGAGCTTCTTCCATGACGGCTTTTGCTTGTATTGAGAACTAACATTGAAGATAAGTGTCACAACCCAATTTTCAGTCTACAATTGAAGTATGAAGCGTCATGCCTTTCAAAATAAAGACATAAGACTACATCTATTTCATTATAACTTTCTTATGCTTCACCATATGAAATCACAATTTAAACATTTCTTATGAAATTCATATATATCAAAACATGTCTATTTATCATAACATAATTCACCAACTAACACAACATTCAAAACAACATCATTTGTAGACATCTACATATTTTACATGTCTAAACTAAAAACCATAACGTAGTGTTTTCCTTCAAAATTCACATCTACGGTGTTTCTCGTTCCTAATGACAGCTGATCAAACGATCTAACGCTCCGAAGATGTACCTGAGGGGGTAACGGTCATGAGACTGAAACAAGTATGAAAACAAATGCACATGATGTCATATAACAATGAAACAAGTAATCATAACAATGAATAATTCACACGTAATTAACTGAACTTTCTTTTCTTTCGTTGCCAGAAAAGGTCTGGTGACCCCTCCAAGACCTGCCGCTTAAGCAGCACCACAGTCCCGGAGATCAATCTTTCCCCCTGCTTCACCTCAAGAGAAACAAGAAGCGCTACCAACTCATTTTCCAATTGGATCCACTTTTTCTCATATAGTGAGCACTCACAAGTGTGGACCATGTAATCCCAAACTTTTCTTTCTATTTTCTTTACAAGCATGGATGCTAATTAGTCATATCAATGGTAAAACCATGTTGTAAGAAGTGTGTGTCCACAGCCTCTCGAATTTTCATATATCACAAAATTTCAGCAAGTAATAAATGAATGTGCAGTATGACCTTTCTTCTCACCAGATCAAATTTGAGAGCCGAAATGATATCTTAAAATAATACCAAAATTTCAAGTGAAAGCTGACACATAAGGCTACAATATGCAAAAAGAATCATATCATTCGGAGCTCTCTATCGTTCATCAAATTCCCCAAATACAACACAAGTGCTGCTGCCGCACGTAGGAAACAGTTTTGCGACACTTCAAAATATTTAATATAACTTTTTCTTTGTTTGCTTCCATACGTTGCAATAAATTTTTCCAGAAAATAAACTCAAAGAGGAACAAATCCATCTAAGATTTGTATCAAAATTAGCAGCTATAAAGTACCAGAAAATTAAACAACTCAAGTAATCACACATATGCTAAAACAGTTTGAGATACTTATCTCATACTCAATCATGCCGTTTATCTCAATTTTTCCTTCTGTTTTTCCTCACGAAACTTGTTCCTAAACCCCTGATATCTCTTAGGCTGATGTTGCACACTTAGTTAGCTCCTAAACACCAAGATTAAAGCTCAAAAACGAAGCAAATCACCTTGGATTTCTTCCTTAGTTCCTTGCTGCGTTTTTCTTCCTCTTTGTGTTTTTGTTCTTATCTCTTTCCAAACAAGCGACCAAATACTAGATAACCGACTTAAGCTCCTATTTATACCCCTATGCAAAGTAATTTTGCTATTATATAAGAATTAGATGATTAACCAATAATAATTTATAACTAAAACATTATCCTTAAGTGTTAAGTTACCTTGTGTTCTTGTCTCTTGTTTTCCATGCTTTAGTCACATTTGTCTTGCCAAAACTCACTCATTTATGGTTATAATTATGTATCCTAATAATATTAATTTAATCCACACCATCTCTAATCACAAGTCTAAGTTTCGGAAATTTCGGGTCTCACAATATGGTCCTCCAATATTTTTCTTATACAACTTCTCGTCTACGTACACATAGTTTGTATGTAACGACCCTAATTTGGGCCTAGCTGTTTTGTTAAGGTGTGATAATTAAACGGAAATATTAGAATGTAAACTTAAAACATAGTTCGAAAACATCAAAGTTCGTCAGCATAATTTAGAGTATTCTCCGAAGGACCGGACTCTATCACCGGACAACCGACGACCTCCTTCCAATGCCCCTCTCATACCTCGTCTGCGTCACCTACAAAATCTTTAAAGCGGTCACAATCTATTAAAGGAAACTTCACACACGTTATACATTATCTTTACGTTTCTCAATTGCACCGTATACACACACATGAGTCGTTCCTTTTAACCGTTTTCTTATTTCCCTCTTCTTTTACCCTTATCATTCCCATCATACTTTAACTTTACTGTTGCCGAGAGTAACATGCTCGGTGCATGTCCCGCCCAAGCCAACCGTTAGCTGTTGGATGACTCGACGGGCCATATGCTTCTCTTCCCCGGGTGGGTACTTAGGCGCTACTCCTTTTTCCACTCGGATCCGTTCTGCCCTTTTTGTACGTATCTTTTCCTCTTTGGAACTTATCGTTCCCTTCATCAGGCATGCCCTTCCTTTGGCGAATCGTGTACTAGGCACGATGCCGAGTTCGGTCGGACGGTCCATCCTCCCTCACCCCGAGTCTTATTAACAGTTATCTCGTTCACTCGTGTCTTTTCCTTTCTTCCTTATTAACTCAATCCTATTCCCTAAGTCTGAACCTTCCCTTACTATATTGTGTTCACTCCGCTTACCGTTTGCTTTCGCTTGCTATAGTATTTCCGCGCTTCCTTGCATTTCGTAACATGTTTTAGTTACTCGAATTCCGATGTTATTATCCTATTGTTAACTACGTGATTACCGTAGACCCTACGTGTTCTTTTCCTCTCACGATCCGACGTCGAGACGCGACGAAAACACTTAAACTTAGTATTTCCGCGATAATTTACTTCCTTCCTCGAAATTCGCGATAATTCTATGCTGGAAATCCGAATCCGCGACAATTTCACCTTAAAACCAAAATCCGCGATAATGTTGAACTTTGATGTTTTTCGCGACAATTTCTCTTCACCAAGAATCTGCGATAATTCCCTTCATCATCCAAATCCGCTACAATAATGCTCTGTTACAAAATCCACAACAATACTTGCCTACACGAAATCCGCGATAATAATGGCTTATGTAGAAATCCGCGATAATTTTCCTTCTTCGTGGCAATTTTCGGATTTTCGTGTCTTAATGATGATTAACTCGTTTTTGGGCCTCCCCACCCCTATTTATAGACATCCTAACTTTTCTAATTCACACTTTAACCCCTCATTCCTTTCATTTTGGCCCCTCCTCTATCTTTTACTTTACTTTTCCATTTTTTTTCGTTTCCTTTTACGTTCTTTCGTTCCCGTATCCCTCATTATCCCTTGTTTAGACTTTATCGCTACATTCCCTACTATTTGTTCCATCATACCTTTTTACTGACTATTACATTGTAGCTGTTTACATTGTCCTACGGGCCTCGCCTTCATCGGTGGGCAACTCTCTCCTGACTAAATAATCGACAATAAAATCCTTCCAAGACGGTTCATCAGTCACTGTATCTAATAAGAACTAGGTACTATTCGAAAATTCGAAGTTCGCAACTTCGGCCGTCTATCTCTCTATCAGACTGATAGATAGCTTATAATGGATCATCGACTCGTCTGAGACTTCTAAGATCGTGGCTGACGTTGCAAGACCATCGGCACGAATGTTTTATTCTCTCGAATGTACGTAAGAACGAATGTCTTAAGGCTTTTCACAGCTTCCTTCAACTTTTGTAAGCATAACACCATATACTCATCCTTGGTAATAAAAATTTGTTCACTAATAACTGTGAATCGGATTGAGCATGCAAACGAACAATTCCAATTTAGACTGCCAAGTTGATACTGAATATCAAGGCTTCATACTAGACGAAGTTATTAGTTGCAAAAAAACGTAGTTTTACGGCATATTCATGCTCTACACCGGACTTTCTATCTTTAAAATAAACACCAAGGCCAGCTCGTCCAGCAGAAACTGATACATCTACAAATACATCACAATATTCTTCATTACCCAGCTCCTCTAACCGAGTCATTTCTTCAATAAAATCCACTAAAACATGGGACTTTAAAGCTCGTCTCGAGATATATTCAATCTAGTACTGTCCCAACTCAGTATTCCATTTAGCTAGCCTTCCAGAGACATCGACTTTTGATAATGCACTCTTGATAGGTTGATCTGTCAATACCACAATATGACGACCTTGAAAATAATGCCTTAATTTTTGGGTGGCGACTATCAGGGTTAGGACAAACTTCTCCAGATCTGTATAGCAGGATTCCACACCTTGTAATTTATTGATGACATAATAAACTGGCCTATGCTATTTATCGCTAAGCTTCACTAAGGCTGCACTCACAGCCTCTTTAGATACAACTAAATATAAACGCAATGGCTCCCTAAAAGATGGGGGAGACATAAACGGTGGTTTATTCAAATAATCCTTTAGATTCTCAAAAGCTATACTCATCATTCCAATATAAGAGATTTGCTTTACGTAATGCTAGGAATAAAGGTAAACTTTTCTCTGCAGATCGTGAGATATACCAATTAAATGATGCTAAACATCCCGTTAACCTCTAAACTTCTCGAATCGTGGTTGGGGATGTCATTTGCTGAATAGTTGTGATCTTATCAGGATTTATTTCGATTCCCCTTTCAAATACCATATAATCCAGGAATTTCCCTCCTTTTACGCAAAACGTACATTGAAGTGGATTCAATATCATTCTAAATTTTCTTAGTATGTTAAAACAACCGTTTAAATATAGAATATTATTGTCGCCCTGCCGACTTTTATCAATATATCGTCGATGTATACTTCCAGACATTTTCCGATCAAATCTTTGAAGATGGAATTCATCAATGGCTGATATGTGGCCCCTGCGTTCATTAAACCGAATGGCATAACGTTATAACAAAAAATACCTTTATTCGTCATAAAAGAAGTAAATAACTTGTCTTCATGATGCATAAAAATTTGGTTATAACCCTTAAATACATCAAACATACAAAGAAATTCAAAGCCACAGGCCACATCAACCATCATGTCAATGGCAGGCAGTGGATACGTATCATTCGGCATGCTTTATTCAAATCAATAAAATCAATGCAAACTCTCCAGACATTATTCGACTTTGAGACCACCACTTGATTCGCGACCCAATCTGCGTATCTAATAGGCTCTATGAATCCTGCCTGCAACAAACTTTCCACTTCCTCATCAATAGATTTTCTTTCTCTCGATAAACTTCCTCTTCTTCTGGTGAACTGGTCGTACATACGGGTGATATTACCCGGGAGTATTTTCTTATATTTATCCTTACCCGAGGGCTCGTCCGACGTGGCTAATTGTTATTTTCGGTATTTTTATATGTCTATCGCGAGGTGTTTTTGAGGGTATTCTCGTAATTCAGGCATGCTGGACCCTATATAAGGCTTCTGTAAGTGTTTTTAGATGTTTTGGGTTATTTCGGCCCAAGATGGGGCTAGGGGTATTTTCCTAATTTGCCACCCAGGAGCACATCGGTCGGGTGCAATGATGTTACATGGCTGCGTATTCACTGTTTGGAGGCAAAGAACTGATATACGAGGTTTTCTGGTATTTTCTCATCG
Organism: Utricularia reniformis; assembly: GCA_009725065.1. Taxonomy (NCBI): domain Eukaryota; kingdom Viridiplantae; phylum Streptophyta; class Magnoliopsida; order Lamiales; family Lentibulariaceae; genus Utricularia; species Utricularia reniformis. Next base: position 577,859 of record RWGZ01001425.1, read on the forward strand.
CATTTCCAACTAAACTCTCGACCGGGATGGATTCCCGAAACTTCAAGACGGTATGGTATTTATTACAATATAATTAGAGGTTATTTAAATGTTTTGGGCTAAGTGAAGTAAAATTGGGCTCATGGGCTTAACTAAGTGAGGTTTGGCTAGATTTTTCTATAAATACAAGCCCCATTGCATTTGGAAGGGGTTCAAACTCTTATCACGCATCCCAATGCAAAGTGTTACCTTTCTGCACCCGGCCAGTCGCGAGTTGTCGTCCCTACACCTGCGACTTATTTCTTATTTCCTGAGTCGCGACTTGTTGCTTGTTTTTCTACTGAGTCGCGATCTATTACCTATAGTCGCGACTTGTTGCTTGCTCTTCTACGTGAGTCGCGACTTGTTGCTGTTCCTCACTGACTCGCGAGATATTGCTTTGTGACCTGCACTCGCGAGTTGTCGCCTTGCTGATTCGCGAGTTCTTGACGGCAACTCGCGACTGCACCCCCTTTCGGGTGCAACGGAGTGTTTTCGATCGTTTTTTGAGCCGTTTTCATCTGCATTATTGTTACCACATCATTGTACTTGTATTCATTGAATATCATAGTGAAAACCAAGGTAGAGCTTCGCTCTCCCGAGGACGTAAGCCCGCACATTGTGGGCCCAACCTCGTATATCGCTTGTGTCCCCAACACAATTGAACATATACTTATATAATAAATCTACTGATCATAACTAAACACTCTAGAATATTTTTAGACGAGATCAGTTTGGCGCCGTCCGTGGGGGCCTCGAGATTTTATCCCATTGAGAGCTTACTGCTGAGTTTGGATTTCAGAGCTTATTGCTGAGTTTGGATTTCTATTTTTACCACGGTATTACGGAATTCTGAAGACGATAATGATGTTGATGAAAACATCGAGGTAGAGATTAACCCTCTGGTCAACAATGAAGACGTTATTTTACTGGGGACTCAACCATTAGTCCTAGTGGAACCTCCAATACAGAACTTCACCTTTCGACCTTCCTGGAGCGGGTGTTCATCCGGAAGGCACATGCACTTTATCCTCCTCCACCTCGATGCTTGTCAAGATGCTGCGATTATGGGAGATTTGGTCGAGTCGCTATACGTAATAACACTCTACTTCCACCACCGGTGCGGTCTAGATCCGCAGATCAAAATGATGATGATTTAGAAAGAGCAAAGGCGTATTTTTATTGCTCAATTAGAGGAAGTTGAGGCTCGCAGAAGAGCTCGGAGAAATAATGTCACCCCGGAACCGGTTGAGCCGGCTGAGGACGATGCTGAGATAGCGGAAGAGGATGTTGATCCCGCAGTGCAACCGCAAGTAAATACTACAGCAACCGGAGTGCAGAGTGAAGCTCTGGAAAAGATTGGAGAGTTAATTGAGTTGAAATTCAAGGACATAAGCTGAAAGATCGAGCAGAACGATGCTCGAATGAGTCAGTTGGAGGCCAACCTGACCCTTGGCTAGGAAAGAAGACGGGTGTACGGGGAGCACACCCGGGATACTCATCAGACCTCTGCTTATGAGGGAGATTATATTGAGAATGAGAGGGCTAGTGAGCCCATTGGCAATCATGGAAAAGTTCTGCCGTCCATGGAAGTTTTGCAAAGTCCGTGGAACACGTCTAGCGCTCTATCGCCATTTTCCACGGCCATTATCGGAGCCACTCGATCCGAATTTATTGAGATGCAAAAGGATCTTCCACAGTATCGTGGGTCAACTGACCCCACATGCTCATACATCGAACTAGGAGATCCATGTGAGTTTGATGAATTTCAGTGATGTGCTTCGTTTTTGACGCTTCTCTTAAGGAATCAGCCCTCCGATGGTTTAATCGTTTACCGAGGCGCTCGATTGTTTCGTATCAGGACTTCAAGGATCAATTTTATTTGACTTTCGCGCCTTTCAATGTGCCAATAATGTCTATTACTTCTTTGACCGCATTGCAGTATGACTCTTCGGAATGATTGTTGGGTTTTATTACCCGTTTTGAAGCCGAGTGTAAGAAGATACCTCGGATTACTGTAAGTGAGAAGGTTGGGGTGCTCCAGCTTATTCTGGCTGGACACCCATTGTGTAACTCTTTGAATAGGGATCCCCCGGAAAGTATGGAGGATTTGGCTTTGAGATGTACGCAATACATCCGAGAAGATGAAGGCTTGCGGGATCACGGAGTGATCGAGGTACGGGCGTATGGGTCCCACAATAATGTTGCAAGTCGTGGGATGGACAAGATTGTCCCGCATGCAAAACCTAAGTTGAGAGTGTTTCCAACGTACAGTTATGAACATTTTTTTGCCATTATCGAGCAAAAGAAGGGTGGATCTCTTCGTTATCCCCCTCCTTTACAAGAACCAACGCCGGGGACTTACGAGTCTCAAGTATTTTGTCGTTTTCATCGTAGTTTTGGACATGCAACAAATGAATGTCAGGAATAAATGTCTAAGGCGGAAATGTTGCTAGAATTGGGTCAGCTTGTTGAACTGATCAGTACTGTGGAGGCTCTGCCAGAATCTAAGCTCGGGAAGATTGATATAAGTGTCCCAGTGGGGACAACATCTAAACCCCCGAAAGCCGATGCGCCACGGCCAAACACGAGAGGATGTGGGTACGAAGGACAGCGTGGCCAGCGTCAGGGAGGTGGCCAGAGGGGATTTTTTAATGGTGGTAGACAGAATCAAAGAGACGGAAGAAGAGAAAACCACTATCGTGGTCGCGGCAGAAATCAGCCACAAAGAAATCAGCAAGGGTACAGATATGAAGCTTACCCACATGCCCCCGCAAACTAGCAAGCACTACCTCCTCCTTCGGATGGCCCCAACCCGGGCCAACCGATTTTGAATGTTGAGAATGCTCAACCGAGATGGTGTAATCTATGCCCCAACATTATGACTATCGCCGGGGGAAGAAGTGTCGGTGATTCAAACGGTGCCCGCAAACGTTCTTATTAGGCATTACACCAGAAGGGGTGCTTTATGGAAGTTAACACGATCCAGTTAACCGATTTGGACAAAATGACAATATCTTGTGGACCTGAGGATTTATCCGGGGTTTTCTCCCCACAAGACGATGCATTGGTTGTCTCCCCTATTATTGCAAATCATCTTGTTTCTCGAGTGTTGGTGGATACCGGAGCTGCTACCAATTTATTGACTCTTGCAGCCTTTGAGCAGATGGCGTTGAAAGGAACCACCCAGCTCCAGCCCGTACATACAAAGTTAGTTGGTTTTAACAATAGTGTTGTTGTTGCTGAGGGATCTGTTTTTCTGCGAGTAACTTTGGGCGATCCCGAAATATCAAGGACTTTGATGGTGGAATTTGTGGTGGTGGACCTCCCTATACTCCCCTATAATGCAATTCTTGGGAGAAGTTGTTTGAACCTATTTGGAGCTGTGGTATCTCAACCACATTTAATGACGAAGTTTCCAACACCGTCAGGTGTTGGGAAGATGAAAGGAGACCAAGATCTGGCGCGCTCCTGTTATAATGTAATGTGTAGAAGTGGTATGGACGGATCAAAAGCAAAGATACCAGTTTGTATGATGGAATTCTCGTCCGAAGAAATTATTGATGCAAGTGACGGACCGTCTCCTAGGAAGTTTAAGATGAATGATATGAAGTTGGAACCTCTGGGAATCAAGACAGTGCTTTATTCCTCGGTAACCCGGAAAAGACAGTGACAATCGGTTCTGAGTTGTCACCAGAGTTTGAGAAGGAGGTAATTTCTTTTTTGCAAAGTAACGTAGATGTTTTTGCTTTGTCTTATCAGGATTATGTGGGGGTTGATCCCCAAGTTTGTTCTCATAAACTCAATGTTAACCCATATGTGTGACCAGTTCATCAGAAGAAGAGGAATTTTCCCCTGAGAAAGAGAGGGCGATTGATGAGGAGGTGGAAAGTTTGTTGCCGGCAGGATTCATAGATACTGTTAGATACGTGGATTGGGTCGCGAATCCAGTGGTGGTACCAAAGTCGAACAATAACTGGAGAGTTTGCATTGATTTTAAGGATTTGAATAAAGCATGCCCAAAGGATTCGTATCCACTACCGGCTATTGACATGATGATGGATGCAGCCTGTGGCTTTGAATTCCTTAGTATGTTAGATACCTTTAAAGGATATAATCAAATTTTTATGCATTGTGAAGACAAGTTGTTTACTTCGTTTATGACAAATAAAGGCATTTTTTGCTATAAAGTTATGCCATTTGGGTTGAAAAATGTTGTATTGTGACTCGCGATATATCTCCGTGGCACCTAGCCACAGACGGCACCCAACTGATCTCGTCTAAAAATATTTTAGAGCGTTTATTCTTAGATCAGTCAATTTTTTAATTATTCGGAATTTAATTGTTGTGGGGACATGAGCGATATACGAGGTTGGGCCCGCATTGTGTGAGCTTACGTCCTCGGGAGAGCATAGCTCTTCCTTGGTTTACACTATAATTATCGAAGGATACAAGTACAATCATGAGATAATGATAATCCGAATGAAAACAGTACGAAAAACGATCGAATCTACTCCGTCGAGTCTTGGAGCAAGCTAGTCGCGAGTTTTTGACAAAAACTCGCGAGTACTCACGAAATGTCGCGACCATGTGCACAATCTCGCGGATGAGGGCGAAAAGTCGCGACTCCATGGAGTATGTGACGAAAAGTCGCGAATGAGGGAGGCAAGTGACAAAATCTCGCGACTAGGGGCATGGCTGCATATTCTCGCGACTTTTTGATGGAAAACTCGCTAGTCATGGGTTTCAATGAGGGTCTCGCGACTTCTTGTACAAAAAGTCGCGACAAGGCCAAAAACTTGCGAAACCGGAAGCTTTGGGAAGCATGCCAAGAGTCTGAACCTTTTCTTGGGGCTTGGGGTCTTGTATTTATAGAAAAACTCTGTCCAATAAGTCAACTTAAGGTCCAAAAGACCAATCTTAGTCCAATTAGCCCAACTTACTTAGAAAATATCCAATTAAACCGGAATTAGTGTCACAGCACCCCAGAACTTCGAGAATGCACCCCGGTCGAATACTAGTAGCATGTAATGTCGAGAAAATATTCGGGAATATTCTTTACCAGTTCATTCTCTCCAAATTCTTAGGAGATAGCCAAAAATATCGCCTTAGGTAGCCAACGAGCTTTCCGAGTGCCAAATTATGAAAATACCAATGGCATCATTTCCGACCGAAATCATCCAAAACAGCTCAAAACACCATCAGAATCCCCATACGTGGGCCCGGCATGCCCAAATTACGAGACTACCCCCGAAATTACATTACTCAATAAATATAATAAAAGATCAAAAATATCATTTAGCCACGTCAGACGGGCCCCGGGGGTATCATTATTACATAAATAACCCCGGGCAATATCAATAGTCCCCTGGTTTGCATATTCAGATTCTAGGTCGTAAACCACATTATATCTGCTTGTCTAGAAGTCCAGTCTCATACAATTTTTAAGAGACCCATGAGTAAGACTGAAATCATCTCGTTGTCACTAATGGTATCAGATTTCGAGATCAATTGAGAATTTCACGATTTTTCAACTCGGAGGGTCTGCTCTTATACATATCTCTCTTTACTTTGCATACTGACGCGTTTCACTATACATTGAAATTCTAATGCACAGCTTCGATTCGTAAATATTACGCAATCGAACTTAGAAAATATTTTTTAACTATCTATCAAGAGGCTTCAATTTCAGCGTGGAGCTCTCACTTTTTGCTTCATCAAAATCCAACTTTTCACAACTTAGGGGGTCCATCAGACTCATCAACTTCGCAATTCAATCTTGTTCCCGTCGTGATTGTTACTTTGCGACCTCTATCTCATATATCTTTTTCTTGCATAAGATATCCCAATGTTCGAACAAGAACATCACTTTCTCACCTTCGCAGGAGGTTGGTACTTACTCCTTTGCCATTCTCATTTTTTCGGGGCAACTATTTTACACTTACAATCCATCAAGTGCATCTTCTATATGCAGCTCAATTACCGGTTGCATGTAAAGGCTATCGTCTATATAGCATACTTGCTTTCTTAGTAAGGGCCGTTGAAATAAACAAGGCCATGTGTTTAAACATGAATAGCAACATATAAATTTGAGGTTGAGTTCCCAACTTTGAGGCGTAATGATGACTTATTGTCTCTTTTAGATACGATCTTATAAAAACAAAGTGTATCTAGCCGACATCTATGTATACAGAGTAGGGCTCGACGAATAATAGCTTTGTCGGTAATCGAATATTATGTAGGGGGACATACCGATCGAGGTAGGGTCATTAGCTTCCCTCTATCCTTACTTCCCATATATATTATCTGAGAATTAAGATTCTTTCTGAAGTAAGTCTTTATTGCGGGGAGAGCTTCGCCTCAGAAGACATTAGTTGAACTCTATGAGTTATAAGAAAAGAGAAAGCCGAGAAGCCCTGACTGGGAATCATATAGGGAAGAACATGAAACTAGGCAATAACGTAAAGATGCCTCATGAGAAAGCCAAGAACAGTTATATTTTCATATCCTCAATTTTAATCCCTCCTACTTTTCATTTGATGTTTCTCCGGATGTTAACTAGATAAGTCATAGAGATAGAAGCAAGTTATTGTTGGGCACTCGGTTATGTCAGCGATAAACATAAATGTGTGAAATGGTGTGTATCGCGAGTCCCATATAAACATAGAAGTTGAGGCTGTATCGCGAGTCCGAGAACAGGAAGTTATCGGTTTCCTTTGGAGATATATCGTATGTCAATTCGGAATTCCCAGGATTTTGGTATCAGATAACGGAACGCAATTCGCTGGAAAGAGGGTTAATGAATGGTGTGAGAGTTATTGTATTGAACAGCGGTATACTCCCGTGGCACACCCAGAAACGAACGGACTTACAGAGGTTATTAACCGTATTATCCTGCAACAGCTGAAAACACGAATAGATGAATCCAAAGGCTCGTGGGTGGATGAATTGCATAATGTGATGTGGGCATATCGGACATCACCAAGGTCCACTACCGGATTCATCAACTTTTCTTTAGTATATGGCTCTGAAGCCGTGTCTCTGGTAGAAGTGACTATTTTATCAGAAAGAGTTATTGCTTATGATGAGGTATTGAATGAGGATATGAGAAAGTTGGACCTTCATTGTATTGATGATATCCAAGATAGAGCTGCAATACGAATGGAGATATGTAAAAGGTGGATGGCTAAAAAGCATGACAAAGGCGTTCGACCTATGTTGTTAAAGGTTGGAGACTTGATTCTTAAGAAAGTGGAAGTCTCGAAGCATGTTGGTAAGTTGAATCGAAAGTGTGAAGGACCGTACAGAGTGACGGCAGTAGTAAAGGAAGGAACGTATAAGATCGCAAATATAAGTGGGGATGAGTTGCCACGGACTTGGCATATTTCCAATTTGAGCAAAAATTATTTATAGACGTGACTCATCGATCTTTTTAAAATAAAATTTTCCCCTCTTTTTTGTGGTCAAATTCTAATTCTTTAAGTATCTTTTTTGACGACATGAATTCAATCGACTAGGGGACTGGTAAGGTAGGAGTAGGTCAATTGCATTTTAGTACGAAGGAGGATGGAATAAATTAAATAGGTTATATTAGAAATGCAATGTACCACCTGTCTTATAGTCGATAATTTTCAAACTCATCAAAATATTTTGAACATGATTAGTCTTCTTGTCCGCGGCAGAATCGTCTGCACATAATTACTGTTGGAATATGTTAAGGGGCCCGTTTATTGTGATATAGCCTGCTTAGAACCGAGCATATTTCCGTGGCAAATCAGGGTGCAAGTATATACCTGACTCCTCCATGCACGCCGGCAAGGGTCGCGCCCTGATCGGATGCTGGTCCATTTCCGTATGGTACCGTCTTATGGACGGGCCGAATGACGCCGTCTTATGGACGGGTCGAGAGTGCGATGGCATTGTCTTATGGACGGGCCGAGGAAGTAATGACGCCGTCTTATGGACATGTCGAGGGTGTGATGGCGCTGTCTTATGGACGGGCCGAGTAAGTGGTGACGCCGTCTTATGGACGGGTCGAGAATGTGATGGCACCGTCTTATGGACGGGCCGAGTAAGTGATGATGTTGTCTTATGGACGGGTCGAGATAATTTTATCGTCCCTGATGCAAGTATATACCGACAGTAAGAGAAAGTGGTTGCCCATATGATCGACTCATATGGAAAACCTGCGAACATATGGAAAATATGAGATAAAGGTGGGATGTTGAATGCGCAAAAGTACGATTACCTTTGCCTTCCTTTGGGGATCATCTCTTGTTTCCTCTTCAGTTTCCCTCCAGAAGATAGTTTAGAGTAGGAAGCTGAAATGTGGAGTAAAAAATGCAGTAGTTATGGTTGAAATGAAGGGAAAAACTACAGAAAATAAGCTTACATTCTTCGAGAGGAGATGATGGTTGAGCCTAGGGTAGACCAATGCGATCGTTCATCGATCGACTTGTTATGCACAGATGGGAAAGATTATCCTCTGCACATAATACTTTCCAGTTAAGACGATCGTCTTTTTCCGGAAAGTTTTCCATCAGAGCAGGCAAATTCTTCAGTTGATCACCGGTTAGAATCGTTTCTTCACCGTCGACCATGAATTTGCCTGTAGCATTCGATACTTGGAGAGGGAATTCAAGGTAATCATTTTGAATCCCGACCCAGACGAAAGAGTTGTACCAATCGCGTTGTGAATCTGGTCGCTCGACAAGATCATTATTTTTACCTCTGCTGGAGAAGTACCACAGCTTACATTGGGCAAAAACGTGGGTGCCCGATCGCCACATCACCTTGTAGATCGTTAGGAAGTTGGTGACAGTAGGTGCCATGTTAGCAGCGTCACAGTAAGGGATGAAAGCGACGATCACCAAGTAGCTGCTTGGCATCAGAGCAAAAACGGGCATCACTAGGGCCCACATCAGTTCAGCGACGAATGAATGAAGAGGGGACCTCAATCCATTATTCAGTGCAGAGATCGTCACTGGTATAGCATTGTCAGTGATGATCATCCGGCAGCGGGCCAAGGCACAGAACCAGGCTCGCCGATTTCCAGTTGATACTCTTCAGGAAAGCTAAACTTCTCACGAATTGTGTCAAGATTCATAGATGGAGCCATCTGCAAGTAAGGTTAAGCGTTATAAATTAATTTCCCGCAAAACAAGATGTGTGAACCTGCTAGAAACCTAATAAAATAGAAGAAACTCGCTGGGATAGTAGGAAAAAACGCGTTTGACCGCGAAAATGGAGTAAAATCAAAATAAAGATTGTATAAGCAGGGAAAACAAAATAAACAAGGATGATTATGTCTAGCGAGGGAAAAGAGTAGTCATCGGAGTATATTGATGAGTTGCAGAAAATCACGTTGAAGTAGAGAGCGAAAGTGGTTTCGGAAGCAATATTGGGAATGATGACGACGACGAGGGTATTGTTTTAGAGCAATGCTCAGGATTGTGCCACGTGGATGACCCAGATTGCGACTTTCTGGCTTCCGCACAGTTTTTAAGATTCATAAGGGAACAGGTATGACACGTTGAACAGGATGTCAGAATCTGATAGCGCACTCGCCGATCAGGATAATTGTTAATGATATGTGGCTGCATATAAGTCACGACAATGTCAACTTCCTCCGATGTTCGACGATGACGATAAGTTGAAGTTGAGGGGCTAATGTTAATGCTGATATTGCATAGCGTTATTTATGTAATTATGATAACCCCGGGCCTCGTTTGACGTGGCTAAAGGGTATTTTTTATTTTCAATTATATTTATTGAGCGATGTGATTTCGGGGGTAATCTCATAATTTGGGCATCCCGGGCGTACGTATGAGGATTCTGATGGTGTTTTGGGTTGTTCTGGATGATTTCGGTCGGAAATGATGCCAGGGGTATTTTCATAATTTGGCACTCGGAGAGCTCATTGGCGACCTTACGCGATATTTTTGGCTACCTCCTAAGCATTTGGAGAAGATCAACTGGTAAAAGAGTATTCCCGGGTATTTTCTCAGCATTACGTGTTATTAATGTTCGATCGAGGAGCATTTTTGAAGCTCTGGGACGCTGTGAAACTTATTCCGTTTTAATTGGATATTTTCTAAGTAAGTTGGGCTAATTTTATTATGACTAGGCTTTTGGACCATAAGTTGACTTATTGAGCCGAGTTTTTCTATAAATACAATACCCTAGGCCCCAGAAAAGGGTTCAGACTCTAGGCACGCTTCCCAAGGCATGTCTCTCGCTTGAATTAATCTCGGTATTCGTGAGATTTCGTTATACTCGACATTTCGTTCAAAAAGTCTTGAGTCGCGAGTTTCTGTTCCAAAACTCGCAACTCATTGCTTGTCCCACGACTTTTCGCACCCCTAACTCGCGACTATTTGCTTGGCTAGGGGACTTGCGAGATTTCGAACGAAATCTCATGACCAGCATCACACTCGCAAGTTTTCACCAGAGTATACCACTATTCACAATTTTTCGTCCGGTTTCCCCCGTTATGTAGTTTCGTTGACGCGTCACTTAAACTCAATTCGCGAGATTTCACCTAAACACACCACTGTTCATGAGGTTTCGTTCGAAAACACGCGGCAATCCCTTCATTCACGATTTTTCAAAAGTTTCGTCGTGGCGGGACAGATTTGATCGCTTTTCGTACCGTTTTCGCTCAGATTATCGATATCTATTCATTGTAATTGTATGCTCTGATTATCATAGTGAAAACCAAGGTAGAGCTTCGCTCTCCCGAGGACGTAAGCTCACACATTGTGAGCCCAACCTCGTATATCGCTTGTGTCCCCACAACAATTGAATTCCTAATAATTAAAGATATTGACTGGTCTAAAAAAACGCTCTAAAATATTTTTAGACGAGATCAACGACCTATGACAGCCGGTCAGCATCGGTTATCTAAAGTAAGTGTGAAAGAGAAGGTGGTATTAGTATGTCTGATCAACCCATCTAATTACTGACCGGACGAAGGAATCAGTCGATCGGTATCCTTTGAAGCAAGACAGGATCTACAACGAATTGCTACGATCGAAAGATGGGTATACGATCAACATCTTCAGGGAAAATGTCAACAAAAGCTGCGCCATTACTCCATGGGTTTTGGCACAGCTTCGGCGTGGCCAAAAGTCTCATAAATCAGCTCAAGGCGGCTGTGATGTGATTACAGAAAATTGCGATTAGATTATGTACAATTAAAATATGTAGAATATCTGTATAAAAGGAAGTCGAGAAATGTTGATAAGGAACAAGCTCCTAGGAGAGTTCCTAGTTCTAAGCTCTTAGTGAATTCTAACTGGGTNAAATATGAGATAAAGGTGGGATGTTGAATGCGCAAAAGTACGATTACCTTTGCCTTCCTTTGGGGATCATCTCTTGTTTCCTCTTCAGTTTCCCTCCAGAAGATAGTTTAGAGTAGGAAGCTGAAATGTGGAGTAAAAAATGCAGTAGTTATGGTTGAAATGAAGGGAAAAACTACAGAAAATAAGCTTACATTCTTCGAGAGGAGATGATGGTTGAGCCTAGGGTAGACCAATGCGATCGTTCATCGATCGACTTGTTATGCACAGATGGGAAAGATTATCCTCTGCACATAATACTTTCCAGTTAAGACGATCGTCTTTTTCCGGAAAGTTTTCCATCAGAGCAGGCAAATTCTTCAGTTGATCACCGGTTAGAATCGTTTCTTCACCGTCGACCATGAATTTGCCTGTAGCATTCGATACTTGGAGAGGGAATTCAAGGTAATCATTTTGAATCCCGACCCAGACGAAAGAGTTGTACCAATCGCGTTGTGAATCTGGTCGCTCGACAAGATCAACCCATCTAATTACTGACCGGACGAAGGAATCAGTCGATCGGTATCCTTTGAAGCAAGACAGGATCTACAACGAATTGCTACGATCGAAAGATGGGTATACGATCAACATCTTTAGGGAAAATGTCAACAAAAGCTGCGCCATTACTCCATGGGTTTTGGCACAGCTTCGGCGTGGCCAAAAGTCTCATAAATCAGCTCAAGGCGGCTGTGATGTGATTACAGAAAATTGCGATTAGATTATGTACAATTAAAATATGTAGAATATCTGTATAAAAGGAAGTCGAGAAATGTTGATAAGGAACAAGCTCCTAGGAGAGTTCCTAGTTCTAAGCTCTTAGTGAATTCTACCTGGGTTTGGTTTCCCGTGGGTTTTCCTCCCGTTTGTCGGGGTTCCCACATATAATTTCTTGTTTTGCTTTCATTAAGTGAGGATACTAGCGGTATCCACACAAATCAAATCATGTCTTGAACATCTGGAACTATGTGAAAAATGAGCCAAATCATATCTATACAAATCAAATTGCAAATTCATCAAATCCAAGTGTAATAAACCGTAATAAAGGCTAAACTCACGAATACATATTGCATATACAAAATAACTATGTTGGAAAACAGAATTATAAAGCAAATCATAACAATATAATTCATGTCATAAGCAATTAAAACATAGTTTAATCACATGAATCATGTTATAACCAAGTTATTCATTGTTTTAACAATACGTATTCATGTTGTAACAACGGCAATTCAAGTTTTAAGCAAAAGAAAACTAATCACACCTTGTACATGTGGAACTATGTGAGAAATGAGCAAAATCATATTCATACAAATCAAATTGTAAATTTAACAAATCCAATTGTAATAAACCGAAATGGGCGAAAGGCATCTTTGGTCCCCATAGTTTGGATTTTTTGACAATTTTAGTCCCCAAACTTTCTAATTTTGGCAAAACCACCTCCCAAAGTTTCGATGTAAGCAAAACCGTTTCCAAAACTATCATTATTTTTGCAAAATTAGTCCCCAAAGTTATGTGTGTGGCATAATTGGTCCCCAAAATTGTAATTTGTGGAAAATAAGGTCTCCGGACAAAAGTTATGTAAATTTGGTCCTCAAAGTTTCAGATTTTTGGCAAAATTGGTCCTTAACGGCATTAATGGTCCTCAAATTTTGCAAAACATGACAATTTTAGTCCCCAAACTTTTGAATTGCTAATTTGGTCCACAAAGTTTATGTAATTTGACAAAATTAGTCCCCAACGAAATAATATGATGTTTTTTATGATTTTTACGATTCATTTTAGTGTTCATAAATTGAAAAATTATTAATCTTATATCTGATTTTATAATTTTCGACCGAACATATGACAACGATACCAATTTGAATTGCGAATGTCAATATTTGAAGTTTATTAATGTTTAATGAGTTTATTTGTTGAAGTTTGCATTTAATTGTTTCTCTTAATTGATTTTCACAATTTCCGACAATTTGTATATTGACGATGAAGTTCCGATAACATTCAAAATATCAGTTGCCCCCAATTTTTTTCCGTACCGGCCAATATACATGTTCATAATATCGTTTCGGTGTAGTATGACTATTAAGACCGTAACTTGTTGGAAACACCGAAATATCATAGAAATACCATTAATCATAAAAATTTATATAATGACAATTTGTATGAGTATACAAATATGGTTAACGGTATTTCCAACAAGTTCCGTAATCGATTCTCGGAAATTTATAAATTGACAAATATATTTGTATGAGTATATCGATTGTCAATATACTCATACACATATATTTGTATGAGTGTATCGGGTCTGTTGGGGTCGGGTTTCCGGGTTCAAACCGGTTACAGCGATACCGGTCAATATATCGAAAAAACTATTTTATATTTTTTAAAATTAAATATTTTTTAAAAATAATAAATTTCTATTTTAAAAAAAATATATTGTTTTTTTTTTAAAGAAATTAATTTTTTAAAAAATTTAATTAACGCGGGTCATTTCGGGTCGGGTCGGGTTTCCGGGTTTGACACTAACGGTAAATTAATGGCATTAGGGTTAAGTAGAGACTGATTTTGCAAAAATTTCAAAACTTTGTGGACCAAAATTGTTACTGTGTATAAACTTTGGGAACCGATTTTGCCAACTTTAAAGTTTGGGAGGTAGTATTGCCTTAATGTTAAACATAATTTGCTAAAACTTTGATGACTTAATTTGCCAAATTGTTAAACATTGGGGATTCAATTTGCCAATTTAATGAAACTTTGTGTACTAATTTTGCCCTTTAAAACGTTGGGGACAAATTTTGCCAAATTATCGAAACTTTGGTGACCTAACACGCCATTTTCTCAAACCGAAATAAATGCTAATCTCACGTATACATGTTGCATATACAAAATAAATATTTTGGAAAACGGAATTATCATGCAATTCATAACAACATTAATTCATGTCATAAACATTTATACCATAGTTTATTCAAATGAATTATGGTATAACCAAGTTATTCACGGTTTTAATAACACGTATTCATGATGTAACAACATTAATTCAAGTTTTAACCGAAAGCAAACTAATCACAACTTGAACATGTGGATTTATGTGAAATATGAGTCAAATCATATCTATACAAATCAAATTGTAAATTCATGATATCCAATAGTAATCAAACGAAATAAAGGCTATTCTCACATATACTAGTTGCATATTCCAAATAAGTATGTTCGAAAATGGAATTATCCTACAAATCATAACAATATAAATTCATAAGCATTTAAAACATAGTTTAATCATATGAATCATGATATAACCAAGTTATTCATTTTTTAACAACACGTAATCATGTTGTAACAATGTCAATTCATGTTTTAATCGAAAGCAAACTAATCACACCTTGAAAATGTGGAACTATGTGAAAAATGAGCCAAATCATATCCATACAAATCAAAATTATAAATTCAGAAAATCCAAGTGTAATCAAACGAAATAAAGGCTAACCTCACGAATACATATTGTATATACAAAATAAGTATATTCGAAAACGGAATTATCATGCAAGTCATAACAACTTGAATTTATGTCATAAGTATTTATCCCGTAGTTTCATCAAATGAATCATGGTATAACCAAGTTATTCATTGTTTTAACAACCCGTATTCATGTTTTATCAACGCAATTCAAGTATTAGTCAAAAGCATACTAATCAAACATTGAACATCTGGAATTATGTGAAAAATGAGCCAAATCATATCCATACAAATCAAATTGTAAATTCTTCAAATACAATTGTAATCAAACTAAATAAAGGCTATTCTCACATATACGTGTTTCATATAAAAAATAAGTATGTTTGAAAACGGAATTATCATGCAAATCATAACACGATGAATTCATAAGCATTTAAATCATAGTTTAATCACATGAATAATGTTATAACCAAGTTATTCATTGTTTTAACAACACGTATTCATGTTGTAAAAATGTAAATTCATGTTTTAACGAATGCAAACTCATCACCCTCGAACATGTGGAACTTTGTGAGAAATGAGCCAAATCATATCCATACAAATCAAATTGTAAATTCAACAAATCCAAGTTTAATAAACCGAAATAAAGGCTAACCTCACGAATACATATTGCAAATACAAAATAAGAATGATGGAAAACAGAATTATAATGCAAGTAATAACAATATGAATTCATGTCATAAGCATTTAAAACATACATGCATCTTGTTATAACCAAGTTATTCATTGTTTTAACAACACGTATTCATGTTGTAACAACGTCAATTCATGTTTTAAGCGCAAGAAAACTCATCACACCATGAACATGTGGAATTTTGTGAAAAATGTGCCAAATCATATCCATACAAATCAAAATGTAAATTTAACAAATCCAATTGTAATAAACCGAAATAAAGACTAACGTCACCTATACATGTTGTATATACAAAATAAGTATGTTGGAAAACCGAATTATCATGCAAATCATAACAACATGAATTCATGTCATAAGCATTTAACCATAGTTTAATCAAATGAATTATGGTATAACCAAGTTATTAATTGTTTTAACAACACGTATTCATGTTGTAACAATGTCAATTCACGTTTTAAGCGAATATAAACTCATCACAACTTGAACATGTGGAATTATGTGAAAAATGAGCCAAATCATATCGATACAAATCAAATTGTAAATTCAGCAAATCCAATAGTAATCAAACACATAGAGGCTATTTTAACAGATACCCGTTGCATATTCAAAATTAGTATGTTCGAAAATGGAATTATCCTGCAAATCATAACAACATGAATTCAATAGCATTTGAAATATAGTTTAATCACATAAATCATGCTACAACTAAGTTATTCATTTTTTAACAGCACGTAATCATGTTGTAACAACGTCAATTCAAGTTTTAAGCGAAAGCAAGCTAATCAAATCTTGAACATGTGGAACTATGTAAAAAATGAGCCAAATCATATCCATATAAATAAAAAATGTGAATATAGAAAATCCAAGTGTAATCAAACGAAATAAAGGCTAATCTCACGAATACATGTTGTATATACAGAATAAGTATATTTGAAAACTTAATTATCATGCAAGTCATAACAACATAAATTCATGTCATATGTATTTAAACCATAGTTTAATCACATTAATCATGGTATAACCATGTTATTCATTGTTCTAACAACACGTATTCATGTTGTAACAACGTCAATTCAAGTTTTAATCGAAAGCAAACTTTTCACACCTTGAACATCTAGAATTATGTGTAAAATGAGCCAAATCATATCAATACAAATCAAATTGTAAATTCAACAAATCCAAGTGTAATAAGCTGGAAACAAAGGCAAACCTCACGAATACATATTGCATATACAAAATAAGTATGTTGGAAAACAGAATTATAATGCAAGACATAACAATATGAATTCATGTTATAAGCATTTAAACCATAGTTTAATCACATGAATTATGGTAAAACCAAGTTATTCATTGTTTTAACAACACGTATTCATGTTGTAACAATGTCCATTCAAGTTTTATTCGAAAGAATACTCATCACACCTTGAACATGTGGAACAATATGAAAAATGAGTCAAATCATAACCATACAAATCATATTGCCAATTTAACAAATCCAATTGTAATAAACCGAAATAAAGGCTAACATGTTGCATATACAAAATACGTATGTTGGAAAACATAATTATCATGCAAATCATAACAACATGAATTCATGTCATAAGAATTTAAACTATAGTTTGATCACATGGATCATGGTATAACAAAGTTATTCATTGATTTCACAACACGTATTCATGTTGTAACAACGAAAATTGGAGTTTTAGCGAAAGCAAACTCATCACATCTTGAACATGTGGAACTATGTGAAAAATGAGCCAAATCATATCCATACAAATCAAATTGTAAATTCGTCAAATCCAAGTGTAATAAATCGAAAAAAGGCTAACCTCACGAATACATGTTGCATATAAAAAATAAGTATGTTCGAAAACGGAATTATCATGCAAATCGTAATAACAAGAATTCATAAGCATTTAAATCATAGTTTAATCACATGAATCATGGTATATACAAGTTATTCATTATTTTAATAACACGTATTCATGTTGTAACAACGTCAATTCAAGTTTTAAGCAAAAGCAAAACTTTGTAACAACGTCAATTCAATCACACTTTGAACATGTCGAACTATGTGAAAAATGAGACAAATCATGTACATACAAATCAAATTGTAAATTCTTCAAATCCAAGTCTAATCAAACGAAATAATGGCTAATATCACGAATACATGTTATATATTCAAAATAAGTATCTTCGAAAAAGTAATTATCATGCTAGTCATAACCACATCAACTAATGTAACAAGCATTTAAACCACAGTTTAATCACATGAATCATGGTATAACCAAGTTATTCATTGTTCTAACAACACTTTTTCATGTTGTAACAAAGTCAATGCAAGTTTTAATCGAAAGCAACTCATTACACCTTGACCATGTGGAACTAATTGAAAAATGAGTTAAATCATATTCATACAAATCAAATTTTAAATTCGGCAAATACAAGTGTAATCAAACGAAATAAATTCTAACCTCACTAATACATGTTGTATATACAAAATAAGTATGTTCGAAAATGGAATTATAATGCTAGTCATAACCACATGAACTCATATCATATGCATTTAAACCATAGTTGAATCACTCGAATCATGGTATTACCAAGTTATTCATTGTTCTAACAACACATATTCATGTTGTAACAACGTTAATTCAAGATTTAATCGAAAGCAAACTCATGAAACCTTGAACATTTGGAACTATGTGAAAAATTAGCCAAATCATATACATAAAAATTTTATTGCTAATTCGGTAAATCAAATTGTAATCACACGAAATAAAAGCTAACCTCACGAATACATGTTGTATATAAAAATAAGTATGTTCGAAAACGGATTTATCATGCAATTCATAAAATCATGAAAACATGTCAGAAGCATTTAAACCATAGTTTAATCACATGAATCATAGTATAACCAAGTTAGTCATTGTTCTAACTACACGTATTACTGTTGTAACAGCACGCCAATTCAAGTTTTATTCGAAAGCAAACTAATCACACCTTAAACATGTGGAACAATGTGAAAAATGAGCCAAATCATATCTATACAAATCAATTTGTATATTCAACAAATCCAAATGCAATATAACGAAATAAAGATTAACCTCACAAATACATGTTGTATATACAATACAAGTATGCTTGAAAAAATAATTATCATTCAAGTCATAAGCACATGAACTCATGTCATATGCATTTAAACTATTATTAATCACATGAATCATGGTATAACCAAGTTATTCATTGTTCTAAAAATACATATTCATGTTGTAACAACGTCAATTCAACAATTAATAGAAAGCAAACTCACCACATCTTTATCATGTGGAACTGTGAAAAATGAGCCAAATCATATCCATACAAATCAAATTATGATATCAACAAATCTAAGTGCAATTTAATCAAATAAAGGTCATATTCACGAATACATGTTGTATATACAAAATAAGTATGTTAAAAACAGATTTATCATGCAAGTCATAACGACATGAACTCATGTCATAAACATTTAAAGCATAGTTTAATCACATGAATCATGGTATAACGAAGTTATTCATTGTTCTAACTACACGCAATCATGTTGCAACAACTTCAATTCTTATTTTAATCGAATGCAAACTTATCACAACTTCAACATGTGGAATTATGTAAAATCTCAGACAAATCATATCCATACAAATCGAATTTTAAATTCTACAAATCCAAGTGTAATCAAATGAAATAAAGGCTAACTTCACGAATACATGTTGTATATAGAAAATAAATATGTTCGAAGATGAAAGTATCATGCAAAATCATAACAACATTAACTCATATCATAAGCATTTAAACCATAGTTTAATCACATGAATCGTGGTATAACCAAGTTATTCATTGTTCTAACAACACTTATTTATGTTGTGACAACGTCAATGCAAGTTTTAATCGAAAGCAAACTCATCACACCTTGAACATGCAGAACTGAATAAAAAATGAGCCAAATCATAACCATACAAATCATATTTTAAATTCGGCAAACACAAGTGTAATCAAACGAAATAAAGGCTAACATCACGAATACATGTTGTATATACAAAATAAGTATGTTTGAAAATGGAATTATCATGCAAGTCATAACCACATGAACTCATGTCATAAGTATTTAAAACATAGTTTTATTACATGAATTATTGAATTACCAAGTTATTCATTGTTCTAATAACACATATTCATGTTGTAACAACGTCAATTCAAGATTTAATCGATAGCAAACTCATCTCACCTTGAACCTGTGGAAATATGTAAAAAATGAACTCAATCATATACATACAAATTTTATTGCTAATTCGTTAAATTAAAGTGTAATCAAACGAAATAAAGGCTAATCTCACGAATACATGTTGTATATACAAATAAGTAAGTTCGAAAATGGAATTATCATGCAAGTCATGACAACATGAATTCAAGTTATAAGCATTTGAACCATAGTTTAATCACATGAATCATGATATAATCAAGTTATTCATTGTTCTAACAACACGTATTCATGTTGTAACAACGTCAATTCAAGTTATAATCGAAACCAAACTTATCACACCTTGAACATTTGGAAATATGTGAAAAATGAGCCAAATCATATCCATACAAATCAATTTGTAAATTCAGCTAATCCAAGTGAAATCATACTAAATAAAAGGCTAATCTCACCCATACATGTTGTATATAAAAAATAAGTTGTTTCGAAAATGGAATTACCATGCATGTCATAACAACATGAATTCATGTTATAAGTATTTAAACCATACTTTAATCACAAGAATCATGTTATAACCAAGTTATTCATTGTTCTAACAACATGTATTCATGTTGCAACTGTAAGACTTCGAGAATTATATGATACCTTAATACATGATTTAAGTAATTAAGCACTAATTTATGATATGAATGAGTAGTGAGAGTTATTATATTAAGATATAAAATTTAGAATAGTCTTTGTTCATTTTATTGTTGTCATGATGTCATTGGAGGATTTTGATCCATTTTTTCATGTCTTGCACGTGTGTTTTTCTGTGGATAAGGATATATTCCTATGTTAAGTGTTCTAGGAGCCAAGAAATTGGAAGAAACAACATAAGAAACGCAAGAAATCTAACAGCCAAACTACATCCGCGGGTTTTTGGAGTAAATGATAGAAAATGAGTCTATGTTGTCTAATAAGTGTTCTTAATTCTAAAGGGTTTTTTACAGCAGGTATAGGATATGGTTAGAGCTATTTGGCAAGGGAAATCAGGGAAAAAGAAAAGGTAAGAGGAATAATTGAGAGAAGCATGTAGTTTAGCCAATATATGCATCATGTTACTGCTTTATGTTGTGAATTTTGTTGTTATTGCTATCAATGTCATATTACCATGATTTTTTACATGTACTATCAATGTAAATTTTCCTTGAATCTAGATACACAGGGCTTTCATTACATGTAAAAAGCATCGTAATATGACATTGATAGCAATAACAACGAAATTCACAACATACAGTAGTAAGCTGATGCATATACTAGCTAAACTGCATTCTTCTCTCAATCATTCCTCTTACCTTTCGTTTATCCCTTATTTCCCTTATCTAATACCTCTAAATATGTCCTATACCTACTGTAAAACAACTCATTAGAATTAAGAACACTTATTAGACAACATAGACTCATTTTCTTACACTCAAAACCCACGAATGTAGTTTTGCTGTTGGATTTCTTGCGTTTCCTAGGCTGTTTCTTCCGATTTATTTCATCAAATAACACTTAACGTACATACTGATCCATATACACAGCCAAACACACGTGCAAGACAAGAAAAAATGTATCAAAATCCTCCAATGACATCATGACAACACTAAAATGAACTAAGACTATTCTAACTTTTATTTCTTAATATAATAACTCGCACTACTCATTCATATCTTAAATTAGTGATTAATCACTTATATCATGTATTAAGATATCATATAAAATTCGAAGTCTTACATTCTCCCCATCCTTCTTGAAGTTTTGTCCTCAAAACTTAAGATTTCTATGCATCACCAATGTGAGGGTATTTCTCTTTACTCCTATCTTCTACTTCCCATGTTGCCTCTTCTGGTTTGTGATGATTCCATAGCCCTTTAAGCATTGTTATTACCTTATTTCTCAACTTCCTTTCCTATTTATTTAAAATCTGTATAGGTGTCTCTTCATAAGCAAATGTCTCATCAATCTCAACAACATCATCAATTAATATTTTGTGACCATTTGAAAGACACTTTCTTAGTTGTGATACATGAAATATATCATGAATCTTTGCATACATTTGAACCAAGATTAGTTGATAAGCTACCTCTCCAACTTTTCTTTTGATCTGAAAGGGTCCTATGTATCGTGTTTGTAGTTTTCCAGTCTTTCCAAAGCGAACAACACCTATATAAGGAGACATCTTTACGTATACCCAACTGTCAACCTTAAATGTCAATGGTCTTCTTCTTTTATTTGCCCAACTTTTTTTCTATCTTGTACATCCTTTAATCTCATCATAATCACTTCAACTATTTCTTTAGATAAAAACATAAGTTTAGGTCATTTTATGTATTTCTCACCAATTTTATCCCTATAAAGAGGGGTTCTACACTTTCTCTCATACAATACTTCATATGTAGCCATCTTTATGCTAGAATGGAAATTGTTATTAAAAGCAAACTGTGCTTGTGTGAGATTTGGCTCCCAACTTCCATTGAAATCTAACACGCAACTTCTAAACATATCCTCCAATGTCTGAATTGTTCTTTTAGACTTACCATCATATTGAGAATGATAAGCCGAGCTTAGCTTCAGTTGTGTCCCCAACACTTCTTGCAGCTTAGTCCAAAATCGAGAAATAAATCTTGGATCTCTATCACTTACAATGCTCAGAAGTACACCATGTAATCTGATAATGTTATCCAAATACATGTTCGCAAGTTTATCCATACTATACGAAAGTTTCATGGCAATGAAATGAGTAGACTTTGTAAGTAGATCGACAATGATCCATATGGTATCGTATCTTCTGGTCGACCTTGGCAACCAAGTCACAAAATCCATCGTAATGTGATTGCATTTCCATTCAGAAATATCTAACGGTTGTATCAATCCTCTAGGCCATTGATTTTCTGCTTTAATTCTTTGACAAACGTCACACTTTGCCACAAATTGAGCTACATCTTTCTTAATACCATACCACCACCATTTATGTTTCTGATCTTTGTACATTTTGTTAGTTCCTGGATGAATGGAGAATGGTGATATGTGAGCTTCCTGGAGTATCTTGTTTCTCGTTTCTAAGTCATTTGGCACCACATATCGCCTACCAAACATATTGCAACTATCATTTCTTATGTGCAACTGTTTCTCTTTTCCCGGTTGTATCCTTTCATTGATCCTTGTCATATCATCCTCGATTAACACTTTTTGCCTTAGTTCATCAATGACCGAAGCACTTGCAAGTATAGCTACTAAGGATTTTTCTGAATCCAGCATCTCTAAATTCTACTTTTGAAACTCTTCGACAAGCAAAGAATGTATTTGTGCATGATCTCCCTTTATACTAAAAGCATCCGCAACCTGATTCTGTTTTCCTATGCAATGTTGTATATAAAAGTCATAGTCTATCTAACCATCGTGTTTGCTTAGATTAAGATCTTTATGAGTAAAGATGTACTTCATGCTTTTATGATCACTGTACACTTTACATTTTATTCAATACAAATAATGCCTCCATTGTTTAAATGCAAAAATCATAATAGCTAACTCTAAATCATGGATTGGATATTTCTCCACATGCATCTTAAGTTGCCTCGATGCATAAGCAATTATATGAAGATTTTGCATCGATACACATCTAAGTCCCTTATTTGAAGCATCACAATAAAACTCAAATTCTTCGTTTTCTTTTATCAAAGCTAAAACTGGAGCTGTTGTCAAAGCTTATATCAATTTCAGAAAACTATGTTCACATTTTTCATCCCATACAAATTTAACCGTTTCTCTCGTCAAGTTGCTCAGTGGCTTAACTATTTGTGCAAATCATTTCACAAATTTTCGATAATAACTAGCTAATCACAGAAAACTTCTCACTTGTTTCACTGTTTCCAATCGTGACCATTCCACTATGGTTTGTATCTATTCAGGATTCAATTTTATACCATCAGCGGAAATTCTATATCCTAAGAATGCGATACTTGATTTCCAAAATTCACACTTACTGAATTTAGCATACAGCTTCATTTCTCTGATGGTCTCCAACACTTTTCTCAAGTGTATTTCATGTGTTTTCTCATCTGGTGAATATACAAGTATATCATCAATAAATATCACCACACAATTATCTAACAACACCTGAAATCATCTATGCATCAGATCCTGAAACACAACTGCTGCATTCATAAGTCCAAATGGAACAACTAAACATTTATATTGTCCATATCTTGTGTTGAATGATGTTTTACATACATCCTCATCTCTTACTCTCAATTGATGGTAACCTGATTTCAAATCCAATTTTGATAATAGAGTAGCTCTTAGTAATTGATCTAACAAGTCATTAATTCTAGGAAGAGGGTAAGTATTTCTTTTAGTAAACTTGTTCAATGCTCTGTAATCAAAACAAAGTCTGTAGCTACCATCTTTCTTCGGAACAAATAATATTGGAGCACCCTATGATGAAGTGCTTGGTCTTATATAACATTTGTCCAACATGTCTTGTAATTGAACTCTTATTCTCTAAGTTCTTTTGGTGCTAACCAGTATTGAGTATTTGCAATTGGTCTGCACCTTCATGTATATCGATACTTAATTCAACATCTCTCACAAGGAGTTCCCCTGGTAAATCCTTAGGGAATATATCTTGAAATTCACAAACTACCGATGTCTCTTCAAAGATTTTCTATGTACAATCAACCACAAATACTACCATCTAGGCTAAATTCAAATGTCGACTACTCTCATGTTTATCGTCCTCATGTTGAACAATGTATTGATGACTGCAATAGACATTAGACTCTTGCCTTAACTATTCCTGAGTTGCATCAGGAAATATAACCACATTCTTCTTGCAATAAATTAAGACTCCATACTTATGAAGCCAATCCATTCCTAGAATTACATTAAATTCTAAGGATTCTAATTCCATCAGGACTCTGTAAAACTCTGATGATCCATCTTAATCTAACAGTTCTTATATATTTTCTTAGATTTCAATCTCTTATCTCCTGGAATATTAACTTTCCAACAAATACTATCTCCTTCTAACCCCAACAAATATCCAATCTTCTTAGAAATAAAGGAATGTGTTGCACCATAATAAAATAAAATATGAGCAGGAACATCATAAATATGAAGTGTACCTACTGCCACATTTTCCGAGGAGAAAGTTTGATCCGTAGTCATTGAAAAGACTTTTTCCTTGCCCATTTGTTTATCTTTCACTTCCTTATTTGCTGTTAAGGTAGTATTTCGTCTTTCTTGACATTCATGAGAATAATGATCTCCTTTTCCACATATGTAGCATACATTTTGGCCCAGCCTACATTTACCTAAATGATTATTTTGGATTTCATACGCACAGGTTTCACCAATCCTTGCTTCAATCTATGTTGCTGTTGTGGTGGTTTTTCTATCTTTTCAAATTTCTTATACTGCGGTTCATCCTTCCTTGAGAATTTACTTTTTCTCATCCACGTCTGTTTTTATTTATTACTCTCAACCTCAACTTGCACTGCCACATTCACCACATCTGCAAAAGTAGGATGCTTAACTATGGCTAACATGTACCTGATTTTCCCATTTAGTCCAGTCCAAAATTTATGTATCTTCTCTTCCTCTCTCAGCATGATATTAGGAGCATATTTTCCCAACTCTCTAAATTTACTCACATACTACATGACCGTAGGTCCTCATTGCACCATATGATCAAATTCATCCCTTTTTATTTATTTCAAATCATTAGGGAAGAAGTTAGTGAGGAAAAAATTCTTGAACTCTTCCCATGGTGGTTCTTCATTAGTCAATAAGCTGGATAGCACATCTTTCCACCATCTGAAAGCATTTCCATCTAACCAATGATCTGCTAGACTGACTTTCAATTGCAATGGGCCTCCACAAGTTTAAACTTTTCCTCTAGCCTCATCCACCACGTCTCAGCATCCTCTGGTTCATATCCACAAATTGTATGAATCCCTACTCTTTTCAGTGCTTCATTAGATTCATTTATCTTCCTCTCATGTCTTTGAACCTTTGCCACTATTGGCGTAACCTTGTGGTGAACTGTGTTTTGCTCATTATTTCTATTTTGAGCAATATTCTCTGCTAAATTTGTTACTCGGTTAACAGCATTTGCCATCATGCGCATCGTATCCCTCATCTCCTCTCTACTTAACCATCGGTCTTGCTAATCAACTGGTGGATCTTCTGAATTATCATTCCTATTCCTTCTTGGTCTACCCATTGGATTATTAAAGTTGCCATCATTAACCCATGTACACATATAAATTAGCAAACAAAGATATGACTCATTTAGAACTACTTCTTACTCAAGCTTTAACCTATTCCTATCTGCCAAGATCATGTACTATGGTTTGGCTCTGATACCAAACTTGTCATGCCATTTTTCATTTAATCTAGCTTATTATCTTAGTTTACTATCTTAATTTACTTAAATCGATGGCATGATGCCGTGCTCTAAACATCAGAAAACAAGTCATTACTGGTAACTATAATACATAACCTTCTTTAAAACATAGAAGAAGCTAATTTACATAGTAACATTATGATATTCGGCTGCCAAGATCAAGTCAGATACTAAGCCGGTAGATGTAAGGTGTTTTGTAAATAGAACCTAGTATGTTTTGTTTTTTAAAGAAGGTTATGTATTATAGTTTCTTGTAAGGACTTGTGTTCTAATGTTAAGAGCACGACATCATGCCATCGATTTAAGTAAATTAAGTATAGTAAACTAAGTTAATAAGCTAGATTGAATGAAAAAGGCATAAAAAGTTTGGTATCAGAGCCGAACTATAGTACATGATCTTGGTAGATAGGAATAGGTTATCGCATGAGTAAGAAGTAGTTCTAAATGAGTCTTATCTATGTTTGCTAATTTATATGTGTACATGAGTTAGGGATGGCATCTTCTAATAATCCAATGGGTAGACCAAGAAGGAATAGGAATAAAAATTCAGAAGATCCACCAGTTGAACAGCAAGACCGATGGGTAAGTAGAGAGGAGATGAGGGATATGACGCGCATGATGGCAAATGATGTTAACCGAGTAACAAATTTATTTCTCAAAATAGAAATAATGAGCAAAACACAGTTCACCACATGGTTACTCCAGTAGTGGCAGAGGTTCAAAAACATGAGAGGAGGATAATTGAATATAATGAAGAACTGAAAATAGTAGGGATTTAGAAAAATTGTGGAGGTGAACCAGAGGAAGCTGAGGCAAGCTTGATGAGTCTAGAGGAAAATTTAAACTTGTGGAGGCCCATAGTAATTGAAAGTCAGTCTAGCAGGTCATTGGTTAGATTGAAATGCTTCCAGATGATGGAAAGATGTGCTATCCAGCTTATTGACTAATGAAGAACCACCATGGGAAGAGTTCAAGAATTTGTTCCTCACTAACTTCTTCCCTACTGATTTGAAACAAATGAAAAGGGATAAAAATGATCATTCAGTGCAAGGAGGACTCACAGTCATGAAGTATCTGAGTAAATTAAGAGATTTGGGAAGATATGCTCCTAATATCATACTGAGAGAGGAAGAGTAGATACATAAATTTAGGACTCGATTGAATGGGAAAATCAGGTACATGTTAGCCACACATAAGCATCCTACTTTTGCAGATGTGATGAATGCGTCAGTGTAACTTGAGGTTGAGAGTAATAACGAAAAAGAGATGTGGATGCGAAAAAGGAAATTGTCATGGAAAGAGGAACCGCAGTATAGGAAATTTGAAAAGATAGAAAAACCACCACACCAGTAAAAAGGAATGAACCAAGGATTGGTGAAACCTGTGTGTATTAAATGCAATAAGAATCATTCAGGTTAATGTAGGTTGGGCCAAAATGTATGCTATAGATGTGGCATCGGAGGTCATTATGCTTATGAATGTCAACAAAGATGAAATACTACCTTGACAGCAAATAAGGAAATGAAAGATAAACAAAAGGGCCAGGCAAGAGTCTTTGCAATGACGAAGGATCAAGATTTCTCCTCGGAAATTTTGGCAGTAGGTACACTTCATATTTATGATGTTCCTGCTCATATTTTATTTGATTCTGGTGCAACCATTCCTTTATTTTTAAGAAGTTTGCATATTTGTTGGGGTTATAAGGAGAAAGAATTTGTTGGAAAGTTAATATTCCAGGAGATAAGAAATTGAAATCTAAGAAAATATATAGAAACTCTAAGATTAAGATGTATCATCAGAGTTTTACAGGAGACCTGATGGAATTAGATTCCTTAGAATTTGATCTAATTCTAGGAATGGATTGGCTTCATAAGTATGGAGTTTTAATGTATTGTAAGAAGAATGTGGTTATATTTCCTGATGCAACTAAAGAACAGTTAAAGAAAGAGTCTAATGTCGATAGCAGTCATCAAGACATTGATCAACATTATGACGATGAACATGAGAGTAGTCGACATTTGAATTTAGACTATATGGAAATATTTGTGTTGGATGGTACATATAAAATCTTTGAAGAGATACCGGTAGTTCATGAATTTCAAGATATATTCCCTTAGGATTCACCAGGAGAACTCCTTGTCAGAGATGTTGAATTGAGTATCGATTTACATGAAGGTGCAAGACCATTTTCAAAGACTCCATACACGTTAGCACCAAAAGAAAATAGAGAATTAAGAGTTCAATTACAAGACATGTTGGACAAAGGTTATATAAGGCCAATCACTTCATCATGGGGTACTCAAGTATTATTCGTATCGAAGAAAGATGGTAGCTACAGACTTTGTTTTGATTTCAAAGCATTGAACAAGTTAACAAAAAGAAATAATTATCATTTTCCTAGAATTGATGACTTGTTTGATAGTTACCAGGAGCAACTCTATTTTCTAAATTGGATTTAAAATATGGATACCATCAGCTCAAAGTAAGAGATGAGGATATATTAAAAACAGCATATGGAGAATGTGAATGTTTAGTTGTTCCATTTGGACTTATGAATGCACCAGCAGTGTTACAGGACTTATTGCACCGATGTTTTCAGCTGTTGTTAGACAAGTGTGTGGTGATATTTATTGATGACATACTTGTATATTCACCATATGAGAAAAAGATGAATTAAACTTGAGAAAAGTGTTTTAGAGACAATGAGAGAATTGAAGTTCTCTGCGAAATTCAGTAAGTGTGAATTTTTGAAATCAAGTATCAAATTCTTAGGACATATATATTCCAATGAAGGTATAACAGTGAATCCAAATAGATACAAACCATAGTGGAATGGCCACGATTGGAAACAGGGAAACAGGTAAGGAGTTTTCTAGGTTTAGCTACTTATTATCAAAAAATTGTTAAAGGATTTGCACAAATAGCTAAGCCACCTAAAAACTTGATGAGAGAAATGGTAAATTTGTATGGGATGAAAAATGTGAACATAGTTTTCATAAATTAAAAGAAGCTTTGGCAACATCTCATGTTTTAGCTTTGTCGAAAGAAACGAAGAATTTGAGTTGTATTGTGATGCTTCAGATAAGGAACTTGGATGTGTATTGATGCAAAATGGTGATGTAATTGCTTATTCATCGAGGCAGCTTAAGATACATGAGGAGAAATCTCCTCTCCATGATTTAGAGTTAGCTGCCGTGATTTTGCATTGATACAATGTAGGCATTATTTGTATGGAGTAAAATGTAAAGTGTACAGTGGTCATAAAAGTTTGAAGAACATCTTTACTCAGAAAGATCTGAATCTAAGGCAGCGGCGATGCTTTGAGTTGAAGGGGAGGTCATGCACAAATAAATGCTTTGCTTGTCGAAGAGTTTCAAAGTCATTTTGGCACCACATATCGGCTACCAAACATAATGCAACTATCATTTCATATGTGCAACTGTTTCACTTTTAATAGTTGTATCCTTTCCATGATCCTTTTCATATCATAATTAGTTAACACTTTCTACCTTAGTTCGTCAAAAACCGAAGGACTTGCAAGAATAGCTGCTAAGGATTTTTCTTAGCCGACCATCTCTAAATTCAACTTTTGAAACTCTTCGACAAGCAAAGCATTTATTTGTGCATGACCTCCCTTCTACTCAAAGCATCAACAAACTGATTCTATTTTCCTGGGCAATATTGTGTATCTAAGTCATAGTCTACAATTAAATCTAACCATCGTCGTTCCCTTAGATTCAAATCTTTCTGAGTAAATATGTACATCAAGCTTTTATGTCTCTATACATATAATACCTCCATTGTTTTAATGCAAAAATCATAATAGCTAACTCTAAATCATGGACTGGATATGTCTCTTCATGTATCTTAACCTGCCTCGATGCATAAGCAATTACATGACCATTTTACATCAATACACATCCAAGTCCCTTATCTGAAGCATCACAAAACAACTCAAATTCTTCGTTTTGTTTTATCAAATCTAAAACTAGAGATGTTGTCAATGCTTCTTTCAATTTCTAAAAACTATGTTCACATTTTTCATCCCATACCAATTTACCATTTCTCTCGTCAAGTTGGTCAAGGTCTTAGCTATTTGTGCAAATCCTTTCACAAATTTTCGATAATAACTAGCTAAACCTAGAAAACTCTTCACTTGTTTCACTGTTTGCAAAAGTGGCCGATCCACTATCGTTTGTATCTTTTCAGGACTCACTGTTATACCTTCAGCAAAAATTACAAGTCCTAAGAATGCGATACTTGATTTCTAAAATTCACACATACAAAATTTCGCATACAACTTCAATTCTCTCATGGTCTCCTACACTTTTCTCAAGTGTATATCATGTGTTTTCTCATATGGTGAATATACAAGTATGTCATCAATAAATATCACCACACACTTATCTAACAATAGTTGAAAACATCTATGAATCATATCTTGAAACACAGCTAGTGCATTCATAAATCCAAATAGAACAGCTAAACATTCATATTGTACATTTCTTGTGTTGAATGCTATTTTACATACATCCTCATCTCTTACTCCCAATTGATGGTAACCTGATTTCAAATCCAATTCGAAAATACAGAAGTTCCTAGTAACTGATCAAACAAGTCATCAATTCTAGGAACAGTATAACTATTTCTTTTAGTCTTTGAAATTGGTCATGCACCATCATTTAAATTGATAGTTAATTCAACAACTCTCACAGGGAGTTCCCTTGGTAAATCCTCAGTGCATATATCTTGAAATTCACGATTTACCGATATCTTTTCAAAGATTTTCTGTATACAATCCAACACAAATACTGCCATATAGACTAAATTCAAATGTTGACTGTTATCGTCATCATGTTGAACAATGTATTGATGACTGCTATCGACATTAGTCTCTTGCCTTAACTTTTCCTAAGTTGCATAAGAAAATATGTAATAGCCCAAGAAAAAGGTTTGTTAGAACAATAGGAGAAAATATAGTGGTAAGGTCTAGACGAGGAATAACGAGGGATACGGGAACGAAAGATGAAAAAGCAACGAAGAGATAGAAAAGTGAGACAAAAGATTAACGAGGGGTCAAAATGTAAATTAGGGAAGTTAAAATGTCTATAAATAGGAATGGAAAGGCTAAAAACCAAGCCATTAGTCACTTATACACGAATTACTTGGAAAAAACCAAAACCACGAAATTATAGCGGAAGCATAAAAATATTGCGGATTTTCTGGAGTGAACAAATTGTCGAGGATTTTTGAAGGAACAAATTGTCCAGGATTTTTGAGGGAAGAAGTTTATCGCGGAAAAACCTAAACCCCAAATTGTCGTGGAAAACCCCAAACCCCAAAATTGTCACGGATTTTCCCCCAAGGCAGCAAATTATCGCAGAAATTAAACCTAAACCAAAAACCTTAGTTTTTGTCGCGAATTTCAAGGATAGAGAGTACTTTATCACGGAAACATACATCTAAGGTGTTTTCGTCACACATCAACGTCAAATCGTGACAGAGAAATAATACGTAGGGTCTACGGTAACCATATAGTTAATAATAAGATAATAACATCGAAAATGGAATACTAATATGTTACGAAATGCAGGGAAGCAAGAAGAGATTATAACAAGTGAAAGCAACAGTTAAGCGGAGTGAACACAATATAGTAAGGGAAGGTTCTGACGTAGGGAAACGGGAATGGCTAGTAATAAAGAAAGTAAAAGACACGAATGAATGAGGCAAATGTTAATAAGACTCGGGGTGAGGGAGATGGACCGTCCGACCGAACCTGGCATCGTGCTTAGTACACGATTCGCCAAAGGAAGGGCATGCCTGATGAAGGGAACGATAAGTTCCTGAATGGAAAGATACGTACGAAAAGGCAGAACGGATCCAGGTGAGAAAAGGGGTAGTGCCTAAGTACTCACCTGGGGAAGGGAAGCATACGACCCGTCGAGTCAACCAACAGCTAACGGTTGGCTTGTGCGGGACATGTACCGAGCATGTTACACTCGGCAATAGTAAAGTTAAAAGATGAGGGGAGGGGGAAAAGATTGATAAGGGTAAAGAAATAAGAAGAAGAAAATAAGTATACGATTAAAATATAAAACTTACGTATGTGTGTACGCTTTATTTAAGGAATGGAAGAACAAATATAGTATGTGTAAAGTTTTCTATAATGGATTGTGACCTCTTTATTTTGAAGGTGACGCAGACGAGGTATGAGAAGGGCATGGGAAGGAGGTTGTCCGGTGATAGAGTCTGGACTTTTGAGAATACTCAAAATTATGTCGCTAGCTTTAATGCTTTGGAATTATGTTTTAGTTTACGCTCAAACGTTTGGTTTTATTTAGTACGTTTTTACCAAATCAGCTAGGCCCAAATTTGGGTCGTTAAAAAATATAGCCACATTCTTCTTGCAATTAATAAAAACTCCATACTTATGAAGTCAATCTATTCGTAGAATTATATCAAATTCTAAGGATTCTAATTACATCAGGTCTTCTGTAAAACTCTGATGATCCATCTTAATCATATAGTTCCTATATATTTTTTTAGATTTCAATGTCTTATCTCTTGGAATGTTAACTTTCCAACAAATACTATCTCCTTCTAACCCCAACAAATATGCAAACTTCTTAGAAATAAAGGAATGCGTTACACCATAATCAAATAAAACATGAGCAGGAATATCATAAATATGAAGTGTACCTATTGCCACATTTTCCAAGGAGAAAGTTTGATCCTTAGTCATTGCAAAGACTCTTGCATTGCCCATTTGTTTATCTTTCACTTCCTTATTTGCTGTCAAGGTAGTATTTCGTCTTTCTTGACATTCATGACCTTCCTTGCCGCATCTATAGGATACATTTTGGCTCAGCCTACATTCACTTGAATAATTCTTATTGCATTTCATACACCTAGATTTCACCAATCCTTTCTTCATTCCTTGTTGTTGTGGTGGTGGTTATTCTATATTTTCAAATTTCTTATACTACGGTTCCTCCTTCCTTGAAAATTTCTTTTTTCGCATCCACATCACTTTTCTCGCATTCTTATTTATCACTTTTCGCATCCACATCCACATCCACATCAATTTCTATCTTTATCGCATCCACATCACTGTCGCATTCATCACATCTACAAAAGTAGGATGCTTAAGTGTGGCTAACATGTACCTGATTTTCCCATTCAATCCAGTCCTAAATTTATGTATCTTTTCTTCCTCTCTCAGCATGATATTAGGTGCATATCTTCCCAACTCTCTAAATTTACTCAGATATTGCATGACCGTAAGTCCTCCTTCCAGTAGATTATCAAATTCATCCCTTTTTATTTGTCTCAAATCAGTAGGGAAGAAGTTAGTGAGGAACAAATTCTTGAACTCTTCCCATGGTGGTTCTTATTCAGTCCATAAGCTGGATAGCACATCTTTCGACCATCTGGAAGCATTTCCATCTAACCAATGAACTGCTAGATTGACTTTCAATTGCTCTGGAGCATCCACATCTTTAAACTTTTCCTCTAGCCTTATCAACAAGGTCTCAGTTTCCTCTGGTTCACCTCCACAAAATGTCTAAATCCCTACTCTTTTAAGTGCTTCATGATATTCAATTATCCTCCTCTCATGTCTTTTAACCTTTGCCACTACTACAGTAATTATGTGGTCAACTGTATTTTGTTCATTATGTCTATTTTGAGCAATAATCTCTGCTAAATTTGTTACTCTTTTCACATCATTTGCCATCATGCCCATCATATCCCTCATCTCCTCTCTACTTACCCATTGGTCTTGCTGTTCGTTTGGTGGATCTTCTGAATTTTCATTCCTTTTCCTTCTTAGTCGACCCCTTGGATATTTAGAAGATGCCATCCCTAACTCCCATACACATATAAATTAGCAAACAAATATAAGACTCATTTAGAACTACTTCTTACTCATGAATTAACCTATTCCTATATGCCAAGATCATGTCTATGCTTCGGCTCTGATACCAAACTTGTCATGTGCTTTTTCATTCAATCTAGCTTATTAACGTAGTTTACTATACTTAATTTACTTAAATCGATGGCATGATGCCATGCTCTAAACATTAGAACACAAGGCATTACATGAAACTATAATACATAACCTTCTTTAAAACATAGTGGAAGCTAATTTACATAGTAACATTATGAAATCCTAAAGATACACGCAACACAGAACATACTTTGTTCTATTTACAAAACACACTACATCTACCGACTTTGTATCTGACTTGATCTTGGCAACCGAGTATCCTACTATTCATCTTCGCTACTTGTTTAAATTAGTTCATTAAGAGGTCATGAGAGTAATGAGAGATAAGTTAGAATTATATCAAAGCTGTAAATCATATAAACATGTAAATAATGACATTCAATATAATCATAAACACATAATCTTGCTGATTGTTGTTCTTATTTCTGTGTTTGTGGTTGCCAGATAACAGTCCTGGCTCTGCCTTAACCCTTGTCTTACGCATCACCAAGAATTCAGGATCATGATACATGAGTCCCCTAACCTAAGAAATGGAGTGAAAGTGCGACAAATCCATCAAAACTACCGAGGGTCAGCTTCAACTCATGCTTACCCTGTATGTGGCCACATCCTGATAAATCTTTTCTTGTAGCTAGCTCATATCTTGACTGAAACCATGCTCTTAATAACATGTTGTCAGAGTTGTGCGTCCATAAGCTCTCGAATTTTCACATAAACACTTAGTCACATACATGACATAAAAATACAGGTTTGAAACCTTAACAACAGTCTGTCGAGCTGTAAACATTTGAATTTTTGAAAGCTTCAATGACATAGAAAAATTACATAAAAGTACGCATTTGAAAGCCATTTTAATGGTCTAAAAACTAATAAGCATAAGAAAATTCATCAGAGCTCTCGAAACATACGAAATCCGACCATGAACTTGACTGTTTGCATGAAAAACTGTACTGTTCTTGGAAAACATAACATAACTTTCTTGTCTGATTTTATTTCGTAACAATGTATCATTCCAAAAACTAGACACACAGGGCTTTCGGTACCTATAAAAAGCATCGTAATATGACATTTATAGCAATAACAACAAAATTCACAATATACAACAGTAACATGATGCATATGTTGGCTAAACTACATGCTTCTCTGAATCATCCATCTTACCTTTCGTTTTTCCCTGATTTCCCTTGTCTAATACCTCTAAACATTTCCTATACCTGTTGTAAAACAACTTTTTAGAATTAAGAACACTTGTTAGATAACATAGACTCATTTTCTTACACATACTCCCAAAAGCCACGGATGTAGTTCGGCTGCAAGATTTCTTGCGTTTCCTAGGATGTTTCTTCCTATTTCTTTCATCAAATAACATATAACATACATACTTATCCATTTACACAGACAAGAAAAAATGGATTAAAATCCTCCAATGACATCATGACAACAATAAAATGAACTAAGATTATTCTAACTTCTATTTCTTAATATAATGACTCTCACTACTCATTCATATCTTAAATTAGTGCTTAATTACTTAAAGTTTTGGGGACAAAACTTTAAGATAGAGGGGGAGAATGCAAGAATACTTATCATTGAACATACTATAAAACAATACTTATGAGATATGAGAGTAATAAAATGGGTAAAATGGGGTGTAGAAGACCATAAAAAACAAAGACATTTCTTTTCATTATCTTTGTGTTGTCATGTTGTGATTGGAGGCATATGAAGCCATGGTACACATATACCACGTGGGTCTGCAATACTTAAAAGATAAGAGTCATTTTATGAAGAAATGAGTGAGAAATCGCAGCAAGAAAGGCAATATTTCAGCAGCCCAAAATAGAGCAGAAATTGGTGTTGTACATTTGAGAAAATTGTGTTATAACTTCGTTAGAAGTTGATTATGGTTCTAAGGATGGTTTTACAGCAGTTGTAGGCCTGTTCTGAAGGTTATAGACTAGGGAAATCAGGAAGAAAACAAAGGTGAGTGGGATGAATGAGAAAAACATGTAGGATAGATTTCATATGCATTCCTGTTAATTTTATATGTTACGAATTTTGCTGTTAATTCTATAGATGTCGTATGATTATGAATCTTATATTTATGAAAACCTCTGTGTGTCTACTTTCAGAGGAATTTAGTATTTATGTAAAACGAAATCAGACCAGCAAGACATTTCACGTTTTACAGAAACAGTACAATTTTATATCTGCAGACAGAGCAGCATGTTGTTGGTCTGTTTTCGCATGACTAGAGGGCTTTTTTGAAAATTGTTTCTCTTATACGATTTTATAACAGTTAATCAGCTTTTATGTGAGTGTTTTTATGTGATTTTTTCGATATCATTTAAGCTCTGAAAAACGTATGGATTTAAAGTGTTGACAGACTGTTGTATAGTTTTTCAGAAATTTCAGCATATGTATGTTTTATGTGATGTTATGTGAATATTCGAGAGTTTTGGACGCAAAACTCTGAAAACATGTCAGAAGCATGGTTTCAGTCACATTATGATATAGATCATCAGTTTCAATTACGTAATCACATCATATATGATTATGTTAAGGAGTAAGGTATGATTGATAGTCGGAAATGATGATGGATTGGTTGCGCTTTCTGTCAGTTTCTGATACTAGGCGACTCATGACTTATGTTCCTTGATTCTTGGTGATGCGTAAGCCAAGGGTAAGGTAGGGGCCAGGACTCTTGTGCTGGTAAATTTTACATGATAAGAGAAATTGTCTGCAGATTATGTGCTTATGTTTATGTTTATATTTATGTGTTATGTTTCATGTTTATGTGATGTTACTTATTGCATGATTATATTTCATGTTTGTTTTCATCACTCTCAGTACCACTGAATGAACTATTGTTACACAGGTAGTGAAGATGAACAGTAGATTAGATGATGCCAAGATCGTCTAAGGAGAAGATGTAGTTTTTCCTAATTTTTGTAAGAACTTTTGTTCGGATTTTATGTTGTAAGTAAATTAGTGAATTAGTATATGATTATGTAAATTAGCTTCCGTTGTGTGTGAAAGAATAATTAGTATTATCAACGAGTTTTATGTAGAGCTTTGTGTTCTAATTTTTAGGGCACGACATCTTCGTATTATGAAAATTAGGTGTAATTAAATTTGAATAGATGTAGTAGGGCATGACAGAGTTGGTATCAAAGCCGAACCAGGCTTACATGCTAAGAGACCGGCTTCAGATATAATGTCCAGGATATATTTACGCTGACAAAGGTGCATGCCATCTAGCCCTCTTGCCACCTCGATTCCTAAAAAATATTTCAATTTTCCCAAGTCCTTCATCTGAAACATGTTCTCAAGTCTGCATTTGAAATCATCTACAACAACTTGGTTGTTTCCTGCAACAATAATATCATCGACATAAACTAGAACAAACAGCTTAGAGTCCGGGGTAGAAAATGTAAACAAAGAGTAGTCTGCCATGGATTGGTTAAATCCAAAGCATTTGAGGGCTGCAGTCAATTTAGCAAACCAACAGCGACGGGCTTGCTTGAGCCCATAAAGTGATTTCCGAAGCCGGCACACTTTTCCTTCATGGGCAACATAGTAACCCTGAGGAATCTTTATATAAATTTCTTCATCTAAATCCCCATGCAAAAAAGGCATTGTTCACATACATATGATGAATGCACCAGTTTTTAGCAACAGCCACACTCAACAAAGTTTGGACTATGGTAGCCTTTGCCACAGGAGTAAATGTATCTACATAGTCAATCCCCTCTACTTGAGTGTTCCCCAGAATGACCAAACGTGCTTTGTATCTTTCTATAGATCCATCAACTTTATGTTTGATTTTGTAGACCCATTTGCTACCCAACGAGCGTTTTCCCTTCGGCAAATCTTCAAATGTCCAAGTGTTGTTGGACTCTAGGGCACTAATCTCACTGTGCATAGCTTTTCTCCATTCTTTAGATTTCAGGGCTTCTTTGAAAGAATATGGTTCCTGGGAGGACTGAGTCACTGCACTAGCAAAAGCTGTATGTGTCGAGGAAAAACGTCTATTAGTAATATAGTTACTAATAGGATAAGAACACTTCTCAAGACCCGTGCAGGAGGTGGACTTCCAGAAGTAACAGAGTTTATGTCCTTCATATGTACAGTCAAGCACACATAATCCTTCAGAAGTACCGATGGATATTTACGTCGATGACCTTTCCCCGTCGGCGTAGTGGCTCGGGTGCCCTTGGCATGAAAAAGAGTGGAGGAGTCGGTCGTCGAGTGGTCAAGTAACCCTTGGTCAACCAACGTTTCAGAGACTGCAGTCGATGGGGGAATGACTAAAAGTGGGGCCAAAGTTGAAGGATCAATTGTAGATGGAACACGGGCGACACTAACGGCGACCGAACAGTCGATACAGAAGTCGAGAAACTAATCAACAAGGGAGGCGAGGAGGTGATCGGCAACTCACCAAGCGGCCGCTGGCTAATCAGCACATATTCGGGTGGGAGAGAGCATCCTCTGAACTGTAAGACAGTCTCACAAGAAGTTACGTCTCGAGAGACAAAGAATTTTTGGGATTCTAGATCATACAAACGCCACCCTTTTTTATTAACCGAGTATCCCATGAAGACACATTGTCGGCTGCGAGGTGCAAATTTATCTAAGGGTTTAGGAAATTGATTAGCAAAAGCTAAACACCTAAAGACTCGAAGATGGGATACGGAAGGAGGACGACCGTGAAGAACCTCATAAGGGCAATGATTGTCAAGGACTGACAAAGGAACTCTATTAATGAGATATACAGAATTTGGATACACTCCCCCCAAAGCGTATAAGGACACAAGCATGAAAACAAAGAGCTCAATCAACATTCAAGATGTGTTGATGTTTCCGCTCTACATGACCGTTTTGTTGAGGTGTGTAAGGCACACTGGATTGATGGACCACTCCCCTGGCATAAAAAAATGATTTAATTGGTAACAATTCAGTACCATTATCAGTGCGAAATCACTTAATTGTACGATTGAAATGGGTTCAAATCAGCTCAAAGAAATCCACAACAATGGAAGCAACTTGAGATTTATCATACAACAGATAAACCCATGTTGCTTGGAGTGATCATCTACAAGTGTCAAAAAATAAGATCCACCACAAGTGGATGGAAATCGATAAAATCCCCACAAATCACAATGTATCAAATCAAAACATGAACTAGCAACAGTCAAACTAGAAGGAAAAAAATCTCGGGTTTGTTTGGCTTTGAAACAAGCAGTGCAATTAAAGTTTGAAGAGAAAGGCACAGGTCGAGGGACATTTGAGACTATTGATTTTGAGGGATGCCCCAGCCGATCGGAGTCTTCGAAGTTAGTTCCGAAGTTAGTTCCTGCAAAAGGCAAAAATCACGAGTAAAGATTACCATTAAAGAATTATCTCTCAACAACTGGTTAACAGACAACAAGTTGTGTCTAAAATCCGAGATATAAAGAACTTCACAAATTGTGAGGACCACACTTCAAGGCGAGATTCGAGCAATTCCACACTTCAAAGCGACAGATTTCCTGTTGTCAGGCATTGTCACATGTCGAGGGGTTATCTGGTGAACGTCAGACAACAAGTTCAAGTCACCCGTCATGTGACGATTGGCACCATAATCTACAATCCAATATCCTCGAGGAAACATACCAGAGGGAAGGTGTGGTTTAACAGTAGGAGTTGGCACACACGCAATGATGTTTTTAGGAAAATCCACTCTCGTCAGAAAAACCAAGGAGGGGATAGGCAACATTCGACACAGCCGCACCTACATTGGCGGTCGGTGCCTTGTTCCCGATCGTCGAGTGTCGACCCGAAGAGTGTCGATCGCGTCCTCGACCTTTACACCTTTCCCGGCTAGATCCATGACTCTTAGATCCAAGGTAGGTCAAAATTTCCCCAGAGTTTTTTATTGGCACTCTAGATCGTTCTCCCAACCAATCAGGATAACCATTGACTGTGAAGCATGTCTCAATTGTGTGTCCCGACATCTCACAAGCAGTGCAGAGAACCTTCGATGATTTCTCCGTCGAATCAATATGAGCTGTGAAGCCAACGGCCTCTCGTCGCTCCTCTTTACTTTTCATCATAGTTTTATGTCGTTCCTCTAGGATTATTTGGAGTACACCTTATTCAAAGACGGTAAATTTTCTGCACTAAGTTTGTTTGATCGAGCAGTGCTATAGACACCTTCATCTAGTCCAAGTAGAAATTGATGAACTCTCTCATCATCATGTCTGCGCTGAAATCTTTTCATAGCCTCACAAGTGGTTTGTCTGCGACAACAAATGAATCCCTCCTCGTTGGTTGACAGTTCACACCACATTTTGTACAATTTTCCAAAATAATCTACCACACTATCCCCACGTTGTCGACATGCTCATGTTCCCCATTCAACTCATGAATTCGAAGGCAG
The DNA here is from genome assembly GCA_009725065.1 of Utricularia reniformis. Lineage (NCBI taxonomy): Eukaryota > Viridiplantae > Streptophyta > Magnoliopsida > Lamiales > Lentibulariaceae > Utricularia > Utricularia reniformis. The sequence goes on from RWGZ01001425.1 coordinate 618,462, forward strand.
TTTCTCATTGAATATCTTTGGTACAATTCTTCCCAAAGCTACTTTGTAGAGTCGATAAAGGAAACTGTGCATTAGATTTTGGGCTCTATTGTGTTCAAAATACACTGAACGAGTAAAGAATTAATGGTTATCCAATCATCGCTCAACCCCACTGCTGGGTGTGGTTCAGCGATACTTTCATCTACAAACCCTAGTTTTCTCTTCGTCCTCAGTGCCATTTTCATGGCATGTGCCCATTCACTATAGTTGTCTCCCTTGAAAACAACAACATGAATAACCAAATCGAAGTGGTCCGAGGGGGCTAAAGCCCACACCAACATATCCCTATATGGGTTTCCATTGATGTCAAACGGAGGTGGAGCTGTTCCTGCTCCCAACATATTTTGGGCAACATTCTTCACAAAGTTTGGGTTACTCAACCCACCAAAGTTCGTGCAACAGAGCCCTATGTTCCATCCAAACTGAACATTATGTCCGGTGTACGTATCACATACATCACCCATCGGTGGTGGCATATTTATTGCGGTAGAAGATGGTGTCTGAGGGTTGTGAGAGCCTTTGCCCCTTCCTCTAGCTTTGCTTGGAGTCAACTGGCCCAAAGGCCCCGACGTTAGTGGGGGAAAAAAGGTTTCCCCAATGCTGGAATCGTTCCACTCATATCACCTCAGCTCCGATACCATGTTAAAGAGACAAAGTGGAAGAATCGAAAGAAACTTCTTGTTTTTAAGTCTGACGGCCAAAGGCCTTACGAGTACATATCTATAACGAAAGTAACCTAATAGTACGGAAAGAAATAACTTGCCGATCCTCACACATAGTCGATCGACACTTTCTTAAACCAAAGCACATGCCGATCATCACACATAGATGATCAAAAAAAACACACACAAACTAACACGGTCGACATATATATATATCCCTTAAAATATAAGTGATGTTTATCATTTGCGTATAACAACTATGACTTGGTATCTTTTGTAAACATTTACCTAATGAAAAATGATTTTTCATTAGGGTCATTTGCACGGTGAATTTTTCCTAAATACCCGGGTAATTTGCCTTAGGTCTCCTCTCGGATTCTCTCATGTCAAGGTGTCAAATGCCTCTACTTATTCCTTCTCAACCCATATTTATAGGCATCTTGACATGTCCAAATGACCATCTAATCCCTCCTTCCTTCAATCCTACCATTTTGTCCCACCTTCTTTTTGTCCCTCCATTTAAATTTACACTTAGTCCCCCATTTCTTTAGGATTTCGTTTTCACGTAATCCAACTCTAAGTCCTTTTGTTTTTTCGTTTTCCTCAGTCGTTACAAAGGGGCTTCCATAAGAATATATTTCCAAACGAATACCATTCCAAGATATCAATAAAACATATTAGATGTCGCCATCAAGATATAACATTCATTATCAATAATTTAACCCTATAACCCTGGTATGATAGCGGTTGTTACTTCCAAATCCCCAACAACCATAATTATCGGGATCTCGTTAATTGACTCAAGTAGGAAATGTTGATTGATGACTTGATAGACGTATTCAAAGGATCAATTAATTACCAATGGCAGCCACGATGACCCTACTAATAACCAATTGATGGAAGTCCTGATTAATACCTTTCCCGATGTTTAAGAAAATCAATTAAATGCCCCTCTCATGATAGGCTCCTTGTTATTAATAATTTGATCATCGAGTAGAGAGTTAATTCCAATTACTATGGTTTAATAATGCTCTTTAATTCCAAATCATCAACCATAATTCCGAGGATTGCAAAACTCTTCAAGGTTTTCATTGTAATTATTTTTACGTTTGTTGTATGATACCTCATTAATCCAAACCCACATGATCCAAATAGGGGACAATGATAGATGAAGACATGTATAATTTCTCGAACAAAAATTAATCACAAATGAAAATAGGGTGCTCTGTCTAACAATAACCAAATTTTGAAAATTCTGAAATGTTCAAATCTCACTAAATGATGAGTAAAAAACCCGTGTAATTCTTATAACCATTAATGAAGCTTTGGTTTTTTATTACGAATGTCGAAACACAAATATACGCTTCAAATAATGAGAAGGAGAGACCATCATCCAAGAACAAAATTCCACACCGGGCTTTCATTTTGTGTTTCTACAGCAGCTTCGCATTAATAATCAATGATTTTAAATCTTAAAATCGTTCAAAAATAATCATCGAGTTAATAATAATGATTTTCGTATTTCTTTAGTATAAGATTGTAAATTATCACCACCTTTACACAATTATAAAGTTTAAGAACCAATGACATACGTCACTCGATTGAAATGTGAAAAAATTCTTGTATACATATTTTAATTCAATATTTTTACTAGTATTTGTGTAAAAATTCAATACAGAGCTAAAACAGGAACATTGTTTGTATTGAAAAAAGCAAAAAGCAAATTCAATTGAGTAATCTAATGAAAATTTGTTAGGTTACGGAGAAAAAATTGAATAGCGAAATCCAAAAATAGAACACGATTGCTAAATGTTATCCAATAACATTGGAGCGCAAATCCACATATCTTAAGAAGGAAAAGGCTCAAGCTGAAAGGATATATTATTTCATTATTCGCACAAATAAAATCTCTAGAATCATCGTCCTAGTAACTATTCAGTGTACCATTTTGACCATTTCTCTAATGTCCTTGTTTGTAATTTCTCCTTTTAGCACAATATTTACTTCTTCGGTTTTAACTTTTGCCACAATGATTTTATGACGTGGTACGTTTCCAAAAGGCATGCTTTTCCACTTTCAATTTGAATATTTATAGGTTCGTTTCCATATCTTAGGACATGCATTGAATCTATAGAGGTAAATGAATCATCAAGTTGCCTTCAACTTCGCTAGACATTGAGTCTCGAAACCTAAACTATCAAAGTCATCTATACAATTTCTGAAATATATAAAAAAAGCTACATAATTATTTATAAGTGTCCATAGAGAAGATGAATATTCCACGATTTCGTTTTCTTCTAATTTATAACTAGCTCCTCATAGCTGAAAATTGAGAAATCCCGCATCACCGTCTTCATAAAAGATATATTCCGCTCTGTGAAACATTTTCTGATGAATCAACTGAGTACTTACAAAAGAAAGCTCTTCCATATTCTCCGGTGGATCTCTGCTCAAAGAATTGCATAGAGGATGACAGACCAAAATAAGTTGTAGCACTCTATGTACAAGAACCACTTTGTGGACGCCTGGTTGGATCGGTCTGATCGAAAACTGTTTTGCAAACGGTCTGTTGAATAACGGTTTTCTCTAGTTTCTCTCTGTATTATGGGAGTCTTTCTTCCCCTGGAACAACGCATCCTTTCCTTCTGTGGAGCAACACATCCTTTTTCCCATGGAGCAGCTCATCTGTATCTTTCTTTACTTTCTCCTTAAATATATGGTTTTGAGTCTTTATTAAAAAATCACTTCGAAAGACTTTGGGGAAGAAACTTCAGAGTTGTTTACTTGGCTTCCTAAAAACTACATGTAGTTTTACTTTAGGAAAACTTTAGGAAAAAAATGATCCTAAAAATTGAAACAGCAAGGTCTACAACTATGTGGCCTGAGAGAAGCAAAAAAACTTGATCGATCAGAGACGACGGCCTGCCAAGTCTTCCCGGAACCGTAGGACAACCGATTTGAGCAGATCACAAACACATGTAGCACTACAAATTATGCATTTATTGCGATTCTAGAAGTTTCCTGCCTTATGCTTCAAGATGGGTTATAAAACCCAAAATTCTCCCTGAAAAATCATACCGCAATGCGATCAAAGAGGTGATTGACTTCACCATTGCATTGAAAGATGCAAACACCGAATGGAATTTATCTTTGAATTCTTGATATTAAACAATGGAAAACCTCAACATCCTATTGAACCATCCAAGCGCAAAATCATTCAAAGAAGCAACCACAATAAATCATATGGCTACATGATTATCAAGATTCAAAATATGAGTGTGGTAGTCTATCTATCCCCGATATTGTAGAAAATCCATTGGTATCTCGATATATTCAGACCTTGTAGCATTGATAATTGCCATGGAAAATGGTGATAAGGCACTTTAAGCATTCCACGGAGTTTGCAGAATTCGCATTGTCGGTAAGGCCTCTCCTCTTACGTTAAAAAGGTAAATCGCCCTATCTTGCCTAGTATAATAACCCTCATAACCGGAGGTGTGATGAGTGACATTGGTACGCTCGCCATAGATCCATCATCTCGCATGACTGAGGCCTAGGATGGCCTCTAACTAGTCCATTTGAGCATCATTCTACTAAATGCTAACATCCATCATTCGAAATTTTGATTCGTTCAATCCCAATCTGTTGTAAATTGAAAGTCTATTCTCTCCCTAATTTGACAAATAGGGCTTGTGGTCTTCCGGGGGCTTTGTATTGTGTCCACCTTCTCATTGGCAACATATTCTAAGACGACATTTTTCTAAGATTCTTTGCATCTCCACTTTTCTTTGAAACATAAAGGGCTTATCTAATTATCCTTTACTCTAAATCTCTTTAACCTCGGGACAACTCAACTTACTCTTGACTCTTTATTTACTAGTGATATCAACCGACAACTAATTCTTCTCACGCTCTCCTGAATCTCTTGCTTTCCTCAAAACATTACTTCATTCGTTGTCCACCGCTCTATTGCAAAATCCTTGTGATTTCATCGCTACAATAAAGGAGTCCAAAACTTATTGTAATCTTTAAACATTCTTAAATATGTCTTATACTCGATAAATGGGTTAAACGAGTGAAATCGGATCGAAAAACGAATATAAAATCCGGATAGTTGACCGGTTAACCAGGGGATTACGTCATAATATGAAATAATGACGTCATCATCGTCCCATGTAGGATGTCCCTAGTTTAGACCCCTTTTTCCTGATTTTTCAAGTTGTTCGTATTGTATTTTTAATCATATTAGTTCTATATTCTGGAAGCGATAAAAATGACACAAGTATTTAAATTGGTATCTGATATCGCTCGCGGTTATTTATGTAATTATGATATCTCGGGGCTAGTCTGACGTGGCTAAATGGATTATTCGATTTTCTATTATGTTTATTGAGTAATGTGATTTCGGTGGTAGTCTCGCAATTTGGGCATCCCAGGCCCACGTATGAGGATCTAATGGCGTTTTGAGCAGTTTTGGATGATTTCAGTGGAAATGGTGCGAGGGTATTTTCGTAACTTGGCTCTCGGAGAGCTCGTTGGTGAGTTTATGCGATATTTTTGGCTATCTTCTAAGTATTCGGAGATGAGGAACTGGTGAAAAGTATTTTCATGTATTTTCTCGGCACTACGTGCTACTAGTGCTCAACCGGGATGCATTTTCAAAGTTCTGGTATGTTGCGACACTGGGAGAATTTCATGAATAAGTGTTATTATAATTAGAGTTTTCAAAACTAAGCAACTTTTCTAAACAATTACAAAAGTAATCATCTTATTTTTTTTTAGTAATATATTTATTTATTATCTAATTATTTAAATCAAAAATAAATAAACACATATTTCAAGGATTGAAATGCAATTTATCTATTCTTTATTTACTTTAAATTCTAAATATTATAAACTTTAAATATTAAACTCAAAATGTTTGGGTTCATGAAACTTTTTTGAGCCGAGGCGATTCACAAACCTTTCGAGTCAATTCGGTCAAGACTCGAGATCAATACTAACAAACCGAACATCAAAAATCAAAATTTATAATGAATCAAACTGAGTCTTTTCGCGAGCTAATAATTTTATATTATATATATTTAATATTATGTGTATTTAATCTTAATCATATTCAAATTATCACAATCCAGACCGAACATCGAATAATAATATTTAAGTTTTCAAACCCGAACCAAGACTTGTATATTTTAAGGTGAACTAGAACCTTAAAACACCTAATTCAGTTCAGTTTGGTTCTTTTACAGCTCTACACGAACCTGAATCATAGTAAAACCAATGTTTTTAAACCGGTTCGGATAGGTATGACCTGTACGAATATTTTTTTTATTTTATTTTTGAAAAAGTTAAATAAAAAAAAAAAAAATTATTTTTTCTTGGCCGACCCGAAAAAACACGGGTTCCGACCCGTAAACCCGTTACCGGACTATACTAGTTGAAATACGAGTGCCGCCCGGTTCTCATAGTACCGACTCATACAAAAACATTGGGTAAAACCTAAATATTTGATATTTTGATATTTAGAGTTTAATATTTTAGATTGTTGGTTTTTAAAGTTTAATGTTTGAGTAAAAATAAAGAATAGATAAATTGCATTTTAGTCCTTAAAATATGAGTTTATTTATCTTTGAACTAAAGAATCAAATAATAAATAAAGATATTGATAAAATAAAACAAGATGAATAGTTTTGTAATTGTTTAGAAAAGTTGTTTAATTTTAAAAATCTCAATTATAATAATACTTATTCATAAAATTCTCCCTTGCGACACTTATCCTAGTGGAATGGGATATATTCTAAGTAATTTGGGCTGAATTGACTAAGACTGGGCTTTTGGACCCTAAATTGATCTATTGGACTAGGTTTCTCTATAAATACAATATCTCATACCCCAAAATTGGCTTCAGACTCTTGGTACGCTTTCCAAAACATGATTTTCGCTCGAACTTGCCCTGGGACTCGCAAACTTGTGCATGCCAACCCCATAGTCGCGACTTTTTGCCAGAAAAGTCGCGAGTCATTGTCTGGTCGCGAGTTTTTGCACTGTTCCACTGGTCCCGGAGTTTCGTATCTTATTTCGTAAAGGCACAATCGCGAGATTATGTGCATAGTCCCGAATTTATGAGTCTAGTCGCGAGTTTGTGAACCTGGTCACAAGTTTTTGAACTTGGTCGCCAGTTTATGAGCCTTGTCGTGAGTTTGTGAACCTGGTAAAGAGTTTTTGTCATCTAAGGCGCGACCGAGTGGAATTGATCATTTCTCGAACCGTTTTCAATTGGATTGTAAATATCTCTCGTTTGTATTTGTATTATTTGAATATCATAGTGGAAACCAAGATAGTGCTTCGCTCTCACGAGGACATAAGCTCACACATTGTGGGCCCAACATCGTATATCATTCATGTCCCCACAACAATTAAACTCAAGAATATAAAAGAAATTGACTGATCTAAAATAGATACTCTTAAATATTTTTAGACAAAATCAGTTTGTCGCCGTCTGTTGGAACTGAGACTTAATCCCATTGAGAGCTCTTGCGCAGAGTTTGGATAATGTTATATATTGTTATTATCTGGATTCTTAATATGAGAATGATGTAGATGAATAGATCATGATGGAGCACAACCCACATTCGATAGAAGGTGAGAGGAATTATATTTTGCCTTGGACATAATTAGTGCCACCATAAGAGTCCTTGGTAGTGGGAACATCTAACCAACCCCCAGAGCGGGATTTCATCCGGAGGGGACCTATTTATAAGTACATTGAAAGATTATCATATGCTGTGAATATAAGTCTGGAAAAGTCGAATTTCTGCGCAACAAAAATTTCATGGGAGGTTCCATTTTATGCCTACAATTACCTGGTGATGTGATAGTGTAATATTTTCCGGGTCGGATTTCGGTGCCATTTCACTAATTCATTTCGATCCATTTATCAAAAAGGTGCTATATTTTGAATGATTTGAAAGGATTTTGTTTCGGTGCGGTGATTTCATGGATTGTGCGTAGAGCGGTGGATAATGTGCGAGGTATAATTTTATAAGAAAGAAGCACATAAAGAGAGTATGTTTTAATAGTTGGCCGTTGTGTGATATCTTGAGTACATAAAGACTTGTATGTAAAGCGAGGACTCCTAGGGAGATATTGTCTAAGAATAGGAAGATGAAAACGAGGTGGACTAAGCCCAAAAACCCGAGTCACATTTGTTATATATGGAGAAAATAGACTTTCAGCTTACACCATACGGTGAATTGATATACTCCAATATTTGAAGGATTAATGGTAACGGAGAGTAGAATGATACTTGAATGGATACATTGGAGTTCTGATATCGTCTAAAAATGTTTTTGGATATTTAATTTTAGATCAGTCAATTTATGATTAATTCGTAAATTATGTTGTTGTGGGGACACGAGCGATATACGAGGTTGGGCCCACAATGTGTGGGCTTACGTCCTCGGGAGAGCGAAGCTCTACCTTGGTTTTCACTATAATAATCAAGTAATACAATTACAGTGAGATGATAACGATAATATGGGTGAAAACGGATCGAAAGACGATCAAATATACTCTGGAAAGCCAAATATAACGAAACGTCGCGAGAAAGGGCTGTGGCAAGCTGGTCGCGATATTTGGTTCAAAACCTCGCGAGAAGTGGCCAGTCGCGAGGTTTGGTGCGTAATGTCGCGGCTCTGGCTAAGGCTCAGCCTGGTCGCGAGGTTTGGTGCGGTTCCTCGCGAGTCCGGGATGATCGCGAGGTTTGGTGCGAAATCTCACGAGAAGGGGCTGGCCGCGAGATTTGGTACGAAATCTCGCGAGAAGGGGCTGCAGTGTTGAAATCTCGCGATTTCGAATGAAAGCCTTGCCTTGGGAGATGCGAAAAGGATCCGAATCCTTTCTTCATGCCTTGGGACCTCTATTTATAGGGAAATGGAGCCCAAAATACAAGCTTTGGCCCAAGAGTCCAATTTCATTAGGTTAAGCCCAAAGCACCCCAAATAATCTCCAATTAAATTAGAATAAATACCGCTCCGCAAGATAACGTCGGAAATGCATCTCGATCCAGAATTAGGCGGGAATGTAGATGAGAAAATACCGGAGGACCCCGTAAAATAATCCACTGCTTCCAGATAGCGAATACATAACCATATACTTCGTTGCACCTGATCGGTGCGCTCCCGGGTGGCAAATGACGAAAATACCCCTGGCCCCGTCCGGGGCCGAAATAACACAGAATATCCCAAAATACTTACAGAGACTTAATACGGGGTCCGACGAGCTAGAATACCGAGAATACCACTTGAGAAAGCCACCCGATCGAAATATGAAAATACCAATAACCACGTCGGACGAGCCTCCCGGATAAGGATAAATATAAGAGAATATTTCCGGGTAATATCAAGTTCAATATGGGCCCCGGTTATAAAAGATGATGGGTATATGGCGAACATACCTGAGATATTTACATATGTCCGTTTGCAAGAGTGGTTATGCTTCCCAAGAAGATCGGAATATATTGAAATGCCTAAGGACCTCCACAATATCGAATCTGGAGATCCATGTCAGTTAGATGAACTTCAATTAGGTAACCATGCATTTTTGCGGGTTATTTGGAAGAGTCTGTTCTCTATTAGTTCAATAAGTTTCCGAGGTTTTCTATCATTTCATATCGGGATTCAAGTATGAGTTATATTCGGCATTTGCGCAACTCAATTATTCATCTACATCTTTGATCTCCTTAGAGAGGTTGTATAGTTTTGTAACCCATTTTGAGGCAATCGCGTGGATTACAAGAGCTGATATACTTGGCTATGGAAGATGAGCACGTAGGAAGAGAAAGGTGACAAGTGCATGGGGGTGCAGTTGCATGGCACTTGTGAGCCACGTGACCTTACATGGAATGGTTGAAGAGAGTGTTTGCCGCGGGAATTTGGATGTGCCAAGTCCACGCGACTTGTTGGCTGCATGGAAAAGATAACAGGTTACGTGAGTACATGAGAGTTGTCGTGTGGAAGTATGCAATGCTACACAAGTGCATGCATGGTTGCAAAATAACATGAGGGCATGCATGGTTGCCAAGGAAATGATAAGTTGGGTATGTGATGGTGCCGTCTTGGACACCACCATTGTCTCACCGGTCAATAGCGATAATATGATCATGATCCTATATATGATCCGAGTTCACCCATTGGATCCATGTCTCGCATCGAGTGCGTACTTAGGAATTTTTGAAGGATTACGACAAGTTTTATACTCCATTTTGGCAGCAATGATATATGAAGTAAAGTTCTTAGGAAAGGAAGAGATTGTGGAGAACATGAGAATAGTTGATCTTCATTGATATCTAGAGGATTCACCGTAGAATATGGAAGAGCTTGGCTTAACGTATACATCATATATTCAGGAAATGAAATAGTGCATACTTATAGGTCACATAACATTGTTGCAAATCGTTTGATCGATTGAATGTATAGCTGTCAAAGTCCAAAATGCTAACTTTTCTGTCATTCAGTTGCAAGTATATTCTCACCTTGATTTAACAGAAGATAGGAGGACCCTTATATATCTCCCTCTATTATAACCACCAACACCGGGGACTCATGAGTCCCAAATATTTTATCATTTTTCATCACGGTTTTAGACAAGCTACTAATGATTGTCAAAAATCGATGTCCGATGTTTATAGGTTTTCGGAGCACGATTAGCCTGATGAGTCGATTAATACGGTGGAAGGAGTGCCCAAAACCTAGGTTGGGGAAGTTGGCTTGAATATTCAACCCGAGAAACAAGTGACGCTCCCCGATATCAATTTACCATAATCCGAGGCAATAAGTTGCGAGTATTGAACATCTCGCTATAGTATGTATTCAGTTTGTTCGAGATCATTGAACGTGTAAAAGAGCGATATTAATGATGTTGCTTTTCCAGTTTTGAGTTATTAGCATAGTTTTCTGGTTATAGACTGCAAGAATTAAAGATCGTGAAATCTTAATCTTCTTTATGGACACCCATCAAGAAGTTATATAGCTATCGTGTATGTTCCATACACCGATGACTTAGGCGGTTTAAGGTTCAAGGCTCAGAGACTAAAGAAGTTTAGGACAACTTGGTGAATTATTTATTGGTACATAGATCGTACATGTCCTATAATGTGGAAGTGAATATCTTAATATTCAAATTGAGGAGTTGAAGAGTGGTCTTTTGGAAGTATTTATGGCAATAGACGAGAACTAGTGTGGAAGAGACAGCATTGGGGAATGAACAAGTAATTATCGTGGAAAAGGGAGAAATTACATAAATGTATGGTGAAGAAATGGTTAAAACGACAAGATAGTTGTCAACGAATAACCGTCGAACTCGTGAAGTTGTTGTAGAATCATAAAACGAAACTCAATAATGTGTGTTTGAAAGAAGGTCTCGTCTCCTCATAATTTGAAGCGTATAATTGTGTCTTGACATTCCTACTCAATAATCAAGACCTCCATAATGGTTATATGGACTATCGGATCTCTTACTCCTCATTCAGTTGATTCGAACATGTTTGTGGAGTAGTCAGATAACCCTGGTTTTCATTGGTAATTAATTGATGTTCGAAAAAATGGAACATGTCTTCATCGATCAGTATTCTGTATTTCGATCATGTGGGTCTGCATTAACGAAAGCCCTTGAAGAGTTTCGCAACCCTCGGAATCATAGTTGAGGATTTGGAATTAAAGAGAATTATTATGCTTCAATGGTTAAAATTATATCTCTAATCGATGATCAAGTTATTGATAACATAGAGCCCTTGTTGAAGAGGGTGTCTAATTATTTTTATTAATCATCCGAAATTGTATTCATTCGGAATACTCTTAATTTATCGTGAAAGATTCATCTGTTCGATTTGATTCACTATCCAGAATACTATTCATCATGTCGTTCAACAATTGGCTATTAACGTTTTGCATCGCTTCTACCAATGATTATGTTCAGCAATGTTGATGAAGCTATCAATCAATGTTTCCTATTTGAGTTATTAAACGAGGTCCCAAGAATTATGGATTGTTGGGGATTTGGAAGTATCAACCGCTATCATACTGTACTTATCGGGGTTAAATTATCAATAACGAAAGAGATCACATTTGTGCTACTTTATGATCGCCTATAATGGTATTCGTCCGGAAATATATGGTTATGCCTCTTTAATTAATCTACGGCATTGTTGCTTTAATGTCTCAAAATATGCAGTTATGGAACACGTTGACCCTTTTCTGCCTTCAAGCATATGTAGTTGCAGGGTATTATTAAGCTCCGGTCAGTATATATAAAGTTGGTCAAAATTTTAATAATAAGTCGTTGTTCCTGAAAGATCTATTATTCTCTCAGTCACTTTGGGATATAAGAAAATGTTGTCTTTGGTAATAGTGTTTTAAATCTAATTGGAGATATCATATCTCTACCCCACTTTGATGGTGAAGTTCTATACCTTCTCGGGAATAAAAAAGATGAAGGGAAATCATGTGTCGGCATGATATTTTTCTAGTATTATGTTTCTAAGCGGTATGAAGGTGTCTAATGCGAAGAAATACATTTATATGGTGGGATTCTAATTACCAAGAACGAGTTGATTAAGATGATGTGATTTTGTGCTGAAAGGCTAAGGAAAATGAAATCAAGATGGAACCTCTAGCATTAAGGTAGTTTCAACGAGTGAAAAGGAATTCCTTGAAACAAGTGGGAATTCTCCCGTGAAAACGAAAAAACAATTGATGAAGATGTGGAAAATATGTTGCAAGCAGGACTCGTCGAGCTTGTGAGATACACATAATTGATCACGAACCTATTGGTTGTCCCAAAGTCAAACAATAGCTACAGAGTTTTCATTGATTTCACTTAGTTGAGTGAAGCATGTTCGAATGACCTATATCTACCGCTACCATTGACATATTGTTTAAGTTTGCCAGTTTAAAGTTTTCCAATAATGCCTTTTGGTTTGAAGAAAGAAAGTGCAATGTACCAACAACCGATGAAGTCAATATGCAAAGAATCACATCCAAAGTTTGGGCAAACGATTCTGTATATTGAGGAGGGATCGAATGAAGTGGAACACTCCTAGATGTGCGTTCTATCTGAAATTAGAGAATTTCCTTGGTCCTAAGATATTTGTAAGAGGAATATAAATTGATAAGTTATCAGTTGAGGAAAGTTTGATATTCCTTCGTGCACAGTCGGTTGGTTTTTTGAAAGTTGGAAAGATTATATGAGTAATGATTCATTTATGTCTCCACTCCCCCTCGGAAACCTTTAGGTTATATTTTGCGCATTCAAAGAAGCCATAAGTGTTGCCTTAGTTGGGGACAATGACGTAAAACAATGGCCAAAAATTATATAAGTAAGAAAATACAAAAGGTCGAATTTCGATGTACCGACCTTAGTCATATTCGCAGAGGAGAACTAAGATCTAATGAAAGTGAATCTCATGAAAGTGATTATATATGCAGAATGTCTATTGACAAGAAAATGATCAGAGTAATTATTTCCTTTCATGGAAACGTTGTAGAGAATGGTTATGTGATTTTATCACATTTACGGTATCACTCTGGTACTATACATGTTTGGAGGACGGAGGGGGCGAAGACCAATGTTATATACTCCAATGTTGGGACACAAATTAAAAAGTTTCTGCATGATAAAATTAGTACGCTTTGTACGTTTTTATGAGCAGAATTTCTTATGCTCAAATAGGAGTTTGCGGACATTTGTGATACTCAACAACCTAACTCCGTCAACACTATGGACTTACGAGTAAAAACGTTTTGTCAATATGGAAGAATATGAGAACATTATAGTAGTTTTGAATTAATATGAGGATGATATGATCGTGATCCGTTGAACTAGCAATCATGAGGAGGCGAATAAAAGGGATCTATAGTTTATTCCCCTCGAAAGAATGAGAGTTTATTGAAGTGAGTGAAACCCGTTGTTATCAGAATTCTTCACACATATTATAAATTATCGGAAAGTCATGTCTTTCTGCTCGAGGAATTCATTTTTCTATTGCCATTGATATTGCTACCCAGTCTATCTCCAAGTCAGCAGATAAAAGTATATCTTTATCTGGATCCCTAAACAAAAATGTTTAATGAAATGAGGCATTCTATGTCTATGCGGGGTATTCAGAATAATGGACTTTCAAGATTGACGACATACACAGTGAAGTGTATTGCGAGCCAAGAGAATACTCGTGCAAAAGCACCTATTGTCTAACGAACCAAGTGTGATATAAATGAATTATTATCAATTGTCTATCATCATTATGGAGTGATCAACTAATGAGATTACCCCATGACGAAAGTCAATCTGTGGAATTGGCAACTTTGTTGTTTATCTTGTGCCAAACTCAGTACATTCAAGGAGGGTGTATATGTTGGGGACTATGCTGACTATGAAAAGGTGATGAGATAAAAATTGCAAGTATAATTAGAAATTGAGTCAATATTATCCTAAGTATCTACGGTGAATATTGCAAGGAAAATTAAAGTTGAGCCATAATTGCTTTGAGTATCTATTGCGACAATTCAATAATTTTTCATGATTCTCCTATCGACACATGTAGACTGATATAATTATGGGCCTTCCTCATGGCTGTCGACAAGAAGGAATTTTGTGTTATGGTATTTAAATGAGACATTGAACATATATAAGTCGAAGAAAGATTCCGAGTTTGGGAACATGATGTGAGAAGTTTCTTCGTGATCGTATTGCTTGCTAGTTTGGGATCTTTGAAGACTTGGTGTCATATAACGCAATGTAATTATTCGTAAATCAAGCAAGTGAATAATATATTCGCACAATTTTTAGAAAAAAAGGGCAAGTGAATGGCGTGAGAATTATTTTCGCGTGTGGCGTTACACATATGGGAATTCATAGTCGTTATTGAATTTACTGAGATATATGGGATTCAAAATATTGATGCATTCATAACGCCATAACGAAGGAAAATATTTGGATAGAGATATGTAGTCACAAGTTCATTAATTATTATTGAATTTTTGGTGACTTTGTATTAAAGAAAGTTGAGATGGTTGAACATTCAGGCACGTTGTACGTTGAATGGGAAATTGTATGAGATTACAGTGGTTGAACATTCTTGCACATTTTACATTGTGTGTCATGAGCAGAGAGGAGCGTATAAGATTGTAAACATGAGCAGAGAGGAGCTGCCATGGACTTGACATATATCCAATTTACGCAAGTATTATGTATAGACTTGACTTTTCGATCTTTTTAAGATGAATATCCCCTTTTTTTATTATATTCTGATTTTGTATATTTTTTTTGACGACATGAATTCAATCGACTAGGGGACACGTAAGATAAGAGTAGGTTCATTTCATTTTAGTATGATGGAGGATAGAGATTAATTAATAGGTTAGATTAGAAATGCAATGCACCGCCTGTCATATAGTCAATCATTTTCAAACTCGTCAAATTAGATACTGGTCAAAATACTTTAAACATGATGAATCTTTCAGTCTGCAGCAGAATCGTCTATACATATATACTGTTGGATTATGTCAAGGGGCCCGATTGATTGTTTAATAGTCGGCCTTGTACCGAGCATGTTTCGTGTCAAACGGGGTACCTTTTGACCCGACTGCTCCATGACACGCCGATGAGGGTCGCGCCCTCGTCGGAGGTAGGTCCATTTGCGCAGAGATAAGTGCTAGTACGTGTAACAGGCAAGTGACATCGGCCAGCTATGATAGTCAAACGAGTGAAATCGTTTGATGCTTAGAGCTCGATCATTCTGGGTGAAAGTGAAAAATTTTTGTCAGTCTACGAATTGTGCCTAGAACGTGACGCTACTTTTACCTAGACTGTGAGAGCTCCCAACACTTTCGATAGTGTGCGGGAAAGGTCCAAAATGAG
This sequence comes from Utricularia reniformis, assembly GCA_009725065.1. Taxonomy (NCBI): domain Eukaryota; kingdom Viridiplantae; phylum Streptophyta; class Magnoliopsida; order Lamiales; family Lentibulariaceae; genus Utricularia; species Utricularia reniformis. The sequence continues at coordinate 634,076 of RWGZ01001425.1, forward strand.
ATGATCACGGGTGCAAGTATGTACCGGTGGGGAAGTGTGATGTTCCCGGGTGCAAGTTTATACAGCAGGAAAAGTGTGATAATTCCGGGTGCAAGTTTATACCAGAGGAAAAGTGTGATGATCCCTGGTGCAAGTTTATACCTGAGGGAAAGTGTGACCCCGGGTGCAAGTTTATACTGGAGGGAAAGTATGATGATCCCGGGTGCAAGTTTATACCTAAGGGAAAGTGTGATTATTCCGAGTGCATGTTTATACCCAGAGAAAACGTGCAATTGAATGGTGGGTCCTTCGTGAGACCCTATGAGAATGAGATGATCTCGGGTGCAAGTTTATACCCAGAGATAACGTGCAAGTGAATTGCGGGACCTTCGTGAGTCCCCGTGAGAATGAGATGATCTCGGGTGTCAGTTTATACCCGAAGAGAACGCTCATTGGAATTGTTGGCGATTTATAAGGGCCTATGAGATATTTTACATCCCTATGAAAATTAATGAGTGCTTGTTGAGACCCAAGAACATGTGATTGAATTGAGGCGGTTAATGGAACTTGTCGAGACCCAAGTGCATGATAAATTGAGGTGCCCAGAGAGGCTAGAGATTATGTGGCGCGTGTATGATCCTTGAGTGGAAGTGATATCGAAAGCTGATTGTGTTCTGTGGAAAATAATCTCGTGATATCGCAAGAATAATCAAATAATGAATTTAAGGCATAAATTATCCTTGTACTTTCGATCAAGAAAGCTCGTTTATAGCCGACCATCCTTAATTATCGCAAGGGATTCGATGAATTACCTTATGGCATGGATTTCACACATATGACTGAATATCCTTAGTTGTGATAGAAGTGGCCGAGCGATTGCCCAACAACAAGGAATATTGTGTTATTTATAGTCAGGAGAAGAATATTTATTATCGGAAAAAAATTATGAAGTCAGATTATGACATGACATGTTAATTTACTATTTCTTGAGGTATCTTAAAAATCGTTGAAAATTATTGAGGAAATCTTTTAACGATCGAGTATTTTCATTTGTGATTAAAAGGGCCAAGTTATGATCTTATGGCATCAATTCTCGATAGTCATGATCGGGCACTCTCAGATATTGTTGGAATTGTAAAGTGATCTCCCTATAAAAGGGACCATCGTTAGAGAAATTTATCATTTCTCTTAATTATCTACCTATGCACTTATTTATCGATGGATCATGTTTATGGATTTCATTCGAATAAACGATCAAAATGGCCAAATATTCGCCTTATGGTATGAGTTCAACCAAATTCTATTACGACTGGGGACTCCCAGTTATGGCCAAAGGAATGGAAGGGGTGTCCCACAACAAAGAATATTCTAAAAAAAAAAATTTTCATATAAGGATATTTAATGACACTGATCTTTGTCTATTTGATAACTAAGAGTTCTCATGGATGATAGCTAAGTTGACCTATTGGGCCAGGTATTTATAAAAACGAGATCTTTGGCCCCAAAAATGGTTCAGACTCTTGCCACGCTTCCCAATGCATAGTTTTCGCTCGAACTTGTTCTGTGATTCGAGACTTTTTGCACACCTAGTCGCGACTTTGTGCATGCCAACCCGGTAGTCGTGAATTTTTGCCCGAAAATTCGCGGGTCATTGCCTAGTCGCGAGTTTTTGCGCTATTCCACTGGTCCCGGAGTTTCGTATCTTATTTCGTAAAGGAATATTCGCGACATTATGTGCATAGTCGCGAGTTTATGAGCCTAGTCGTGAGTTTGTGAACTTGGTCACGAGTTTATGAACTTGGTCGCGAGTTTGTGAGCCTGGTCACAAATTTGTGAACCTGGTAGCGAGTTTTTGTCATCTCGGGTGCGACCAAGTGGAATTGATCATTTCTCGAACAGTTTTCATTCGGATTGTCAATATCTGTCGTTTGAATTTGTATTCTTTTATTATCATAGGTGAAAAGAAGGTAGAGCTTCGCTCTCCCAATGACGTAAGCTCACACATTGTGGGCCCAACTTCGTATATCGTTCGTGTCCCCACAACAATTAAACTCAGGATTATTAAAGAAATTGACTGATCTAAAATAAACACTCTAAAATATTTTTAGACAAGATCAGTAACCGATGACGTTTTCTTAGATAAGATACGATGGATTGTCCAACCATGCGATATTATTACTAATTAGCAAAACAGACACATTCTAACACAAAGAAGTTTCACACACAACTAGTAAGTAATCTACTAATAACGCAATGCAATAACGTAAAGTAGGGTTTAGAAATGCTCAATTTCGTTCCCTAGTACGTTGACCGATCAAACTCAGGGTTCTAGTTTCATTTCTGAAGTGATAAACTTACAGATCTTAACCGTGAGTAGATGTTGAGTTTAGCTTTCAGTTTGTGTTCAACAGAACCACAAACTTTTACCAATTAATTTCCTGCACTTCAATACACACTTAGTAGATAAATTGTGAAAATGAAGCAAGTCTAACCGTAGTACTTAGATTGAACCATCAGAAACAATAAGCTGTGGTATCAAGATTCATAAGTAGCCTCAGATCTATGCAAAATATTGTAGATCCGAAGTCAAAGTAGCAAGAACTCAACCAGAAGTTAAAGTTCCTTTAGATCTGAAACCATACTGCATTTAAACTTACACTCTTAACCTGCAATAAACAATACTCAAACAAGTAAGTATAGGGGGGCCACAAAGTCAAGAAAAAACGCTATAAAATGTGGTTCACTCTTCTCGGTAAATAGTACTCAACAAGTGAATGACAGATTGGGCAAGGAGCGTTTAAACAGCCACATATTTTAGTACGCAGTAAGGAACAAAACGTAAATCAGCAAGCAAGCAATATAAGTCACACAAGAACGTTGTAAAACAGTCACTATCACAAGAACAGGGAAAAATATCGTCACATGCGCTTCAATAAACAATTTTAAAGAAACTAACTAATATAGCAAGCCTCTTTTGCAAACGTTTTTATCTATAACAAGAACGAAGCAACTCGTAAAGAAACCAAAGAGAGAACTCAAAGCATAAAGAAGCTAGATAGAACTCATTTGTGCAATAATAGTGCACAGAATGAGAGTACCCAACGAATTGCAAGCGACGCAATTTATTTATACCCTGAGCTAATAGCCTCACGGCCTAGCAAGGAGCAGTTATCGCACGGCCCAAAACAAACAACTTGATCTAAATGGCCCATTAATCATATACATTAATCATGGCCCATTAACCTATACGAATACGAGACACAAAATTATTCATGTGCAACATTTCATGATGTTTTTCTACACGATAATTTGTGATTCGCGACACTACCCAAACATCGCGGTTTTGCAGCGAAACCTCGCGGGTTTTTTTATTTAGTTGGAAAACTCGCGAGTTTACTTGTTTTCCTTTGCCCGCGACATTCTGAATGAATAACCTCACATCCAAGTAAATGCAGCCCCATGCAACTAACCAACAACTTCGATAGATTAAGTGTAACATGAGAATTAAAGCAAAAGAGAAAGTAACGATACAGAGGACGTAGCCTCACATTTTTGTTCTAGGTGGGCACAAGTTCTCACCAATGAGTTAGGATCGAATTAGTACGAGTTAGAAACTTTTAAATCGTTAATTGTTGATCTAATGAATTAGAAATTCGATTCAACGCACCAATAATTTCATATTTTTGAAAATTTTATCCTTAAAAATAATCATGTTGAGAGAACAAAGAAGAGACAATCGAAAATGACGAAAGTGATTTTCTTGTTCAATCTCGTGCCTCAAAGCCATTACAATACATATTTATAATAGATTTAACCTTGTTCGGAAGAGAAACAATCTGCAGATCATTGACAATAATGATCGATAGATAGACAATTAATGTCGATCATTATTTGTCGATCGACCCACAAACATAAACATATGATCGACAATCGACCTAACCAGATCGTCAATTCGTCTATCAACACCCCCCCCTCAAGGCGGTAAGTACATGTCTTGTATACTCGACTTGTTCAGCACATACTGAAGTGCGCTCGTGAAATACCGGATTAGCAGCAATCTGAATTGCCGTTTGCTTATTACGGAAGAGAGTCACCGCTTTCTCATTTTGGCAAACTCCCAGATCAGTCAATAAACTACAGAGCTACTTAAACTCTTGACATACGGCACGTATAGCCCGATACTCTGCCTCGGTCGACGAAAGAGACAAAGTGGCTTGTTTCTTGGTTTTCCAGGCTATTGGTGAAGATCCCAGAAATATGAGATAGTTTGTCAAGAACTTTCGTGTCTTTGGGCACATTGCCCAATCAGCTTCACAAAATCCATACACTTGTAAATCGCATGTAGATCTCAACAAGATGTCTCGTCTTAGACTGCCTTTTAAGTAGGGCACTACCTGCGGTACAGCATCCCAGTGTTCGCATTGAGGTTGTTGCATAAATTGAGACAGAACATGTACTGGGTAGCACAATTCAGGGCGAGTGAACAGCAAGTATATCAATTTTCCAACCAAGCGACAATAAGGCATGCGGTCGACCAGAAACTCCCCCGAGGCCGAGAGCGATTTATGATTTTGCTCCATGGGTGCTTTAGCCGGTTTGCAACCCGATAGTCCAGCTTCAGAGATTATTTCTAAGGTATATTTACACTGACATTGATACATATACCTTCTGCCCCCCTAGCTGCCTCAATTCCAAGAAAATACTTTAATATTCACAAATCTTTCATATGAAACATATTGCCAAGTTTGTGCTTGAAATCCTAGACGACGATCTGTGTGTTACCTACGATGATATTGTGATCGACATAAATCAGGACAAACAGTTGAGACTTTGAGGTAGAATATGTGAAGAGTGAGTAGTCTGCCACCGATTGTTGAAAACCGAACCCTTTGATAGCGGAAGTCAACTTGGCAAACCAACATCTGTTAGGAATGGAGGTCGGGTGATAGTCGAAGGGCTCGATGGTGAAAGAACGACCGGGGGAATCCTAACATGAAGCGGTGATGTTGATCGACTTGATGCATCTCGTCGATCTATCAAGGATATCGATCGGATGATTGTAATGAGTCTATTTGATATAGATCAGATTAGACTTGGATTGATATTCAAGAGAATCGCATGGGAAATATCTTTCCTTAATTAACACATGAAATATGTGGAATAAGATATTGAAATATGTAAGGACCCCTTGGGGGTGCGAGAGAGAGGACACCTTAGGCGAATTCCTACATTAGCTATAGACAGGGAACGATCTTATGTTAAGTATAATGATTCGTCTTCCATTGAACGAGGCATTTTCCCTAGCAAAGTGGCAAACGAAACGTTAGAACTCGAAAGTTAAGCGTGCTCACCCTGGAGCAATTCAGGATGGGTGACCCACTGGGAAGTGTGGGAGCTAGGGAAAAAGTAAAGCAGTGAGGACTAGGTGGGTGTCATTAGGGTCAACCTAGTCCAAAGCGGACAATATCATGTAAGCAGAAAGGTGGGTCGTTACAAAATATATCTTGTTGGTTGCATATATGGAAGAAGATATTAAGATATATCTTGTTAGTTACATATATATGGAAGAATATATGCAAATATATATTGTTAACTAGATATATGGTAGATGCGGTTAAAGATATAGAAAGAGAATATTGCATAATATTCAGTAGAATATTTTTTTGATTAGATCCTAGTTGAGACTCTATAAATAGCGATCTTATGAAGACAATTGTAATCAATCAAAACAATTGCGTAGCATATTGTATCCCTATTCTTCCTGTGATAGTCAGTTCACGATCGAGGTTTATCGATAACGCGGTTTTCCTGGTTTTGGGTTTCCACGTTAAATCTTGTATCTTTTAACTTTCTTCATTTACATTCGGTTCTCATCGCACTAATTCGATCCGACACCAGATAACGAGAATTCTTATCTTCTCCGGAGGAGGGAATTTTCCCAACAACATCGAAGGGCTTGCTTCAACCCATACAGAGACTTCCGCAATCGACATACTTTCCCTTCTGGCGCCCCACTATAACATTGAGGAATCTTCATATAGATTTCATCATTTAAGTCACCGTGGAGAAATGCATTATTTACATCCATCTGGTGAACGCACCAGTTCTTGGCAACCACAACACTCAACAAGGTTCGCACTGTGGTGGCCTTTGCCACTGGAGCAAATGTATCTTCATAGTCGATCCCCTAAACTTGAGTGTTTCCAAGAATAACCAACCGAGCTTTGTATCGTTCTATCAAGCCATTAGCTTTATGTTTGATTTTATAAACCCACTTGCTTCTTAGTGGGCGTTTTCCCTTCGGGAAGTCCTCAAAAGTCCAAGTGTCATTGGACTCCATGGCGCACAACTCATTGTTCATAGCGTCCTTCCATTCCTTAGACTTCAAAGCCTCTTTGAAGAAGTGTGTTCCTGAGGAGACTGAGTCACGGCACTAGCAAAAGCGTTATGTGACAAGGAAAATCAATTTTCGTCAATATAATCACAAATCGGATAGAAACACTTACCCGAGACCTTGCATAGGAATGGATGATCAGAAGTCACAGAGTTTACGTCCTGCACTTGCACTGTCGAACATACATAGTCTTTAGAAGGATCGATCGACACTTGCGGCGATGGCCTTTACCTAGAGGTGAGATTTGCCAATTGGGAGGGAATGGAGTAGAAGTATCGGTCGACACTGAAGTGGGAGGGGGAGCAACCACCAAGGAATTTCTATGCGCTATCGGTAAAGTAGAGGAGTCAAACGAAGGGAGATCAGAAGACGAGGGGAGTTCAGATGACGATGGGTGTGGCATCGAGTCTAACATTGGAGTGGGCAGATCGATGGACCCAAGGGGCGAAATGGAATGATCGATAGGTCGACCGGGAGACAAACCAACTGGTCGACCAGGAGATAAATCAACAGGTCGAACGTGAGACAAAGGAGAGGTCTCGAAGGGAAAAACAAACTCACAAAAAGTCATGTCCCTTGAAACAAATAATTTGCGAGTCTCAAGATCATACAAGTGCCACCCTTTTGATTGGCGGGGTAGCCAAGGAAGACACACTGGCAGCTTCTAGGCGCAAATTTATCAGTTGGTTTAGGCAATCTGTATGCAAAGGCTAAACATCCGAAGACGCGAAGATGCAAGAGTGGGGGTGGTCGATTGTGAAGGATCTCATAGAGGCTCCGATTCCCGAGTATTGGCGAAGGGACCCGATTAATGAGATATACTACGGTTTGGACACACTCCCCCAAAAACCTAACAGGCAAAGAGGCATGAAAACGTAAAGCACGTGCAACATTCAAAATATGTCGTGTTTGCGCTCTACTCGACCATTCTGTTGCGGTGTGTGGGGAACTGTCGATTGATGAGTCACCCCTTTGGAAGGAAAGAACAATTTAAGTGGCAAATATTCGGTACCATTATCTGTGTGAAAACACTTAATGATACGGTCAAATTGGGTCTGAATCATAGCAATGAAATCCACGACAGTGGATGTAACCTGGGTTTTGTTAGACAATAAATATTCCAAGTTCCCCTAGAATAATCATGAACAATAGTCAAAAAATAAAATCCACCACAAGTGGATGGAGAGAGATATCGTCCCCAAAGATCACAATGTACTAAGTCAAAACAAGAATTAGATGTACTCAAACGGGAAGGAAAAGAGTCTCGGGTTTGTTATGCTTCAAAACATGCATTGCATGTATGATCAGAAGAGAAAGACAAGTGTTGAGGAAGATGTGAAACGACTGACTTTGATGGGTGTCCCATCGGCAGTGCCACAACCATTCGTCTTCTTTAACTTGGGTAGCCGCATTTGCCCGAATGTCCTCTACCGAGTGCAGTCTATAAACTCCGTTACTCTGAAGGCCCACCCCAATAGGGGTCTTGGAAGTTTGGTCCTGCAATAGGCAAAGTTCAGGAGTAAAAATCACCATCATCGATCGATCTGTGAATAACTGGCTAAAAGACGGTAGATTATGTGTGAAATCTGGAATGTATAGAACATCACAGATAGTCAAATCATACATAATACGAGCTTTCCCAGATTGTAAAGCAACAGATTTCCTGTTGTCAGGTAATGTCACATGGCGAGGCTGGATCGGACGAACATCATACAACAAACTCAAGTTACCTGTCATATGACGATTGACATCAAAGTCTACAATCCAATATCCTTTAAGGAACATACCCGAAGCATGATGTGGCTTGGTGGAAGTGGGTGAGCACGAAATGATGTTCTTCAAGAAGGTCCACTACTCGTCAGAAAAACCGAGAAGTGGGTTCGTTGGACGATCGACAGTCGCAACTGCATTAGCGGTCGGCATCTTACCAGCGACGATCGACTGTCGACCGAGAGAGTGTCGACCATGTCCTCGACCTCTTCTCTTTTCACAACTGGTTCCATGACCCTTCGACCCAAGGTAGGCCAACACTGCCGCAGAGTTCTTGATCAGCACTCTAGGTCGATCGCCCCACCATTCAGGATAGTCATTCACAGGAAAGCATGACTCAATTGTATGTCTAGTCATTTCACATGCCACACACACGGCCTTCGTCAGTTTATCTGTCGCATCTATATGAGCAGTGAAGCCAAAAACTTCACGTCGTTCTTCCAAGATTATATTGGAGTATGCCTGATTGAGCGAATGTAGAGTTTCATCACTGAGAATGTTCGAACGAGTCGTGACATACACTCCGTCATCCAGTCCAAGCAAGAATTGGTGTATTCTTTCATCTTCTTGTCTACGCAGAAACTTTTTCATAGCCTCACATGTAGACTGTCTGCAACAACAGACAAACCCATCCTCATAAGTGAACAGTTCACACCACAACTTGTGTAATTTAACAAAATAATCAACCACATTGTCTCCTCTTTGACGGCAAGATGCAAGTTCGCCTTTCAATTTATGAATCCGGGCTCCATTTCCCATTGAATATCACTGGTGCAATTCTTCCAAAAGTAGTTTTGCCGAGTCTATGAAGGAGACCGTCTATCGGATTCGAGGCTCTATTGCATTCAAAATCCATTGCACCAAAAGAGAATTAATAGTTATCCATTCTTCGCTCAATCTAACTCCGAGGTGTGGTTCAACAATAGTTCCATCTACGAAACCCAGTTTCATTGTTGTTTTAAATGTCATTTTCATGACATGTGCTCATTCACCATTGTTATCACCTTTCAAAACTACGACATGAATAATCAATCTAGAGTGATCCGAGGGAGCTAGCCCCCACGCCTGTGTGTCCCTATACACGATTCCATTGATGTTAAAGGGAGCAGGGACCATCCTTGTTCCCAACACGTCTCTGGCGACGTTAGGCACGAAGTTCAGGTTATTCAAATCCACCGAAATACGGCAGATAAAGCCCCATATTATGGACATTCTTTCCTGCATACGGGTTGTTACCTAGTGGAGCGCTCACAGAAGCGGAAGACAAAGGGGTTTGAGGAGCGCGAGTGATGCCGCCTCTGCCTCTTCCCCTTATTTCGCCTAGAGTCAACTGACCCGAAGGTCAAGACGTAAGTGAGGGAAATTCTTCCTCTGGCGTCGGAATCAGACCGCTCATTTCACCAGAGCTCCGATACCATATTGAGAGAACAAAGAAGAGACAATCAAAAATAACGAAAGTGATTTTCTTGTTCAATCTCACGGCTCAAAGCCATTATAGTACATATTTATAATAGATTTAACCTAATACGGAAGAGAAATAATATGCCAATCATTGACAATAATGATCGACAGATAGACACTTAAAGTCGATCGGCAAATTCCGATCGACCCACAAACATAAACATATGGTCAACGATCGACCTAACCCGATCATTAGTTAGTCTATCGACAAATCATAATTGCAAATTAAACTCGTTTTGATGTTTTGTAGTACAATCTATATTGTCATTTTTACTAGTCATCCCAACAAATTTCGCGGGCTCATGTCCATTGTCCACCCTATTTGTATTAGGATTAAGCTGAAAGAGGAATCCAAAAATGCAGTAGTGGAGTAATGGATCAAGAAGATTCCATGCGATTGAAATCCCTGGAGGAAAATCTCCAGCCGCCGGAATAATTGAAGTGAGTTAGACTTTAGAATTTAGATAGAGTTTGTCATCGAATCCAACTTGCGAGCTTTATGAAATCTGAGCCGTTGATTCCTTCAGTTACAGGATCATCTAGTCACCGACCCGTAACCCATAACCATTAAGCTATCCCTTTCATTAGGCTCCCATAACTTGCATTTGTTTGATCACATCTCGGCTTCCCTACACGGAGTTCGCAGCCAACACGTCTCTTCTTCTTTTTCCTTTCCATAGTGACTACTTTTTGCGTGTCTCTAGATTCCACTGTAAGTATTTATTGACCTCAAAGCACATTTCTTCGCAATGTCTGAATTGAGTATCACTTCCCCATCTTACGGTACAACCCAGCTGTGGATTTTCATGTGCACACATCTCACTTTTTGTAGGCAATATTATCCGATCGTGGATCACACATCATGTTAACTTTTTTTTCTTGGGGTTCTTGATTTGTAGAGATGAGTTTTGGAAGACGGGATTTCGAGTTCTTGAAGGAGATAGGACTCGGCCCTCGGAATTTGGGCTCTTATGTTAATGGCGTGTGGCAAGGGAGTGGGCCGGTTGTTGTTACTTCAAATCCAGCCGATAATCAGGTTTCTCTTAGTTTTCTGGCGTTTGACGTTTTTTGCATAGGAATGCTCATGATTTTGCTATGTACTATTGACTGTGAGAGTGAGCTTGAATACGATGTTATTTTCAAATTAAAGTGAAGCTGGTTTTATTCTCTACTCCCCCCATTAAAAAATATGATGTTTGGATTTATTGCAGCTCACAGTGATCTGTAGGAGAAATGTTTATAAAAATAAATTCGTTCATTTATGTGGAGTGCTTATGGTCTTAATTAGGTTTTTTCAGGCATTTAGCCCTCTCTGCAACCCGGTGTTTCTGTGTTTGTAAACTAGTATTCGGCGATATGTGAGAGTCATTCTCGAATCTGAAATGTTTTTGTGCTCATTTATTTCATACCTTTACTGGTGTATGACAGCCAATAGCTGAGGTTGTTGAAGCATCTATTCATGATTATGAGGAAGCAATGCAAGCATGCGCACAGGCCACCAAGATATGGATGCAGGTTTTATTTATAAGTTAATACAGCCTATTTATCATAATCATGATAAAGCATTGATCATTTTCTGTGAAGGCTATTACAAAATTATCATGTATCGTTTTTATTATGTTTCAGATTCCAGCACCTAAAAGGGGTGAAGTTGTTAGACAGATTGGTGATGCTCTGAGAATTAAGCTACATCACCTTGGTCGACTTGTTTCTCTTGAAATGGGAAAAATACTGGCTGAAGGTATAGGTGAAGTTCAGGTGCTTCTACTTCTCCCTTCAGAAAACCGTTTCATCTATTAGATCTTGTCACTTGAAACCTAAAAAGATAAAAACAAAGATCTTGTCCGTGTTAAAGCACTATTTCGCATACTGAATCTCACATCATATGAATGCTTTTACAGGAAATAATTGATATGTGTGACTTTGCTGTGGGATTAAGCCGTCAGCTCAATGGATCTGTTATACCTTCTGAACGTAGGTTTAATCGTATTTCAACTCAATACTCTTTTTTTAAATCCATATTTCTTCCATTAACCTTGCATATTTCATATGAATATGGCTGTAATGTTTCTTTTAAAATTCTGCTACTTTCTTTTTAAACAGGGCCGAACCATACAATGTTGGAGGTATTATGTTTGTTGCCACCGTTTGCATCAGAATATCTTTTTTCACATTGCCAACATCAATGTAACATTTATTCTTGACAGATGTGGAATCCTTTAGGAATTGTAGGTGTTATCACAGCTTTCAATTTCCCTTGTGCAGTTCTTGGTGAGTCTTAAGAATATGACCATATATTTTATTCTGTGTAATGTTGAAATACGGTTGGCTTTGATATGCACAGAAGTGTTATAAAGATTTTGTCGTTTGTAGGATGGAACGCATGCATAGCTCTAGTTTGCGGAAATTCTGTAGTTTGGTGAGTTATCATAGATGACATTACAATTAAATCTATTTGGATCTGTTATTTTGCTCAACTGGATCTGAATCAGTTTTAGACACTATTCTTTCAAATCTGATTCTTGGTTTTTTTATGGCACTTATTTAGGAAGGGTGCTCCAACCACACCTTTGGTTACGATCGCATTGACAAAGATAATTGCAGGAGTACTGGAGAAGAACAATTTACCAGGTGCAATTTTCACAGCATTTTGTGGAGGTTCTCAAATAGGTGAAGCTATTGCAAAAGATTCACGCATACCACTCGTTTCGTTTACAGGGAGTTCAAAGGTATTAAACATAAAGACCATGTCGTCTATGAAACTAAAATGATCTGTCATATGCTTGTGAATCAAATTATCAAAAATCTTTTATCTTTTCCTTCATTGGTTTTAGGTTGGCCTGATGGTTCAGAAAACAGTGAACGAAAGATATGGAAAATGCCTGCTGGAGCTTAGCGGAAATAATGCCATAATAGTTATGGATGATGCTGACATAGAACTTGCTGTCCGTGCTGTGTTATTTGCTGCCGTTGGTACTGCCGGTCAGAGATGCACTACTTGCCGCAGACTGGTATATTTTCTTGGTTCCTGAGATCAACATATTCGAATCCAATCTTATACTTTTGTTTTTCCCATAACTTGAAGCTTCTTCATGAGAGTATCTACCAAAAAGTGCTTGCCCGGTTGATCGATGTGTACAAACAAGTGAAGGTTGGAAATCCATTGGAAAAGGGAATCCTGTGTGGCCCCCTTCATACTCCTTCCTCTTTGGACAACTTCGTTAAGGGAATCGAAAGAATCAAGTCTCAGGTTCGTCTTTAGTGAAATGATGAAGATAATTCTGAGTTTCTCTTATCCATATGTTTTTTATTCCCTCCCATTAAAGGGTGGAAAAATTGTAACTGGAGGAAACACTATAGAGTCAGACGGGAATTTCGTTCAGCCAACTATAGTCGAGATCTCTCCAAACGCTGATATCGTTAAAGAAGAGTTGTTTGCACCGGTTCTTTATGTTATGAAGTTTCAGGTGCATTGCATTGTGTTTTCATTCCCTTATTCTTTATTTTATGTTTTGAAATCTGGCAACTTATACAGACTCTCAAGGAAGCCATTGAAATCAACAACTCTGTTCCTCAAGGTCTTAGCAGTTCAATCTTTACTCGTCGACCTGAAATTATATTCAAATGGATCGGGTGTGTTCTTTTTAGCATACATGGCGTTGTAGATGAATGAAATGAGTTATAGTTCTTTTGCATTCCAGGCCACAGGGTAGTGATTGTGGTATAGTGAATGTGAACATCCCGACAAATGGTGCTGAAATCGGTGGTGCTTTCGGAGGAGAAAAGGCTACCGGAGGTGGTCGTGAAGCCGGAAGTGATTCGTGGAAACAGTACATGAGACGCTCAACTTGGTAATATTCATCTTATTCTGATTATACAATCAGAAAATAGAATGAAAAATCTCTGATTTTCATAATGCAGCACTATAAACTATGGCAACGAACTGCCTCTAGCACAAGGAATCAACTTCGGATGATACGACATATGCGCAAGGTATTTTATTACGGCTCATTCTGTTTTCTGAAGGTGCTCGATGTGGAAACTTGGGATGCATCTTTAGTTGAATAAATCATCATTAGTGTCCAGTTAAACTTCGTGCAACACTTCATAATTATTCTCTAACAAAATTTGAGCATAAATTTAGATAGAATTTGAATAACATTATGCCAAAGTTGGATATAACAAAAATGTCAATTCCATAATGACTATCCGATAAAAAATTATGATGATTTCGAAGTTACCCTTTTTAATGATGATTTTATCACAGAAAACAAAGATCAAATAAAAATAAAAATAATGATACGAAGTAAATAATGTTGTAATTTTGACACTATTACAAATTGATTAGGATGGCAAAAAAACTCAATCCGGTGGTTATCCTATCCGTGAGGGTTGGATTTTTTGTGGGTATGAGGAGGACAATGGTTTAAAAATGATAAACTCTCCGTGGGGCGGGGTGGATGTGGATTTCTACTTAAATCCAAACTCATACTCATCATATCCGTTAAGTTTAATGTAATATTTAAATTTTTTATATCTAATATTTTTTTAAAATATCTTATATGTCAATATGTTTGTATTTATAATATGTAATTATAATTAAATTTATTATATTTATAAATTATAATAATAAAAATTTATCTTATCAATTTTATAAAACTATGTTTATTTGAATGAATGTATTTTTGATGTTATCATAATATTTTCATTTATTTTGTAATCAAATATAATGTAAAAGTGATGTCCAAAATTTAGAAATTGTGTATTTTACATATAATTGTGAATGAACATCGACTATAAAATGACGATTTTTCATCCATTTTTTGGTAATAGATTTCGAAAGATTACAGTGTTATTTATGTAATTTTTAATATATAAATATGTTATTTACACAATTTTAAAATTTAGATATTTTTTTAACTTTTTAAGGTTAAGTGATCAAATAAAAACGATATTCATGTTTAAAACATTAACATATATTAAAATTAAACAACAATTACTTTTAATCTTTTGAATTAAATATGCAAATATAAATATTAGAAAATTATTTACAAACTTTTTGAGTTTGGAGTTGTTTGATTATAACAATTTTTATACTATTTTTATCATTTTCAAAGTTTGATATTTCTTTACATTATTTTAAAATTTCGATATGTTTATAAATATCAATCATAAATAAAAACAATACATTTTACAATATTTATTACTTTTATTTTAAATATTTATAAAAAAAAAAAATATTGTCGAAAAAAGTGAAAATAACTATTTATATTTTTTATTATTTAAAATTTTACGTGGGTTGGATTATTCGCCATGAGACAGGTATTCGCTAGTGTAGAGCATAAATTTGAATATTCAAACTCAATATGGATTTGGGGCGGGCATGAATTTGAAGTTATAAGTAATAGGGTAGACGTAGATTTGATCAAACGCGGCCCAAACCCTACCCATTGACATCCCTACAAATTAAAGAAGAAAACAAATTCATTCAATTCAATCATGAAAAGATGCAATGGATAGCATGAACTTAGTGTGGGCTTGTAACCGGCCCAATATCCGATAAGTGTCCATCTAGATAACTGCCAAAATAAGAGGGCCCAACACATACGTGGATCGGTTACAGATACTCGCACAGTTGAAATAAAAGGATTGCAGCCTAACAGACCGAAAGAATGAGCAACGGAATTGCAGTGCATGAACCAAAAAGAAGGGGATCATCAAGTATCAAGAAGAGGCAATCATACATGAAAGATCAATCTTCAAGCGAATAGAAGAGAAAGTCCAAACATCCAAGATTGGATGAACGGTAGAGTATAGATTGTTATCTTGTGTTCTCGGATTATGAGAAACTCACACAACTGTAAGTTATACAATCGAAGCTAGTGAATTGAGGATGAATTTTACCCTCCGTAGTTTTTCTCTGGGTTTACTCCGATTTCCACATAAAAGAAGCCGTGTCAAATTTACAAATCAAAAGTCAAAAGATAAGCAACAAAAGAAAAAAGTTGTTGAACGATTACCTTCGATTGCATCATGCACAACAACGAATAGGCTAACAACTGGTGGCCCATGCAGGTCCCAGACCTGTAAAAGCAATTTTGATCAAAAGAGTTGAAAAGAAGATTACCTTGTAACCATATGAAACTTTCTTGGTCAAGAAATTATATCGTTTGAACTCTATTTGATGATTCGTATTATCTCCTCACATTATTTTGAATGGAGGGGCAGAATGGAGGATCTTCTCTATAGACGCTCTATTTATGAACCTGTGGAACTTGGAGATAGCAAGCTAAGAAATACATAGACGCGAAATGGAAATTATTACACAAACAAGCTATATGATTCATTAGGCAGTGGGTGGATCCAACCTACTATCCGAAGAAACTGATGCAAAGAAGGCATGGGAAAATTTGTCCTGAACATTTGAAACAAAGACAACACATAATTAATGATCCCTACTATATCGGTTGTTAGGGATGAGGTACAAGGAATGAGAAAATATGTTTACTGCTACTGTATAAAGCATGGCTCACTCTTGAAGAAAAACTCAATTGTTTACTGCTACTGTATTCACTACCTGAATCCTGGAGCCTCCTAGTCATGATGTTACATAGCACAGCTCCTAAAGATGGACAAAAGTTAGAAGTGGTAAAAGATTACCTAATAAATGAAGAGATGAGAAGAAAAGACCAGAAAGGATTTGAACCTGAAAAGGAAACAATAACAGCAGCAACCGAAAATAGGGGCAGGCCAAAACAGAAGAGTTACAATTATAAAAGAGGCAAATCAAGAGACAAATCTCAAGTTAAAATATCTCAATAAAGATACTCTAATGGAAAAAGGGAAACCAGAGCATGTTTCCATTGCAAGAAAGTGGGACATTTAAAGAAAGAATGCAGACATTGGCTGAAGTTGCAAAACTCAGAAGCTAGAAATGGCAATGCAACAGCTCTAACACAAGAAGAAGAGGCTCTGGTAATGTTGTCCACTGAAGATGATAAATATAGATATCACACAAAGAATGAATGGATAATAGACTATGCTGCTTCATACCATTGTACTCCGTGGAAAGATTTTTTCACAAGCTACAAAGAAGGCTCATATGTCAAAGTAAAAATGGGATATGATAATGTAGCAGATATTGTTGGACTAGAAGAGATACAAGCAAAGACGACCACTGGAACTACAATAACACTAAAGGGAGAAGACACATTTCTAGTTTACGTTTAAACTTACTTTCTACTCATGTGTTTGATAGGGAGGGATACAACAGCCTCTTCAACAAAGGAATATGAAAACTGACTAAAGGCTCACTGATAATTATCAAGGGAGAGCTGAGGAATACACTCTATTGAACAAAACTCTAAAAGGAAATAGAATAAACAAATGTGGTAACTCAGAAAAAGGATCTGAACTTATGACATAAGAGGATGGGAAACCTCTCAAAGGATGGGTTGAATCACCTAAGAAAACAAGGATTAATCGAGGTCAAAGACCAAACTCTAACAGAAACATGTATGTTTGGAAAGCAGTATAGAGTGCAATTCCATACATTATTGGAAAAATACTAAGAACCACTGGAGTTGGTATTTTCAGATGTATATTACCTAGACGTTTAATCATTAGTAGAAAAGAGATATTTCATGTCATTCATATATGATTTCACTAGAAAATCATGGATATATCCCAAGAAAAGCAAAGATGAGACTCTGAAATACTTTAAAGAATGGCATCTGAAGGTTGAAAGACAATCTGGAAAGCAACTAAAGTGTCTATGAACAGATAATGGAGGGGAGTACATATCAGCAGAGTTTGGAGCCTATTGCAAGGTTCTAGGAATAAAGATGAAACTACAGTCCCAAGAACTCCTCAGCATAATGGAACTGCAGAAAGGCTAAATAGAACCTTACTACATAAAGTAAGATGTATGTTGAAAAATGCTAGATTTTCAAAAGAGTATTGGGTAAAGACACTTAAAACAACTTGCTATCTAAGAAACAGGAGCCCTACATCACACTAAACTATGGAATCCCTGAGGAACTATGGACAAAAAGGAAAATATCCTACAAACATATTAGAACATTTGGTTGCAAGGTCATGGTACATGTTCCTCTAGAATTAAGAAAGAAATTGGATGATCACTCTCAAGAATGCATATTCTTGGGATATGAAGAAGAAAAATATGGTTATAAGTTTTGGAACCCTAAGACCAAAAGAATTTTCAGAACTAGAGACGATGTGTTTGAAGAAAACAAAACAATAGAAGACTTTGAAAATTCAGCACAAGACAAAAAAGGAAAATCAAGACCAAAGCTCAACATTTCAGAAATATCAAATTCAGAGAGTGATCTAATTATTCCTGAAACTGAACTTCGTGATACCTCTGATGAATTTCCATCTATGCGGGAAAATGATGAAGAAGCGGATCACTCCATGCAACCTGAAACAGAGCAAAATGAATTAGAAAATGCAAATGACATACCACCAAGGAGATCAATGAGAGTAAGAATTCCATCTACAAGGTATGACCCCACAGACTATTTGTTAATGACTGAATCAGGTAAACCCGAATCATTCCAAGAGGCATTACTACATGAGGATAAAGAGAAATGGATGGAAGCAATGAGAGAAGAAATACAATCACTAGAAAAGAATAAAACTTACAGATTTGAGACACTTCTAGAGGGAAAGAAAGCTCTAGAAAACAAATGGATCTACAAAATGAAACTAAATGAAGATGGATCTATCAAATATAAGGCAAGATTAGTAGAAAAAGTGTAACGATCCTAATTTGGGCCTAGCTGATTTGGTAAAAACGTACTAAATAAAAACGAAACGTTGGAGCGTAACTAAAACATAACTCAAAAGCGTTAAAGTTTAGTGACATAATTTAGAGTATTCTCAAAAGAAATGACTCTATCACCGGACAACCGATAACCTCCTTCCCATGCTCTTCTCATACCTCGTCCGCGTCACCTACAAAATCTGAAAAAGCGATCACAATCTATTAAATGAAACTTCACACATACTATATATGTCCTTTCACTTCTAAATAAACGTAAACACACACGTAAGTCGTTTCTTTTAATCATATACTTATTTTCTTCTTCTTATTTCTTTACCCTTATCATTCCTTTTCCCCCTCCCCACCTCTTTTAAACTTCACTGTTGCCGTGTGTAACATTCTCGGTACTTGTCCCGCCCAAGCTAACAGTTAGCTGTTGGTTGACTCGACGAGCCGTATACTTCCCTTCCCCGGATGAGTATTTAGGCGCTACCCATTTTCTCACCCGGATCCGTTCTGCCCTTTCGCACGTATCTATCCATTCTGGAACTTATCGTTCCCTTCATCAAACACGCCCTTCCTTTGACGAATCGTGTGCTAAGCACGATGTCGGGTTCGGTTGGACGTTCCATCCTCCCTCACCCTGAGTCTTATTAACATTTGTATCATTGATTCATGTCTTTTACTTTCTTTCTCACCAGCCCTTCCCGTTTCCTTATGTCGGAACATTTCCTTACTATATTGTGTTCACTCCGCTTACTTGTTACTTTCACTCGTTGTAATCCTTTCGTGCTTCCCTACATTTCGTAACATATTTTAGTCCCCTATGTTTTATGTTATTATCTTATTATGAACTATGTGGTTACCATAGACCGTACGTATGGATAATCCCGGGGTCTACCCCATTTTTTGCCCTCAAAAGCTTTTTTACGTTACTTGGAATCTAGATGTTGCGAAATCAGAATTCTCATCTTCTATGTTCGATTTCTGACAGAGAGCAGAAAGCTTCACAGATTTCGCACAAAGAAATTACGTACTCTGTCTTCGCACGTTCTAGCTTCGTAAAGTCTCTATAAATGTATTACTTTCATATGAAAATCTGCGCACCTCCTCTTCACAAAAACTGCTCATCATCGCCTCTAACCCAAGTATTCTCTTCTGCTGTTTTTTTCAAGGTAATACATTATTTTTTTAAGTTTTAGATTATTAATTTGGTAGTTTTATTTATCTTAAATTTGGAAAATAGTTGGAATTTAGAGTTGTGATTTGAGTTTAATTTTGAATTATATTTAAATAATAAATATTGTTTAAAATCATGATAAAAATTGGGTAACGATATAAAATTTGGTAAAAATTTAATATATGGTTTTACTTAGTATTAATATTTAGGTATAAAATGATATTGCAAAAAAGAAAATGAAAAATTTGAATATCTAATTTACGAAAATTTGAAATCTAAATAAAGTTTTAAAAAATAGGAAATATGCAATATTTACTTTTCGAAAATTGAAATATGTAGTAACAAGTTTTCCCAAAAAATAATATAAACAATTTTCACTTTTCGCAAATAGAGAATCTTAAATATTCAATTTTCGAAAATTGAATTATGCAGTATTAAGTTTTCTAAAATATAATATATTAAATATTTACATTTATGTAATTTATTCACTTTTCGAACCTAGAAAATATTAAATATTCGCATTTCGAAATTTGAGATTATTAAATATTGACTTTTCGAAAATAGAGAGCATTAGAGATTCATTTGTTGAAAATAAAAAATATTAAATATTCATTTTTCAAAAATAGCTCGTATATACGTATATTAATCTTTCTAAAATTGTATGATAGTATAATACTAAATGTATTAAAATATACAACTTTTTCACAAAAATAATATTAAATTTATAATAATGTTGAAATCTAAAATGCAACATTTAATATTTTCGGTTATCAAATGTTATAAATATTTAAAGTTTTTTTGTAGAAGGTTGAGTTTATGGTGAGCACGAGTACTATACCGTTAGATGGGAGTGTTTTGGTTTTACAAGATGAACATTATTCGAGTCAAATTTTATAGGGGTTGAATTTAGAAGATAAGTTGAGTTTCAAAAACTAATACAAGTACACTGGAAATTTGAAAATTCCATCGAAAGTAGGTAGAATCATCGATGTTGGGGTTTTTACGGGGTTTTGAAGACAACTCAGATTCGACTAGATCAACACTTGTTGACCGCCTTGATTGAGCTCTGGAGACCCGAAACCCATACTTTCTTTTTAGTTAGTGGGGAGGTTAGTTTATTTAATTTGTGTTCATTTATTTACTAATTACCTATTTTGTTACTTAGGCCACTGTTACCCTACAAGATGTTTCGGTTATATGGGGTTCCCATTATTAGAAGAAGGACAAAACGTACGTTTATTGGGTGGCATGAATTTATTTTTGATCGCTTTGGCTGGAATCTCAACTATGAGAAGGACTTCAAGGGAAATTCTTTTAGGATTGCTCGGTTTGGAGAGTATTTACTTCGAAAGTCTGCAAGTATCACAGACGATGACTCCGACGAAGATTTAATCCGATAAGGACTAATTCATACTGTAATACCTTCATTAAATTTGTAATTTACTTATTTTAATGTAGGTATGCTCGGAGTATTTGTTCTATGTTACTGGCATGTGTATTATTCTCGGATAATAAAGGGGATATGGTGAAGCTTATGTTGCTTGACCTACTTTGTAGCGATGAAGAGGTTATGCAATTGAGTGGGGATCAGCTGTTCTAGCCTATTTATATAGGAACTTGTGTCATGGTTGTATGATCGGGAGAAGCAATATAGGCAGACCTATGCGATTGTTGATGGTACAAATCAATTTATATGAATCAATTATTCAAATTATAATGTATCACTCTTCTACTTAGTGCAGATATGGGCGTACAGTCGCATCGATTGGATCTCACCTAAGATTAGTGATGATCTGCTACCGTGGGACTCTTACGATACAGGTTGTCGCATGGTCTATGGGTGGAGGTAAGTGTGAAAATGTTAATATTTATGCGTTTATTTTCTCTTTAGCGACATTATATTCATCGTTATGTGATGTTAAGGTTCGTAAGGAGAATGGTGAAAACAACATCGCCGAGTAATAAATTGACAGTATGTCGAGAATCATTGGATTTGATGTCTCGTGATGGGGTATGATTTTTAATAATTTTATATTTTTTTGGAATGATAATTTTATTCTATTGTAGTTTACATGGTTACCTTATGATGCTGCGGCTATGGCTCCGGTGGACCAAGAATGTCGTGTTCTTTGGAAGTACCGAGGACCCATAATGTTTTTCGGCATTGTGGAACCACACAATATTCACAGAGTCACACCTCAGCTCAGTCTTCCACGGTGTATCCCGCCTAATGAAGAAGCAAGTTTCCATAAAACGCATACTCAATGGCGGGAATCAGGGGAGGATTGGGCTGAAGTCCATTCAGTTAGTGTTGCTGCTTGGGCTAATCGATTTAATATGTTATACGAGCACACACTACCAGAGGTGACCGAGTATGAATATCATTCTTGGTATTCGCGTGTTTCCGTGCTTTATTTAGGTGACCTACTAATGCTATCGGATGGATTGGAGGAGTGGCAAAGCCAATTGTGTATGGGGTACGTTTGTTTATTAATGGATTTATTTGGACCATTTATTCAAATTTACACTTTTACAGGCCTCCCGTTTGAGTGCTTTAGCGGATGGTATTGTTGATGAGTCCATGTCTACAGAGTTGACACAAGACTCTAATATATTGTATAGTTACCTACATCACAATAGATTCAATCCCTACTCCGGCCACGAGCATCATCAACCGCCACAACATGGGTTCTCGGTGCCGCCCCCTTTCTCAACCTCGTATCATGGTGGTGATCCTTCACAACATGGGTTCTCCTTGCCCAGCTCTTTTGTTCCACCGAATCAGAGCTGGACTCCACAACAATCTGGTTGGGGCCTGATATTACCCGGGGACATTTTAATAATTCGCATACCCCGAAAACCTTTTGGCACGTTCCCCAAGGTATTCTAATTTTATTTCGGGTTGAAATGGCGTCGGGGGTATTTTCGTAATTTGGACACCCCCGGGTCTAGTCGGTGCACCCACTGGTATTTTCGGTATTCTAATTTTATTTCGGGTTGAAATTGCGTCGGGGATATTTTCGTAATTTGGACACTCCCGGGTCCAATCGATGCGCCCATTGGTATTTTCGGTATTCTAATTTTATTTCGGTTTGAAATGGCGTCGGGGGTATTTTCGTAATTTGGACACCCCCGGATCCAATCGGTGCGGCCACTAGTATTTTCGGTATTCTAATTTTATTTCGGTTTGAAATGGCGTCGGGGGTATTTTCGTAATTTGGACACCCCCGGGTCCAATCGGTATGTCAACTGTGGTATTTTCCGTAATCTGATATATTGTTATTGGCTTTAAGCACCTGGAGACCGCATGGGAAGTTTCCGGAGGAGGCGCGACTATTTTTTCGGATAATTACGAGTCGGAGTGACTCCAAGGGTATTTTCGTAATTTTGCGTCCGAAAGATGCTACGACGCATGTTCATCGACAGGTTTATACCTTATGAATTGACTTATGTGGAGTATGTTTTGCCTCTGTTCATGGGCCACGTGTGGATCTAGAAGCGTCCCGGATAATCGGAGATATTACGATTTATATCTGGAGTGAGATCGGGTTTTTTCGTAGAAGTTGGGTCGAATCAGGCCAGATTGGACAAGAGTGGGCTTTGAATCCACAAGTGAATTGATGGGCCTAAATTCTCTATAAATATAGGTATCTGGTCATTTGAAAGGGGATCGGAATCAAAATCGAAGAACAACTCGGAGTCTGAAATTCTAGAACCTCATAGTCCTAAAATTCGCGATAATTTTACTCCAGGAATCAAATCCGCGACAATTCTTGCTTCGGAGCTCAGATTCGCGATAATTTTACCCTCCGGCTCTAGATTCGCGATAATTTTACTCTAAGGCTCGAGATTCGCGATAATTTTACTCTCTGGATCAAAATCCGCGATAATTTTACCCTCCGGCTCCAGATTCGCGATAATTTTACTCTAAGGCTCCAGATTCGCGATAATTTTACCCTCTGGCTCCAGATTCGCGATAATTTTACTCTCTGGATCAAAATCCGCGATAAAATTGCATATGAAAGCCAAAATCTGCCACCAAATATGTTCACTTGAAAAATCCGCGAAAATCTGCACACTGCAGGTGAAATCCGCGATAAAGTTGCATGTGAAAGCCGAAATCCGCGACAATATTTCCCATGAACAGTGATTTCCGGTTTCCAGTTTTGAGCTCATTTTTCGTCACAGATCGTGATTACGACGCTTACTTTTATCGGAAAGAAGATATATTTTGTATTTGTGAACTTTTTATCATAGTGAAACACCCAGGTAGAGCATTGCTGTCCCGAGGACGTAAACCCACACATTGTTAGCCCAACCTCGTAATTTCTCGTGTCTTAACAAAAAAAAAAAAAAAAAAAAAAAATTTCTGACTGATCAATAATACACCAAAAATATTTTAAGACTAGATCAGTTTGGCGCATCTGTGGGGACCCGAGATTTTATCCAATTGAGAGCTTTATTGCTGGGTTTGGATTTCTATCATCATGACCACTTGTAATTCTGATGATGATGTTTTCGATGAAGAGATTGAGGTAGAAACTTATCCTCAGGCAAACAACGAGGCTGCCGCGTTACCGGCGACTCAATTATCAATCTTGGAGGAGCCTCCTACTCAAAATGTTACTGTTCGACCCTCTCGGAGCGGGTTTTCATCCGGGAGGGCACCTACTTTTTATCCTCCTTTGTCTCGATGTTTATCAAGATGTTATGAGAGGACTGGGCGAGTTGCTGTCCGAAACAATACCCATTTCTCACCGCCGGCACGATCTAAATCTATAGATCAGAATAATGAGGATGAAGATTTGGAGGAGCGAAGACGCATTCTAATTGCTCAGTTGGAAGAAGTGGAGGCCCGAAGGTCTCGAAAGAGTAATGTTGTCCTTGAGCCTGTTGATGATGGAGTCACTGCTGAGATATAGCCCCCGCTCGGAATCCCCGAGCACCATCTGTTACACTGGGGGGAGAGCAAACTTTTACTCTGCAAAGGATTGGGAACTTGATCGAATCAAAGTTTCGAGAGTTGAGTAACAAGATTGAACAGAATGACGCTCGGATGAATCAGTTGGAGGCTAACCTCGGCCTCGGATATGAGAGGAGACGAGTGTACGGCGAACATACTCGTGATACTCACCGCACCTCGGCTTACGAGGGTGATTACGTTGGGCAAGAAAGGGCAATTGAGCCCTACCATGGTAGAGGAAAGATTTTGCCGTCATTGGAAGTTTTACGAAGTCCATGGAATACTTCGAACACCTTATCCCCATTTTCCATGGCGATCATTAATGCTACAAGATCTGAGTACATCGAGATGCCGAAGGATCTTCCACAATATCGGGGATCGACTGACCCCCATGCTCATACTTCGAACCTAGAAATTTATGTCAGTTTGATGAATTTCACTGATGCCGCCATGTGTTTCATTTTCGCTGCATCCTTAAAAGAGTCAGCTCTTCGGTGGTTCAATCGATTGCCGAGGTTTTCTATTGTTTCATACCAGGACTTCAAGGATCAATTCTATTCGGCGTTTGCGCCCTTTAATACACCAGTGAAGTCTATTACATCTTTGACTGCATTGCGATATGATTCGTCAGAAAGATTGTTGAGTTTTGTAACTCGTTTTGAGGCGGAATGTAGGAAGATTCCCCGAATTACTGTCAGCGAGANTAAAAAGACACGATTTTTGTAGGTGGAAAACCTTTCTGTAAAAGAAAGGATAAAAAACCACCCCGGCCGTAGCCTTTGAATCCACTATAAACGTTAAGTTCGTAGATTTACAATAGGAGAACATGATGTAGAAATCCAAAGAAAAAAGATCATGTTTTGATGGCCGTAGTCGTAGGTTTCCCGGGTGAAAAAGAAAAGAATAGCGGCCTACTCCTTAGGTCAAGAATCCAAGCTCCCCTCCTTAACACTTTAACCATGTTTATATAGGTGATTTGTCCAGCCCAATTATAACTCACTAGGCCCACCAATAATTGAGTGCAATATATAATGACCCATTAATATCTAAATTAGGCACATGGGTCCAGTAAATAAGTAACCCGATCCAAATACCACGATAAGCTATAAACAATGTCAATCATCAAAATATCTCGATCTGCTTCATTTCTCGACTTGGGATGACTATATAGAAATATATTTGTCCTCGAATAATAAATATCTCAGGGTGATATCAGAGAGGTAATTTCTTTTTTACGAAAAAATTTAGATATTTTTGCTTGGTCTTATTAGGATTATGTTTGGGTAGATCCCAAGTTTGTTCGCATAGACTCAATGTTAACCCGTATGTGCGACCAGTTCATCAGAAAAAGCGAAAATTCTCCCCATAAAAAGAAAATGCTATTGACGAGGAAATCGAGAGTTTGTTGCAGGCGGGATTCATAGAGCATGTGAGATACGCTGATTGGGTCGCGAATCCAGTGGTGGTCCCAAAATCAAATGGTGGCTGGAGAGTTTGCATTGATTTCACCGATTTAAATAAAACATGTCCAAAGGATCCGTATCCATTACCGGCCATTGACATGATGGTGGATGCGGCCTGTGGTTTTGAATTTCTTAGTATGTTAGACGCATTTAAGGGTTATAACCCAAATTTTTATGCATCATGAGGACAAGTTATTTACATCTTTTATGACAAATAAAGGCATTTTTTGTTATAAAGTTATGCCGTTTGGTTTAAAGAACGCAGGGGCCACATATCAGCGATTGATGAATTCAATGTTTAAGGATATGATCGGAAAATGTTTGGAAGTATACGTCGATGATATATTGATTAAAAGTCGACAAGGCGACAATCATATCCGATATTTAAGCGAATGCTTTAATTTACTAAGAAAATATCGGATGAAATTGAATCCACTTAAATGTGCATTTTGTGTTAAAGGGGGGAAATTCCTTTGTTTTATGGTATCTGAAAGAGGAATCGAGATAAATCATGATAAGATCACAACTATCCAACAAATGACGCCCTCCACCACTATCCGAGAAGTTCAAAGATTAACGGGGCGTTTAGCATCACTAAATCGGTTTGTTTCACGATCTGCAGAGAGAAGCTTGCCATTTTTCCGAGTATTGCGTAAAACAAATCTCCTGTATTGGGATGATGAATGCAGTACGGCTTTCGAGTGTCTGAAAGATTATCTGAGCAAGCCACCATTTATGTCTCCCCCATCTCCTGGGGAGCCACTGAGCTTATATTTAGCTGTATCAAAAGAGGCAGTGAGTGCCGCCTTAGTCAGACTTAGCGACAAAGAACACAGGCCAGTGTATTATGTTAGCAAGAAATTGCAAGGTGCGGAATCTCGCTATACGGATTTAGAGAAATTTGTCTTAGCCCTGGTAGTCGCCTCCCGGAAATTAAGACATTATTTTCAAGTTCATCATATAGCGGTATTGACAGACCAACCTATCAGTAGTGTGTTATCAAAAGTTGATGCGTCTGGCAGGTTAGCTAAATAGAATATTGAGTTGGGACAGTACCAAATTGAATATATCTCGAGACGAGCTTTAAAGTCCCAGGTTTTAGTGGATTTCATAGTAGAAATGACCCGGTCAGAAGAATTGGGTAATGAGAAATACTGGGATGTATTTGTGGATGGATCAGTTTCTGCCGGACGAGCTGGCATTGACATTTATTTTAAGGAAAGAAAATCTGGCGAAGAGCATGAATATGCTGTAAAATTGCGCTTCTCTGCAACTAACAACGTCGCCGAGTACAAAGCCCTTATATTTGGTATCAGCTTAGCAGTCGAAATTGGGATTGTTCGTTTGCATGCTCACTCCGATTCGCAGTTAGTGGTGAACCAATTTGCAGATACTTTTATCACCAAAGACGAGCATATGTGGTTGTATTTGGATAAGTTGAAAGAGGTTGTAAAAAACCTTAAGACATTCATTCTCACGTATATCCCGAGAGAGGAAAACACCCGTGCTGACGGTCTTGCAAAGTCAGCAACGATTTTAGAACTCTAAGATGAGTAAAAAATAATGACTATGATCCATTATCAGCCGTCTATCAGTATGGTAGAGAGACAGACCGCCGAAGTTGCAAGCTTGGAACTCTCAAACGATACATGGTTTTTATTAGATGCAGTAACAGATGAACCCTCTTGGAAGGATGTGATTGTCAATTATTTGGTTAAGAGAGAATTGCCTACAAATGAAGGCGAAGCCCGTAGGACTATGCAAAGAGCCACCAACTTTGTGTATATAGACGAGAAGTTGTATAAAAAGAATTTTGGAGGACCATATCTTCGATGCTTGTCCCCAGTGCTAGCAAAAGCCGTTATGGAAGAAGTTCACGCTGGGGACCATTCGGCAGGTCGATCTTTGGCGTTGAAAGTTAAGAGAGCCGGGTATTTTTGGCCAACATTAGTAAAAGATTGTGTGAATTTAGTTCGAACTTGTTCTGCTTGCCAGTTCCATTCGAACGTACATCATGTGCCGAGAGCGAATATGAAACCTTTACCTACCACATGTCCTTTTGATACATGGGGCATCGACATTCTTGGCCCTTTCCCGACTGCGCCTAGCAAAAAGAAATTCTGTATTGTGGCCGTACAACATTTCTCTAAGTGAATAGAAGTCGAAGCAGTATCCCGAGTTCGGGAACAAGAAGTCATAAGTTTTCTTTGGAGATATATTGTTTGCCGATTCGGAATTCTCAGGATTTTGGTATCAGATAACGGTACACAATTCTCGGGTAAGCGTGTAAATGAATGGTGTGAGTGCTGTGGAATTCAACAACGGTTTACATCTGTTGCCCATCCGGAGACGAACGGGCTTACAGAGGTTATTAATCGCATTATCTTACAGCAACTAAAGACAAGGATAGACCAGTCTAAAGCATCATGGGTGGACGAGTTGAATAATGTAATGTGGGCATATCGAACGTCACCGAGATCTACCACAGGATTTAGTCCTTTTTCATTAGTGTATGGCTCCGAAGCCGTTTCCCCGGCAGAAGTAACTATTTTATCCGAGAGAGTTATTGCTTACGATGAGGTATTAGAAGATATGCGAAAGTTGGATCTTAGTTGCATCGATGACCTTAGAGAAAGAGCGGCTATTCGGATGGAAGTGTGTAAGAAGAGAATGGTTAAAAGACACGATAAAGAGGTTCGTCGAGTGTTATTGATGGCTGGGGACTTGGTCCTAAAAAGAGTTGAAGTATCAAAACATGTTGGTAAGTTGGATCGAAAGTGGGAAGGTCCATACCAGGTAACGAAGGTGGTTAGAGAAGGAACGTATAAAATTGCGAATATGAGCGGAGAGGTGCTGCCACGGACTTGACATATTTCCAATTTGCACAAATATTATGTATAGACATGACTTTTCAATCTTTTTAAAATAAATATTCCCATCATTTTTCATCATATTGTGAATTTTTTACATCCTTTTTGAAGATATGAGGTCAATCGGCTAGGGGACTGGTAAGATGGGAGTTAGGTTCATTGCACTTTAGTTTGATGGAGGATGAAAAATTAAATAACGTAGGGTAGATTAGAAGTGCAATGTACCGCCTGTCGCATAGTCGATCAACCTCAAACCTCATCAAACTGGATGTTGGGTCAAAACATTTTTAAAACGAAAAGTCTCTGTTTGCAGCAGAATCGTCTATACATTTATGTTGTTGGAATATGCCAAGGGGCCCGATTATTTTATAGCATGACTCCGTGGCACACGGGAGCCTTTGCACCCGACTCCTCCATGACACGCCGTCGAGGGTCACACCCTCGCCGGAGGCCGGTCACAGTCCGCAGTAAAAGAGGACATCCACCTCCTCCGCGGTCCTAAAAAGACCATTTAGTCCAAGGAAAACCTCACCACTTCTATCTGGATTATGAGGATCCTCTGGTGCGAGGCGCCCAAGCTAGCCGAGTAAGAGTGAAAAATTTATGCCAGTCTAAGGATTGTACCCTGAACCTGGCGCTACTTCTATTCGGGCAGCGAAGGTTTCCTACGTTTACATACTTTTGCGGAGGAGAACGGGAAATGTCCGATGGGTGATGGTGGAGCGTGCTAGCAAGTGTAAAACATAGTGACCCGATAAAGCATAGTGTAAACCATGCCGACCATGCCGATAAGCATGGTCGACACGTCTACTTCTAAAAATCTTCTGCAATAGATAAAATGTAGACTCGACAATGCTGCATATTGAGTATCGTCGAACTATCTTCAAAACTTTGTTCATTGACTCTACTTGGTTGGTGATCATTGTACCGTATCTACTCCCATCGTCGAAAGCGAGAGCCCATTTGTGCTGATTTGATGTCATAATGGGACTAGTCAACCATTCAAAAGCACTAGTATGTCGCATTTGGATTTCACTCATCCACTTTTCAAATTTCCACATCACAGGTGTAATACCAGCTCGATAAGCAACATCTTTAATTTCTTTATTTTTTATGCTTTTGTTGAGGTTGGAAACCAAATGCCTCAAACACCATCGGTGCTGCAATCGACCAATCTGAATTGATTCTAAATTATCAACAGCAGATAATATCCCTGAATGAGGATCGGTAACAATACAACATCGGTTTCCTTGGATCACACTGGTGTCCAAATATGAAAGAACCATCGGTAACTTTCTTCGTTCTCCTTGGGAACTAATGCGTATGCAACAGGAAGTATGTGGCCACCTTTATCCTTAGTAACAACTACAAAGAGTTTGTGCTTGTATCTGCTTACAAATAGTATGCGAGTTATTTAAAAATTGTGTATAAAAACAAATAAGAGTATCACATTGAATACAAATGAGTGGCGTCAACTGAAATAACAGGATGACAATGTGTATAGGCTTCAATTGCCGCTATGAAAGCCCAAAAAACGCACTTGATAATCTTTTGATTATCACCAAGATTAGTATCGTATACGTTCCACTCGACAATTGTCCCTGGGTTTCGATGTTGTAGTCTAGCCATAAGTGTTGGTAGTTTTTTCATAGAGGATTCCCATGAACCATGTATCAATTCGAATGCACGTTGTACACTATGCCAAGCCTTGTCATACTTTACCGGGAAATCATATTTTGCTTTTATGTGCTCCCTAGTCGACTTTATAGGTGTGTGTGTAACAAATGTGAAATATTCATTATAAGTTAAAACTATCTGCATAAGGTAAACATTATTATATATTTAATATTTACTTACCAACATTCTCCCAAATATCAGGTATAATCTCTCTAGCAATAAAACTGATAGACATGTTTTTGTGATATACTCCAATGTTGCCGGCGTTGCATGTAGGAGGACGATAAGTGTTACCAACTTGACAAACATGATCAATTTTACCTTGACATCCTCGAAAATTGAACATGCAACCAGATACTTCGTTTAAATAACATTTCAATACTAACAACTTGGGTGTACTATCATCCACATGAAACTGGAATTTATGATTGATGAGAACTCTAGGACCGGGTACCCTGTAATGTGTGAGGCCCGATAACGGTTGGGCCAATTTAAATAATCAAAACGAATTTTCACAGCCCAATTACACCTTTAAGAAGACCGGCCCGATGTTCAACACGGAGGACCGAAGATAACCTTAGTAAAAATAAGCGTTATCTGCCAGCTGGCTCCGCGGTTCGGTCCGAACGGTTACAAAATGGTTACAGGCTCACGCGTTCCACGCTTCGGGCCCTGTCACGTTTATCATGCTTCGGGCCCGATCACGCAGACCACGCATCGGTCCCAGCCTCGCTTTACATCCTGCGATAACAACCTCTAACAAACTTGTCAGAGGCGGTTACATGACGTGGATTACACTCGCCGGTAACTCTATAAATACAGGGCAAGACGAAGGAAAAGAGAGGACCCTTTGGATGCAGAAGAACAGGCTGTTACGCTGCCGAATTCTTCTTGCTTTCTTTATCTCGTCATTTTCGTTAACCTGTTTGTAAAAACTTTGATTCATTTCTTCAGTGAACAGGCTAAGAGCATAATCAGCACTTGGTCGAGTGGTTTTCACCCCAATTCACGGGGTTTCCACTATAAATTGTCGTGCACTTACTTTGATTTTCTAGCTTTCAATCGTCTTCATATTTTAAAGAAATCAGAACCGAGTTCGTTATTTGAACGAACCGGACGACTGTTGGTACCCCCTAAAAAGGAACCATAACAATGATATATGTGACAGTGTCGAACACAGTAGTACATTTCTTCCTTATCCTTAAAAGCCAACCGTGCACTCAGTTTCGGATCCCACACATTATACGATATGTAATCTCGCCTACGATTACCCACAAAAAACTCATCAACCACCATTCTACCACCTTCAGGAAACAATCTTGTCAAAAGCTCTGTCGGAAAACCAGTCATACGTTCAGCCAGGGGTGTGGCTTCGGTTACCCGACGAATTGGAATCTCCTCCGATTCTTCAATGGGCTCCTCCGTTTCGCCAACCGGAAATTCAGGTTCGGGTTCTGATTCTCTAGTAGATCCATCATCGGATAAATTCGGATTCTCAATCGCTCTGGGGTATGATGTTGATGCTTCGTTATAGAAATCTTGATTATACATTTCTTTCACAAACGGTATAAAAAAACCAAGTAGTTGAAACTTATCAATTTCCGAAAATTGAACATTACTGATTCATTATTCAAAATATACTATCTAATATTTAATATTTTCGAAAATTGAATATTAATTGTTTACTATACTTGAAATACTAATTATTTAACATTACCTATTTTCGAATTTTAAGTATTAATCAATAAGAATTTTCAAAATTTTTTGTAAAATATGTAATATGTTCCAATTACATATATTAAATAATCACTACTTTGGAAATGTCTACAAGTTTCAAAAAATTGAATTAAAATATTTAATCTTGTTAAAATATTTATATTAAATATTTACAAATAATAAAATAAATATTTGATAGAAAAATACTTTTCAATAAAAAATACAAATAAGAGTATTATACATATAAAATATTTACAAATGTTAAATAATATTTTACTACTTCAATGTATTAAATATTTTACTATTTTCTGATTATAAATATTAAAAATATTTATGATGTATAAATATTATATTTTTCTATACTTATAGAAACATATATTTCTTAAATTATATTTTCAAATATTATGATTCAACATCTATATTTAAATTAATATTTTCAACAATATAAACTTCATATAAGTAAATTAAAATTAAAACCTAATTTAAATACTCAAAATAATAATCTAAAACTTAAAAAAAGTAATATTATGATTACCTTTCAATAAATAGTCCAAGAAATTTGTGATTGAAGATTTTGGGAAAGTGTTATTATCATCCCAAAAAACGCAGAAGAGAAATCATGGGTGAAGAGATGTTGGTAAGCAGATTTTGTGAGGAGCAGATTATGTGAGGAGAGGCTGTCGCGTAGTGTAGTATGGAAGTATTATGGGTAAATCCACATTCTAACCCATTTTTATCGCAACCTTTGTAATTTACGTTACTTCGTAGATAGCAATTGCGAAAACAGATTTCGCAACTACTAGTTGAGAAATCTATGTGTCTGTCAGATTTCGCAACTAGTAATTCGAAATCTGACTCATTCAATGTGACCGTCAGATTTCGCAACTATTAGTTGAGAAATCTGCTGTGATTGTCGGATTTACACCCAAATATGTCTTTAAAAATACATCTACACCTTACTATTCTCTCCGATTATTTTGCTGGTTTGCATCATATTTGGTGTTTGGTTTTTGCTTTCGAAGTTTCGTTCCATATTCTGTTTCAGTTCTTCATAATTTGGTAGTGTGAAATTTGGCATAATTGGTATTGAAATTCTGGTAAGTATACATTCTACCCTATTTTTTCATCGATTTTGTAATGTATTTCGGGACTTTTATTTTTTCAAAGATTAGTATTGTTAAAAATATTTTGTTAACAAATATTTAAAAAAATGTATGTTGCAATATTTTATTGTAAATTTTTTTTATATGCATACAAACATATTAATATTTGAAATTATTTAATTTATTGATATACAAATTTTGAAACCATTAAAATTGTAGTTTACAGTTAATTTTTGAAATATATATATAATATGAAATTATTATATTTTTTATTAAAATATACTAAATAATTAAATGTAAAATAGAAAATACACAAAATTTAATATTAACAAAATTTATATAATTTTAATATTAATAATTTTCGAAAATAAAAAATAATAAAACATTTGTAATAAAAGTATAACAACTATATAAACATATGAATAGAAATATTTTAATATTTTAAAAATATGTATGGTGTTAATTTGTGAAATTTGAAAATTAATATATTTAAAATATGAAATTATTAATATTTGTAATTAAAATACACTAAATAATTAAATGTAAATTAGAGAAACTTAACATATTTAATATGTTAATATAAAATATGAATGTTTTAAAATATATAATTTCTCAATATTCATTTATTCGACTAATTTGTTTTACATTTTTGGTATATTACGTTTGAAAGAAATGTATCATGCGGATTTTTATGACGAATCATCTACATCAGATCCTAGAATGAATGATGGGTGGATTTCAGCTGATGATGATGGTTCATCAGATGGAGATTCGGAACCCGAACCTAAATTTCCGGTTGGTGAAATCGAGGAACCCATTGAAGAATCAGAGAAGGTTCTTATTCGTCGGGTTACTGAAGCCAGAACGGTCGCTGAACGTATGACCAGGTTTCTGGCAGAGCTTTTGGCACAAATGTTTCCCGAAGGCGGTAGAATGATGGTGGATGAGTTTGCTGTGGGTAATCGCAGACGAGAATATGTATCGTATAATGTGCGAGATCCGAATTTGAGTGTCCGATTGACCTTTAAAGATAAGGAAGAGATGTACTATTGTGTTCGAAACTGTCACATATACCATAAATATCAATTTCTTGTGGATGATAGTACACCAAAGTTATTAGTATTAAAATGTTATTTACTCCAAGAATCTGGGTGTAGGTTCAATTTTCGAGGACGTGAAGGTAAGGTTGATCACGTTTGGCAAGTTGGGAACACATATCGGCCGCATACATGCAACACCGGGAACATTGGAGTTTATCACAAAAACATGTCAATTAGTTTTATAGCTTGAGAAATCATCCCCTTCATCTCGGAGAATGTTGGTGAGTTTTTTTGAATATATATTTTACTTTTTCATAAGTAACCCAATTGGAATGTTTCCTCTTTTACAGATACGCCGGTGAAGTCGACCATGGAATTTATTAAAGCAAAATATGATTTCCATGTGAAGTATGATAAGGCATGGCATAGTGTCCAACGTGCATTCGAACTAATCCATGGGTCATGGGAATCATCGATGAAAAAACTACCCAGACTTTTGGGTAGGTTGCAGAATCGTTATCCAGGGACAATTGTCGTGTGGGATGTGTATGATACTAATCTGGGCGATAATCACAAGATCATCAAGAGCGTATTTTGGGCATTCAATATTGCTATCGACTCCTATAGACATTGTCATCCTGTGATTTCAGTTGATGCCACTCATTTATATGCAAGGTAATAGTCCTTTAATCTTAAGACATATTATTTTAGATATCTGATATGTAATTATTAAACAGGTACAAACACAAACTTCTTGTTGCCATTACTAAGGATAAAGGAGGTCACATTCTTCCTATTGCATTCGCATTAGTTCCCGAGGAA
Source organism: Utricularia reniformis (assembly GCA_009725065.1). NCBI lineage: Eukaryota > Viridiplantae > Streptophyta > Magnoliopsida > Lamiales > Lentibulariaceae > Utricularia > Utricularia reniformis. The sequence continues at coordinate 669,299 of RWGZ01001425.1, forward strand.
AGCGAAGACATCTACAGATGGTTCTTCGAGATTTTGGATGGTGGTGTTATCCAAGGAGATCGATGTTGTATTGTTACCGACCGTCATAAAGGAAACCTTGGAGCCGTTGAAAGTATAGAAGCCTTTCAAACCGGTCGATTGCAACACAGATGGTGTTTGAGACATTTGGTTTCGAATCTCAACAAAACCATCAAAAATGAAGAAATTAAAGATATTGCTTATCGAACTGGTGTAACACCAGTGTTGTGGAAATTTGAAAGGTGGATGAGTCAAATTCAGCGGCGAAGTTCCAGAGCTTATGAATGGTTGACCACACCCATGCTCACAACAAATAGGCACAAATGGGCTCTTACTTTCGACGATGGAAGTAGGTTTGGTATAATGACGACGAATAAAGTAGAGTCATACAACAAAGTTTTAAAGGTGATTCGTCGATACCCAATATGCAGCATTGTTGAGTCGACCTTCTATCTTTTACATAAGACATTTATAAGTAGACGTGCTGACATAACTAATATGACTAAGAACCTTGAGGTAAATTTCCGAATCATTTTATTTTTTAATTATGCTAAATATTTTTTACCTTCAATTTAACTACTAGGTATTCACCGATCAAACTCGGACATGGTACATCACACAACAATCCAAGTGGCGACATCATTGTGAGCATTACTGGGATGAGGACCGACTGTGTGGGGAGATCTTCCTTTCAAGCCCAAAGAAAGGGAAAAAATCCAGACAGACGGTGGACATTGCAAACCAGACATGCACGTGTGGCATGTGGTTGACTCAACGGTTGCCTTGCTCCCATGCTCTTTTCTTTGCGCACATGCATGGAATAACCGAAGATAGTTTGATTGTGCGAGAGGTGACGTTGGACCTGTTACGACACCAATACTCACATGGTCACCTAAATGATTTGGGCCCCGATAGAGAATTGGAGGATCCAGGGTGGAATTTGTATCATGATGCCAGCCGAGAAAAAAGTTTGCTAGGGAGACCACGATCGACGAGGATTCCTGGAGAAATGGATGAGTAGCTACATAGGTTTGTGTCATTATACTTAGATATTTGTGATTTTGTTTTGTTGATTTAAAAAACTAAGGTTTTGTTTTATTTATATTTATGATTTAAATTTTGTAGCTTTTGTAAATAATACTTCAAACTAAATAATATTCAATCGTCAACCACGAGGTACATCAAAATGACCCCCAGTTCCACAACGTCGAGGCCTAAACATCCGACGAGGTCGTCGAGCTGAATCTTCATCTCCTAGACGAGTGATGCCCTCATCTGTCCCGATCGGCTCAGCACTATCAAATAGACGCCCTACAGGTGACACTCCAGCAAAAGATGAGCCAAACATATGACACATTTGGCCATACACAAAAGGTGTAGGGTGACTATAAATCGTCGAACCCCTACCCGGCTGGTGAAAAAGAGGATGTGGGGTGAAGCCCTGACTCTATGCAAATGATGAGCCGGGTTGACTATGTAGTGGATCTCCTCCTTGGTATGTAGAGGAGTAGTGTGCTGCCGTAGGGAAATCTTCACTTGACGATGGGCGATATTCAGGGACGGGCATCGGGCGCTCAAAATTACTAGGGTACGCGTTAAATCGATTGTAGTGTAGGTACTCGTACATGGCATTGGAGTCCTGGATGTATTGCGTCGCCATGGTCTCGTCTGCAACTCCACTCACAGCTTGACTAAGTCGGGAAGCTTGGAAATTAAGAGCGGGTAAGTGTATTATTTAAATCATTAATAAATTACAAAAACGTACCCCATACACAATCGGTTGCACCACTCCTTCTATCCAACCTTCAGCATTACTAGGCCGGGCAGTGCCTAAGTATAGGACAACAACACGTGAGTACCATGTATGGTACTCGTACTCCGTCACATCCGGTAGTGTATGCTGATAAATTAGGTTAAACCGATTTACCCAAGTAGCAACACTAACCGAATGAACTTGGGCCCAGTCTTCCCCTGACTCCCGCCATGGAATATGCGTCTCATGGAAACTACATTCTTCATTAGGCGGTATGCATAGGGGAAGAGCAAACTGTCGTGTGACCCTATGAACGTTGTGCGGTTCCACAACGCCAAAAAACATGATGGGCCCTCTATACTTCCAAAGCTCCCGACATGTGTCCTCTACTGGAGCTACGACCACCGCATTGTACGGTAACCAAATATACTACACATCAAGCAAATTGTTACTCATAAAAGTTATTTAAAAATATCTACAAACATACATCAGTCCGAGACATCAAGTCTAGCGCGTCTCGGCATACCGTCAAGTTGTTAGTGGGTGCTGCGGTCTTTACCATTCTCCTAACGTACCTTAACATAAGCAAACATTAAAAAACAATGTTACTTCATTTAATATATACAAAAATTTGTATGGAACATTGAATAGTTACTTCCAACCGAACACCATGCGACACTGTGGATCATATTCGTCATCTGGAAATAAATGCTTACTAACATGAGGTTTGATCCGACAAATGCGACTGTATGCCCACATCTACACCAGGAGAAAAAATATAACACTATTATTTAAAAATAGTTTCAAACGAATTGATCTTTACCATCAATAGTCGCATAGGTCCGCCTAGGTTGTTTCTTCCGATCATACACCCTTGGCATAGGTTTCTATAAAGATATGCCAAAACAGCAGACCCCCAACTCAATTCTATGACTTCTTCGTCGCTGGCCAGTAGATCGAGCAACATAAGCATCGGTGTATCCCCTTTGTTATCGGGAAACAATACACATCAAAGTAACATTGCACAAATTCCCCGAGCGTACCTAAATAACAATAAACTAGTAAAAAAATGAATAAAACACTTTAATTAAATAATTGAATAATGCATACCGGTTCAAATCCTCACCTGGGTCGTCGTCTATGATAACGTTGCCCTTCTCAAGTAAATACTTCCCGAACTGAGCAATCCTAAAGCATTTTCCCTTAAAATCAACATCAACGTTGGGGATCCATCCAAAACGATCACGAATGAATTGTGACCAACCGAGAGGCGTACGTCTTGTTCTCCTCCTAATAATTGGTACTCCGTTTATACGAAGGCCCCATATAACAGAAACATCTTGAAGAGTAATAGTAGCTTGTGAAACAAATTACAAAATATAAAAAATTATTTTAAATAAAAAATTACGAATAAAAAAACAAACCTCTCTAGCTACAAAAAAGAAAGTGTGCGTCTCTGGCCTCCAACGTTCGATCAAGGCAGTCAGCAAGTGTTGATCGAGTCGAATACGGGCGGTTTTCAACACTCCATAAAAACCCCATCTATCAATGATTCTCCCAACTTTCGTTGAGATTTTTAGGTTTAGGATATGCTTAATTGAGTTTTTGAAACACAATTTGTCCTCCAAATGTACTCCCCGTAAAATTTCACTCGAGCAATGTTCATTCTGCAATACCAAAACACTCGTATCTGATGGTCCGGTGTTCTCCATTCCCTGTACATGCAACAAACAAAATTCAAATATAAAATGTTATTTTTTTAAAGAACTTCAATAGCTGCTGGGACAAATGCCACAAGAAAGGAATGGGCAAGCAAAAACAACATGCTAACGAGACTTAATTGCTGGCATACTACTTTTTAAAAACTAGTATCTTCTATATCTTAATTTATAATATCATATTCTAAATATTAATCAATTCAAATCTTGAAACTAATTAATTAGGGTTTAGTTTCCAAATATGGAAACTAATATCTTAATTAGTTTTCAATTTTGAATTGACTAATTGAATAAGTGACTAATTGCTTGGTTTTAGGCCTTTCTACTCCTATTTAAAGACATTTTAACTTCCATAATTTACCTTTTGACCCCTTTTTCTTTATATTTTGACCCCTCCTTAATCTTTTGTCTCACTTTTCTATCTTTTCGTTGCTTATTCTTCTTTCGTTCTCGTATCCCTCATTATTCCTCATCTAGACTTTACCACTATATTTTCTCTCATTGTTCTAACATACCTTTTTCCTGGGCTATTACATCATTCCACACTTATTTTGAGTTTCGTCCCGAAACTCGTGCGTACCAATCTTCCATCAACTCCGGTGCTCTTTGTCTAATTTCTAGTTCCGTTTCCCATGTGGCTTCCTTTCTTCCCTGATTGGACCATTGTACTTTCACCATTGGGATTAGTTTGTTCTTGAGCTTTCTTTCCTCTCTGCCTAGGATTTTTACCGGAACTTCCTCGTATGTCAATTCCGGGGTTTTTTCTATGGGATCCCCCACACATTCTTGGATTCCCTCAATCACAATCCTCCTCAGTTGGGATACGTGGAAAACGTTGTGTATCCCCCTCATCTCTTCCGGAAGCTTCAGCTGGTATGCTAGGTTTTCGATTCTCCATTCCATCTCGCATGGTCCGATGTACCGAGGACTTAGCTTCCCTGTTGTCATAACCCGGAATTTAGGAGAGTTGGATTTCTAATAAATTTTGGAGAGTATATTGAAAATATATTTTAGTTTAAAAGTAATAGAAAAATTTAATTATATTTAATAATGAAGATATTACCAGAAAATTTATACGTTATAGATGAACGGGAGACAATGCGACGATGGAAAGTATATAGTCGAGAAAAAATATAGATTACGATAAATTAATATAGAATATATTGAATATATTTTGAAATAAAAGAAGAATAATATTAATATAATGATAACAATTAATGATTAAAATATATTAGAGAAACTACTTAATATGAAATTGATAATATTAATATACAATACATTATTAGGGTATACGAGATGAATTGTGACGACCGGAAATTCGGAATAAATCGAGATACCACTATATTAGTAAATGGAGCATTACTTCTCGGTAAGAACTATAAAAATGACACTATGAATAGGACAGGCTTTTCGGGTTGGCCCGTTGGATCATTATATATTTATAAAATACCATATTTATATTCCAAGAGCCCTAGATATTCTAAGCCAGCCACAGCCGTAGCCACACAAGATATTCTCTCATTTTAGCCTTGCCTTCTTCATTCGTCTAACCTTTCAAAGGGCAACAAGCCATCCGCTTTCATACATACGCGGTCTGTTGATTTACCAAAATCGAAGGGGACATATTTGAAGTTATAAAACGCTGCACTCCTTATCACACTCCTTTGCACTGTAAGTTTTCAGATTTGATGCTTCTCAAAGGCCTATTTACTTGTCAATGTTTTTTGGACATTTGAATGAGCATTAGAAGATCAATTAACCATTTAAAGATTAGGTTTCAAGGAATGGCTCGTCTAATTTGGTGGAAATAGGTATTACCTAATATTTGAGTCTCAGGAGAAGATTTTAACGATTTGAGGTGCTCCTAAATGCCACTGGTTCGAAACAGAATTCTGTTAGGCACAGAAACATCAGCAGAGGTATAACAAGTATTGTTGATTTGGTGATTCCATCGATATGCTTCTTTTATGGTTCGGTTATTAGCCATATCTTGGTGTATGTATTGAAATGCAGAAAAGCTAAGATGATTTAGGGAATACAATGGTAAGGAAAGCACAAACTAAAGGTACACGGGATGATCAATCAAATAATAGAAGGTTCATGATATTTTATAGTTTTTATGATGAAATGTTTAAAATGTTTTGAGATACGTTATCTCTGCGGGTGCTAAATGGTGTCCTTATATGATATTTTCATGAAATGTTATGAAAGAATAAGACTCGGGGTGAGGAAGGATGGACCGTCCAACCGAACCCGGCATCGTGCCTCGCACACGAATCGCCAAAGGAAGGGCATGCCTGATGAAGTGAATGAAATGTTCAAGAATGAAATGGTACGTACGGAATGGGTAGAACGGATCCGAGCGAGAAAAGGGGTAGCGTCCGAGGACTCGTTCGGGGATGGGACGCATATGGCTCGTCGAGTCGACTAACAGCTAACGGTCGGCTTGGGCGAGACATGTCACAGGGCATGTAAAACAGAGCCGGCAAGATAAGTAAAAGACATATGAGAAAATAATAAGTAATGTTTAAGTAATGTTTCAAGTAAAGTTCAAGTAAGTTTTACGAGATTTTAAAATAAGAATTCGAAAGATGAAAGATGTTTTCAAATGAGTATGAAATATGTTTTTAAGTGAGATTTCGAACGAGCTTCAAGGATAAATGAGGTTTTAACGATTTTCATAACGATATTACGAAGAGCTTCAAAATGAGTTAAGTTTCAAGTATGATTTTTATAAAGATGTTTTACGATGAGTGTTTAAAGAAGTTTTCAAAGCAAGAAGAGTTTTCAAAAGAAAATGTGTTTTCAAAGTAAAGATAAGTTTGTAAAGAGTTTTAACCGAAGTTTCTATTATTCGATTATGACCGCTCTACAGTTTTGTAGGAAAGGAAAAAGATTAAGGAAATTGTGGGAAGAGTTAGTCATTGGCTGATACCAAGAGTGAATACGAAGTCGGTAGTAAAGTGAGTTTGTTAAGATGTTAGCGAGAGGAAGATTCTAAATGAATTAGACAAAGTTATATAAGTTAATTTATGAGTTTTATTCCGATGTTGTAAGTTGTAATTACATTATAATATGATAAAGTGCCTTGTGTTCCAAAGAAGAGTGAAGCACCGCATGTCACGCACCGAAACGGCTAGGCCCGATTTCGGGGCGTGACACCTGTCCTTGTGGTCCTTAGTACTCCCTTCATCGGTGATATCTTTAGATAGGTGTGATCCCCAACTCCTAGCTCCAGGGTTCTCCTTTTCGTGTCTGCCCAACTTTTGTATCAGTCATGTGCTGCCTTAATATTCTTTCGTACCACGGCCACCTTCTCAACTGTGACTTCTACCAATTATGTTCCCGTGGTCTTTCTCTCTACAACCTCGTCCCAACATAGTGGTGTTCAACACTTGCTCCCGTACAATGCCTCATATATGGCCATGCCAATGCTGCTATGAAAACTATTATTATACACGAATTCTACCAGTGGTAGGAAATCTTCCCAACCTTCCTTAAATTCCAACACGCATGCCCGTAACATATCCTCCATGATTTGGTTCGTTCTCTCGGTCTGACCATCCGTCTGCGGGTGATAGGCTGTGCTCATGCTTAACTGAGTTCCGAGTGATTTCTGTAAGCTTTGCCAAAATCTGGACGTGAACATCGGATCCAGGTCTGACACAATATTCCCAGTATAGCATCGAATCACATATCCCCCAACTCAATTAAGCATGCCTCTGTTTGTACCGTATTCACTTCTACTGCACATCCCTTGTAGTTTCTGTTTGCCTCCAACGCTTTGGATCCCGGTGTTTTGACTTTGATTTTAGCGTTACTTCGCATTACGCTAAACCGTTTTGCTAACTTCTCCGACACAAATGAATGCTTCGCCCCACAATCAAATAGTAGGAAGGCTGTAAATCCATTAATAAGTAGTGTACCTGGCATGACGTCTTCGGCGTCCGAGGCCTGTTCCTTGTTTACAGCGAACACTCGAGCATTTCTAGTGATCCTTTCCTTTGCCCTGCTTTCGGTAGCCCCAGTTTCGATCTTTCTCTTCTTTGTGCATTCTCGAGCAAAGTGTCCTTCCTGGCCGCACTTAAAACAACTGTTAGATTCTGCCCGACATTCTCCAAAATGGTTCTTCTCGCATTTGGTGCACACAGGGCTTATCGGGAGTCCTTGTGCAGATCCAAAACTCTCTGTAGTGGCTTTTCCTTTCCATTCCCACCGTCACTGAACCTCACTCCTCTTGGAGCTCTTGGTGCGTTCCTTATCCATTCTTCGCATTCCTCCATCTACTCGGACTGCCGCTGCCACTAAACTTGAAAATTCTTCATCGTCGCGGACATACATAGTCAGTTTCACCCTTTCATTCAGTTCTTCTGTAAAACGGTGCATCTTTTCTTGTTCACTCCCCATAATCTAGGGGCGTACCTACCCAATTCTATGAATTCCTTCATGTACTCCATTACATGGCGATTCCCTTGAGTCAGTTTGTCGAACTCGGCCCTCTTGTCCTACTTCAGCACTTTTGGTACATAATAATCCAAGAAAGCATTTCTAAACTTCTCCCAAGATATGGGTTCATCCTTCAACAGTGAGGCCGACACGCTTCCTCACCATCGGGCAGTACTACCATCGAACCATAGTGGGGCCAGTCTTGCCCTAAGTTCTTATGGGGCTTCGATTAGTTCATACTTCTCTTCCAAGTGAATAATCCACGCCTCTACGTCCCCCATCTTATCACCGGTGAAACTGTTCATTCCTGTCTTCTTTAAGGCTTTGATACCAAATGTAACGACCTCGCCTTTTTGCTTGCATGATATTGTCCTTTTTGGATAGGCTGACCCTAATGGCACCCACTTAGTCCTCACGGCTTTACTTTTTCCCTAGCCCTCACACTTCCTAGTGGGTCACCCATCCATGAATTGCTTCAGGGTGAGCACACTTAACTTTAAAGTTCTAACGTTTCGCTTGCCACTTTGCTAGGGAAAAGCCTCGTACAATGGACTACGAATAATTATACTTAACATAAGATCGTTCCCATCTATAGCAGATGTAGGGGTTCGCCTAAGGTGCCCTCTCCCTCGCACAACAGAGGGGTCCTTACATTCACCCCTCCTTATGAACTTAGCGTCCTCGCTGAGGTTTGCCCCAACACACCGACTATATAACCCGGGTCCTGCTCCTATATCAAATGTAATGACTCGCCTTTCCGCTTGCACGATATTGTCCGCTTTGGGACTAGGCTGACCCTAATGACACCCACCTAGTCCTCACGGCTTTACTTTTTCCCTAGCCCTCACACTTCCCAGTGAGTCACCCATCCTTGAATTGCTTCAGGGTGAGCACACTTAACTTTCCAGTTCTAACGTTCCGCTTGCCACTTTGCTTAGGAAAATGCCTCGTGCAATGGAAGACAAATCATTATACTTAACATAAGATTGTTCCTGTCTATAGCCGATGTAGGGATTCGCCTAAAGTGCTCTCTCTCTCCCACCCCCGAGGGGTCCTTACATTTGATGTAATAGCTAAGGAAAAAGGTATGTTAAAACAATAGGAGAAAATATAGTGGTAGAGTCTAGATGAGGAATAATGATGGATACTGGAACGAAAGATGAATAAGCAACGAAAAGATAGAAAAGTGAGACAAAAGATTAATGAGGGGTCAAAATAAAAAGAATGAGGGGTCAAAAGGTAAATTAGGAAAGTTAAAATGTCTATAAATAGGGGTAAAAAGGCCCAAAACCAAACCATTAGTCACTTATGCACGAAAACACCTCGCATAAAAACCCTAAAACACGAAATTATCGCGGAAGTTGCAAATTGTCGCGAATTTTTGGAGTGAAAAATTGTCGCGGATTTTTTGATGGAACAAATTGTCTCTGAAAATCACGCTTGAAAGTTTATCGCAGAAAAACCTAAACCCCAGCTTTGTCACGGAAAACCACAAACCCCAAAATTGTCGCGGATTTCTCCAAAGACACAAATTATCGCGGATTTCATCTTGAACCATAAAACATATATTTTTATCGCGGATTTCAAGGAATAGAGTATTTTATCGCAGAAACATCAAACTATGGTGTTTTCGTCGTGCTTCAACGTCGGATCGTGAGAAAGAAAAGATATGTAGGGTCACGGTAACCACATAGTTCATAATAATATAATAACATCAAAAATCGGGTACTAAGATATGTTACGAAATGCAGGGAAGCACGAAGGGATTACAACGAGTGAAATCAACAGGTAAGCGGAGTGAACACAATATAGTAAGGGAAGGTTCCGACGTAAGGAAACGGGAAGGGTTAGTGAGAAAGAAAGTAAAAGACACGAATAAATGAGGCAAATGTTAATAAGACTCGGGGTGAGGGAGGATGGACCATCCGACCGAACCCGGCATCGTGCTTAGCACACGATTCGCCAAAGGAATGGCATGTCTGATGAAGGGAACGATAAGTTCCAGAATGGAAAGATACGTTCGAAAGGGCAGAACGGATCCGGGTGAGAAAATGGGTAGCGCCTAAGTACTGACTCGAGGAAGGGAAGCATACGGCTCATCGAGTCAACCAACAGCTAACGGTTTGCTTGGGCGGGACATGTACCGAGCATGTTACACTCGACAACAGTGAAGTTTAAAAGAGGTAGGGAGGGGGAAAAGGAATCATAAGGGTAAATAAATAAGAAGAAGACAATAATTATATGATTAAAAGAAACGGCTTACGTGTGTGTTTACATTTATTTAAAATGAAAGGACAAATATAGTATGTGTGAAGTTTCCTTTAATGGATTGTGACCGCTTTACAGATTTTGTAGGTGACGCGGACGAGGTATGAGAAGGTCATGGAAGGAGGTCGTCGGTTATGCGGTAATAGAGTCCTGTCTTTTGAGAATACTCTAAATTATGTCACTAGACTTTAACGTTTTTGAGTTATGTTTTAGTTACGCTCGAGCGTTTCGTTTTTATTTAGAACGTTTTTACCAAATCAGCCAGACCCAAATTGGAGCGTTACAAATGGTATCAGAGCCGGACCCGGGTTATATAGTCGGTGTGTTGGGGAAAACCTCAGCGAGGACGCTGAGTCCATAAGGAGGGGTTAATGTAAGGACCCCTCGGGGGTACGAGAGAGAGGGCACCTTAGGCGAATCCCTACATCGGCTATAGACGAGAACGATCTTATGTTAAGTATAATGATTCATCTTCCATTGCAAGAGGCATTTTTCCTAACAAAGTGGCAAGCGAAACGTTAGAATTTGAAAGTTAAATGTGCTCACCCTGAAGCAATTCAGGGATGGGCGGCCCACTGGGAAGTGTGGGGGCTAGGGAAAAAGTAAAACCGTGAGTACTAGGTGTGTGTCATTAGGGTTAGCATAGTCCAAAAGCGGACAATATCGTGCAAGCAAAAGGCGGGTCGTTACAAAAAGGGTATAGGCAAAAACAAGGCATTGACTTTGAAAAAGTCTTTGCACCGATGGTCAAACTTACCTCTATAAGGATGATCTTGTCCTTAGTAGCCTATCTTGATCTAGAACTTTAGCAACTGGATGTTAAAACTGTGTTTCTCCATGGAGACAACCATTAGGATTTGAAAGCAGGGTTCAACATGTTGGACTCCAAAACTGTAAATACTCCCTACACCACGCAAATACATTTAACCAAAGAACAGTCACCAAAATACAAAGGGAAAGAGACAAGGCAAGTAACATACCATATGCAGAAGCTGTTGGGAGTCTCATGTACTTAGTCGTGTGCACAAGGCCTGACATAGCATTTTCAGTATCGTTGGTTAGCAGATTTTTATCTAATCCAGGAAAACAACATTGAGAATAGTATAGTGGATTATGCGATACCTGAATGGAACTAGAGACCATGCTTTACACTACCATAGCAAGGAACCGTTAAACTTGAAGGTGTTTGCAGACTTAGACATGAGGGGAGACCTGGACACCAGGAGATCCACCACTCGATACGTAGCAACAATGGCAGAAGGAGCCATCTTCTGGCAATCGAGACTCCAAAAGTGTGTTGCCCTATCAAGCACAGAAGAGAGTATTTAGCCTTAACAAAAGAAGACAAAGAAACTCTATGGCTAAGCATAATATTGAAGGAGTTAAGTTTCGGAGTCACAGATCCAACCTTATATTGTGATAGCCAAAGCGCCATCGAGCTTAGCAAGAACACATTGTACCACGCCACAACAAAGCACATAGATGTGCGCCTACACTGGATCAGGGAAGTCATCAAAAGTAAGGAAATCAAACTCACGAAAATAGACACAAACCTGAACGCAGCCGATGCACTCATCGAACCAGTGACTTTGGCAAAACATCAATCATGCTCTGAGTGGATAGGGTTGAGGCGCCGCTAAAAGAGAAGATTCTAGAGATGGACATCTATCGGAGGGGAGATTTATGGGCTTGTAACAGGCCCAATATCCGATCCATCTAGATTAGGGCTAGAATAAGAGGGCCCAACACATGTGTGGATCGGTTACAGATAGTCGCATAGCTAAAATAAAAGGACTGTAGCATAACAGACCGAAATAATGAACAACGTAATTACAGTGCGTGAACCAAAAAGAAGGGGATCATCAAGCATCAAGAAGAGACAATCATACCTTGAAGATCAATCTTCAAGCGAATAGAAGAGAGAGTCCAAACATCCAAGATTTGATGAACGGTAGAGTACAGATTGTTATCTTGTGTTCTCGGATTATGAGAAACTCACTCAACTGTAAGTTTTATAATTGAAGCTAGTGAATTGATGGTGGATTTATCCTCCGTGGTTTTTCTCTGGGTTTACTCCGATTTCCACGTAAAAGAAGCCGTGTCAAATTTACAGATCAAAAGTCAAAAGATAAGCAACAAAAGAAAAAAGTTGCAGAACGATTACCTTCAATTGAATTCTGCACAACAACGAATAGGCTAACACTTAGATACTTATAGGCAATAAAATTAGGTATATATGGAGAGACGAAATGGAAGATGAATACAAGAATCCGAGCAAAACCCATAAAATACATTTGGGGGTATTTTCAGTTATCAAATTGATATTTTTACATATTCAAATATATAATTTATTATACATTTATTCTATTTTCGTTTATAGTAATCAATGTATTGAAATTTGATGGATGTGGTTGTAATTGTGTATTAGATTGATGATTCAAGTTGTTTTCTTGTTTCCACTAGGCACTAATAAACGAAACAGACTTATTTGTTGATCAAATTGGTTAGAGAAACAGGGACCGTCGATTGTTGCCAATTTGGGTTTTCGTTATTGATTACCATTACCCCAATAGCATCTCATTATCTCCATAACTAATGTCTCCCAATTAATTAAATTTATGAACATAATTATTTTTCTAAAAGAACTTTATGTAGTTTCTATTGTCTATCGGTATCTTTTTATTGCTAACATCTACCATCAAATTGATTTCTAAAAAATAGTTTCATAATAACATCCAATGGGATAGGTAGAAGATGGATTATGTATCCCTCCTTGCCCATAATATTCCATTGGTAAAGAGGATGTTCAAATAGCTCACTCTATAAAAAAGCTAAGTACATTGAAAATATTATATCAAATTAATTATTTATTATAATGTTTATTTTATAAGCTATAATATTTCTAGTCTAATATGCAATTAAAGACATTTATCTTCAATAATTTCATTTAAGTCGAATCGGTATTGATCAAGTTCATATTTGTTTCGAAAGACTAGTTACTACTCGTGTTATATATCGATTTATTTTATCGTCTAAAATCAACACGATTTTCAATCTGATATTTTTTGTTAAACCACTACGGAGTAGCAAGTAATCCTCTTTTAAGCTTGTATACGAAATGGAAAATAAGAATTCAATGGATGAAAATAATATTATAATCTAACATATAAGAGAAGTAGAGAAAATATTGAAAATGTTAGGTTAAACTAATTAATTCTTACTTTCTCTCCATTACTAATAAATCCAACTTCCAAGCGTTAATTTGTTATCCATACCAAACAAGCCATAAACGACGAGATTTCTCATTTAATAAACGATGTGGGATAATGTTTCTTGTGCAGATTCCCTAAACAACAGAAAATTATTCTGTTTATTTTAACAATCATAACAACTTCACATATACATGTTGATTTCACTAACAAACAAATTTAGAAACAGAAGAACCGATCTCTCGGTTTGTTTCCACAGATTTCATTGATTCATCTCCTAAAATCCCAGCAAAAAATATCAAGTAGACCCAAGAATCTTTCCTTTGTTTCTTGAACTATCGATTCTTCGTCTCAAAACATGGGTTAAAGCTCGAATAAACTTAACTGCTTGATCCTCTGGTCGAACCGCTGCTCTGAACTTATTACAGAAGCTGAAATGCATAACTAGAGCTTCATCTGAGCTTATCATTTTCTCACATCGAAGTATTTCGTCTTTCACGGCTTCTGAACATAAACCGCATATCCATTTCCCACCGTAACTGTTGATTCAAAGCAACAAAAAAACCAGTTTCAAATCGGTTTATTTATGTAGAAAAAAGTTGCAAGTTTTGGAACTGGCAATTTATCCAACACCTTGCTCTAATTCGTTCAATGTATGAAAGAGTGCATTCTTCTGTAAGTCCACAGCAATCGCAGTTGGCGAACTTATCCTCGTTTAGCATAACGGAATCCAATATTACACTCGTCGTCATAGCTCCTGGAAAAAGAACAACAGAGATTTAAGATTAAGATCCCATAACGCGGTTTGTGTAAAGAAAACAATATTAGTAACGGAATTACCAAATAGGTATAATAAAAACAGTATCAACAGATCAAAGGCGGCGTTTTTCTTCCTTGAATTCAATGGAAGATTGAGAGCAAAAGTCAGATTTTCAAGGAGAGAAACCCAATGAACAAGGGACGTTGTCAAAGAAGAAGAATCGGGAGAAATCTGATTTCTTGTTCCAAAACGATAAGAGGCTTTACAACATATATATATAATGCATTTAACCTAAAAGTACGGAAGGAAATGTCTAACCGATCGTTTATAACTACAATCGGTAGACTTACAATAATCACCATCGGCAAGTCCCACTAAAGACCACGATCGTCACATCTTCATGTCACGATCGGCATCTCCCACTCAAGACCACGATCGTTACATCTTCAAGCTTGCAATCGGCACCTCTTCAAGTCACGATCGGCACCTCCCACTGAAGACCACGATCGACACCCTCCCTCAAGTCGGTAAATACATGTCATGTATTCCCGACATGTTTAAGAGGTAATGGAGTTGATCGGCACTCAAGGCTTTAGTCATCATATCTGACAATTGGTTTTTGCTTCTCACGTGGCGCATCGTCACTTCTCCATCAAGAACTTGATTCCTAACAAAATGACAATCCACCTCAATATGTTTTGTTCGTACATATTGTACGGGGTTCGCAGCAATGTGAATTGCACATTGGTTATCACATAATAACGTCATTGCACTATGATTTCCAAAGTATACTTACGTTGACAAAGATACATGCCCTCAGGGCCTCTCGCCACTTCGATCCCGAGAAAATATTTCAATTTTCCAAAATCTTTCATATGGAACATTTTCCCGAGTTTCAGCTTAATGTATGCCACTATGGTCTGGGTGTTGCCTGCAATGACCAAATCATCAACATAGACCAATACATGTACTTGAGATGTCTCAGTGCAATACGTGAACAGGGAATAATCAACTATTGATTGCACAAAACCTAGATGCTTGAGTGCGGCAATCAGCTTGGCGAACCAGCATCGAGGGGCTTGTTTTAATCCGTAAAAGGATTTTCTCAAGCGACACACTTTGCCCTCAGGGGCACCTTTGTATCTCTGAGAAATCTTCATGTAGATCTCATCGGACAAATCACCATGTAGAAAGGCATTGTGCACATCCATCTGATGAATCCATCAGTTCTTAGCAACATCAACACTAAGCAAAGTTCTCACTGTGGTTGCTTTAGCTACTAATGCAAATGTATCCTCATAGTCAATTCCCTCTATTTGAGTATTTCCCAAAACGACTAGTCGAGACTTGTATCTTTCTATAGATCCATCGGCTTTGCGCTTANAGGTAATGGAGTTGATCGGCACTCAAGGCTTTAGTCATCATATCTGACAATTGGTTTTTGCTTCTCACGTGGCGCATTGTCACTTCTCCATCAAGAACTTGATTCCTAACAAAATGACAATCCACCTCAATATGTTTTGTTCGTACATATTGTACGGGGTTCGCAGCAATGTGAATTGCACATTGGTTATCACATAATAACGTCATTGCACTATCTAGATTCACTCCCAAGTCCGTTAGTAATCTACGTAGCCATTTAAATTCCTGGCAAACAGTCCGCATGGCTCTGTACTCTGCTTCGGTAGATGAGAGTGACAAGGTATTTTGCTTCTTTGTCTTCCAAGCCACGGGCGACGATCCTAGGAACACTAGATAGCTAGTCAGAGATTTTCTCATTTCGGGACACATTGCCCAGTCAGAGTCACAAAAGCCATACACTTTCATGTCTCATTTGGCTCGTAAAAGTAGCCCTTGTCCAGGACTTCCTTTCAAATAACGGACCACTCTCAGCACCGCCTCCCAGTGTTCATAACGAGGCTGTTGTATGAATTGGGAAAGCACATGCACAAAATAACAAAGTTCAGGACGAGTAAATAATAAGTATATCAATTTCCCAATGAGTCTACTATATGGAGTCGGGTCAGTCAGGAAGTCTCCTTTGGAGGCGATCAACTTGTGATTTTGCTCCATAGGAGCTTTGGCGGGTTTGCATCCCAAGAGACCATCTTCAGATATGATTTCCAAAGTATACTTACGTTGACAAAGATACATGCCCTCAGGGCCTCTCGCCACTTCGATCCCGAGAAAATATTTCAATTTTCCAAAATCTTTCATATGGAACATTTTCCCGAGTTTCAGCTTAATGTATGCCACTATGGTCTGGGTGTTGCCTGCAATGACCAAATCATCAACATAGACCAATACATGTACTTGAGATGTCTCAGTGCAATACGTGAACAGGGAATAATCAACTATTGATTGCACAAAACCAAGATGCTTGAGTGCGGCAATCAGCTTGGCGAACCAGCATCGAGGGGCTTGTTTTAATCTGTAAAAGGATTTTCTCAAGTGACACACTTTGCCCTCAGGGGCACCTTTGTATCTCTGAGAAATCTTCATGTAGATCTCATCGGACAAATCACCATGTAGAAAGGCATTGTGCACATCCATCTGATGAATCCATCAGTTCTTAGCAACATCAACACTAAGCAAAGTTCTCACTGTGGTTGCTTTAGCTACTAATGCAAATGTATCCTCATAGTCAATTCCCTCTATTTGAGTATTTCCCAAAACGACTAGTCGAGACTTGTATCTTTCTATAGATCCATCGGCTTTGCGCTTAATTTTATAGACCCACTTCATCCCTAAAGGGCGTTTCCCATTCGGCAAATCTTCGAAGGTCCAAGTCTGATTTGACTCCAATGCCATGAGCTCTGCACTCATAGCCTCGACCCTCTCCTTGGACTGCAAAGCCTCATTAAAACTACGAGGTTCCTCAGAATGTGTTACAGCATTAACAAAAACAGTGTGTGATGGAGAGAATTGACGATTATTAGTATAGTCATGTATGGGATATCGGCACGTACCCGAGTGACTGTTTGAGTAAGGGCGATCGGAGGTTAGGGAGTTCATGTCGTCTGCCTGTACTGTGGAGCAAACATAATCTCTCAAGAGGATTGATCCACATTTCCGACGGTGACCCTTGCCCATGGGAGTTGGCGGCACTGGGAGAGGGGTGGATGAAACTATTGACAATGGAGTTGTGTGGTGGACCGGGCTAGGTAATTGGTCGACTTGTGCGATCGGCGAAGAGATATCTACCTGATGGTCACATTGGGTTTCAGGTCCGCGTTCGACCGGTAAAGGAATGTGAGTATCGGTCGACGGTGGAGTGTTGTTAGTGGGAAGCAGACTTATAGTCGAAGGGTTAAAGGGATCAATGAGGTCTGATAATAGAGGTAAAGAAGTGAGGGGTTGAGATTGACTTGTTGAAGAAATCGAGGGCAGGGAGCTCACAAATGGAAAAATGGTCTCATAAAAAATCACATCTCTAGAAATAAGAAATTTTTGGGATTCCAGATCGTAGGATCGCCATCCCTTTTGATTTGTCGGATATCCAACGAATACACACGATCGACTTTGAGGTGCAAATTTGTCACTGGGTTTTGGTAGCTGATAGGCATAAGCTAAACATCCGAAGACACGAAGGTGTGACATTGGTGGGGGTTGACCGTGAAGAACTTGATAAGGGCTAAGGTTTTGGAGGATTGGGGAAGGAACCCGATTAATCAAGTAAACGGTTGTTTGAACACATTCCCCCCAGAATTTTATCGAAGGGACGCATGGAAACGCAGAGTCCTAGCGACATTGAGGATATGTTGATGTTTCCGTTCGACCCTACCATTCTGTTGGGGAGTGTAGGGTACACTAGTTTGATGAATGACCCCTTTGGAACGAAAGAAATTTTGAAGTGGCAAGAATTCAATCCCATTATCGGAACATAAGCATTTAATGATATTATTAAACTTAGTAGAGACTAAAGAGAAGAATTCCATGACAATGGAGGGGACCTGCGTTTTGTCAGATAACAAATAAACTCAGGTTCCCCTAGAATGGTCATCTACAAATGTCAGAAAATAAGAGCTACCATGTGTAGATGGGACACGATAAGGTCCCCACAAATCATAATGTATTAGATCAAAACATGACATATAAATAATCAAACTAGAAGGAAATGTATCTCGGGTTTTCTTAGCTCGACAACAAGCATCACAATCAAGGTTGGAAGGAACAGATAATTGCCGAGGAATTTGAGACAATACAGATTTAGAAGGGTGCCCCAATCTGCAATGCCAAAGCCACCCATCTTCTTTGATCTGTGTCGCTGCATTTGCCCGAAGATCCTCTAATGAGCACAACCCATAAACTCCGTTACTCCTATGGCCCACCCCAATCGGCGTCCTCGAAGTTGGGTCCTGCAATAAGCAAAACTGAGAGGTAAAAATCACCATAAAGGAATTATCATCCAACAGTTGGCTAACAGATAGAAAATTATGCTTGAACTCGGAAATATAAAGAATATTAGAGATAGTCAAGGTAGACGAGATGCGTGCAGTACCGCATTTGGTTGCAACTGATGTCCTGTTATCCGGCAATGTAATAATTCGAGGTGAGATAGGGCGAACGTCGAACAATAAAGTCAAGTCTCCTGTCATATGTTGATTTGCCCCTGAGTCTATAAGCCAATATGCTCGAGGAAACATACCAGAAGCCAAGTGTTCCTTAGAAGTGTTAGATGGTGCACGGGAAAGAATGTTCTTTAAGAAGCTCCATTGTTCGTCCGAAATCCCGTTCAGCAGATCTCCAGGGGCCGGCGCACCAACGGCATTTGCAGTCGGACTCCTACCACTGATCGAAGGTCGACCGTGAGACGATCGCCCGCGTCCCCTACATTTCATTTTCTCCCGACCTGCTCCACATCCCTTCAAACCGAGATAAGTCAACACAGCTGCACTGTTTTTGATCGGCAATCTTGGTTGATCGCTCCACCAGTCAGGATATCCATTAACTGCAAAGCATGATTCGATTGTGTGTCCAGACATTTCACATGCAGTACATGTGACCTTGGCATGTCTCTCCACTCCATAAGTCTGTGCAGCAAAACTAATAGTTTAACGCCTCTCTTCCTTGCCTTTGATAACCGTTTTGTGCCGTTCATCTAGGATGATCTTGGAATATACTTGATTCAACGACGGAAGGATCTCAGCACTAAGTATATTCGATCTACTAGTGCTATAAATTCCATCATCTAAGCCCAACAAAAATTGGTGGACTCTCTCGTTTTCTTAACGTCGTAGAAAATGTTTCAATGACTCACACGATGTTTGTTTGCAACAACAAACAAAACCATCTTCATAGATAGACAATTTACACCAAAGTTTACGCAACCTTCAAAATAGTCCACCACTACATCCCCACGTTGACGACAAGCGACAAGTTCTCCTTTTAATTCATGAATTCGAGGTCCATTGCCCATCGAATATCGCTGATGCAATTCCTCCCAGAGTAACTTAGCCGAGTCGATAAAAGAGACAGTAGATCTAATCTGTGGATCTAGTGTATTCAAAATCTATTGAACAATGAGAGATTTAATGGCTATCCAGTCTTCGCTCAATCCAGTTCCAGGATGCGGTTCACTTAGAGTTCCATCGACAAATCTAAGTTTTCTTTTAGTCCTTAATGCCATTTTCATGGCATGTGCCAATTCTCCATAGTTTTCTCCTTTTAATATGACCACGTGAATAACCAGTCCAGAGTGATCTGATGGAGCCAATGTCCATGCCAGTGCATCTCTATATGAGTTTCCATTAATATCAAAAGGAACAGGGGTTATTCCTACCCCAAACGTGCTCTGAGGAAATACCGGTACAGATCCGATAGTGTTAGTTCCCCCCAATGGGGGATGCCCAACATAATGTCCAAACTGAACATTGGGTCTCAAAATTTCGATATTTACTGGTACGCTCACAGAGGTTATTTCACCAGAAGTCATTGGCGTAGACTGTAAACCCAGGACGCGTGCACTCCTCATTCTACTAGGGGTTGAGTTCCCGGACATCAAAGGGGGAAAATCCCCTTCCGGCAGTGGAGATGATTCACTCATAGCAATACCTGCTCCGATACCATGTCAAAGAAGAAGAATGGGGAGAAATCTGATTTCTTGTTCCAAAACGGCCAGAGGCCTTACAACATATATATAATGCATTTAACCTAAAAGTACGGAAGGAAATGTCTAACCGATCGTTTATAACTACAATCGGTAGACTTACAATAATCACGATAGGCAAGTCCCACTCAAGACCACGATCGTCACATCTTCAAGTCACGATCGACACCTCCCACTCAAGACCACGATCATCACATCTTCAAGCTTGCAATCGGCACCTCTTCAAGTAACGATCGACACCTCCCACTGAAGACCACGATCGACAGACGTATATATGAATATATTCACGAAAATGAAATTGGCATTTTGGGAAGAAGTCAGGAATTCCCTATCACTGGGAAGTGGGAAGTGAAAGCGAGGTCGATCAAAGATAGAAATGATGTTTTTAAACCAGAGAAAATAAGAATATAACAAAAGTTTAAAAAATTAGCTATCTCTTTATTAGTGATTTGATATCTTAGATGAATTTTTTTGAATCTTTTAAAATTTGAAGAAATAATCATGAGAAAATTTCTTTAATTCATCAATTATGGATCAATTTACATTTCTTATCATCATTTTTGTTATTACATTTTACATAGTCGTATAAATTATTACATTTTTTATCATTTTCCTTGTTTGTTTTTTTTTCTTTAAATGTTTTTCAGTATTTCGATATTTTACATTTTTCCAATTGACCTAGTTTTTTGAAATAGAAGACCAAGAGTCAAACATGAAATCATGGTATTAAGCTTCACGGAAATTTCGACTTAATTTTGGTATTTCGGTAAAATTTGGCTCAAACCAAAATAAAATTTATTTTGATCCAAATTTGGGGATTATATTATTTTTTTATCAATTAAGCTTATTTTTATTTTAGTGTCCAAAAACTTTTCAAATTTAGAGATTTTAAATGAGAATATTTTAACTATTGATTGTCTTGATTTTAAATAATTAATTTTATGTTGTAGTTATATTTTAATAGAAAGAAATTAATGATTAATACGTTAAGTCAATTTAACCCATAAATTAGGATTTCGATCATTCCTCGAAATTTCGCTTTTGTCGTCCTAAATTAAACATTGGGCGAAATAAAATTCAGTCTTCATTGTTTCATGATTTTAGCAATTTTTGTCTCCAAAGTTTTATGTGTGTCAATTATAATCTCCAATATATGAAGATGAAAAGATTGATACCTATTACTTTCTAAATTATTATAGAACCGTCCTCAAATTTTAGTATGTATAACATATTTGACCCTCAAAGATTTTCTGTATTGGTAAAAAAGTCCTTGGCTAAAATCGAATTTGGTAATTGATTTTGCGACTTTGGGATTGTTTTTTCCAATTGTTGCAATCTTGAATCATCAAATCTACCAAAAATTTAATGATTAAGGGATTAAATATGTTATTACAAAATTATGAGAACCAGTTTTATTGTAAAAGTTTTGGAAATGGTTTTCTCTAAAATATTGGATGACACCCATTGCTAAGGTTTGACTCGTTAGGAGGTTTGTTTGTTGTCGTATTGTATGTGGAATTTTGATGTAAATATTTTAAGGAAGAAAGGGAACAAATTTATAGATTTCTTGTGAATTACAGGGTTTGATAATGATGTCGAATTTTATCAATGCGAACAGTTGCCAACCAACCGAAAGATGTTGAGCGAATAATTTCTTCTGGGTTATGTGCCCTTGATCAGTGATTTGCACTTTGCAGGTACTAGATTTCTGGTAATCCATCGTGGTTTCCAATATCACCCTTTTTGTAGGGTAACCAAAAACTTTGGAATATCAAATATCATATCGAAATTTTGGTATTTCGATATTTGATATTTTATTTTATGAAATTATAAAATTTGATTTGGTATTCGGTAAAAAAATGAAAAGTCGGTATATACCGAATACCAAATTAGTTTATAAAATATTTAGATATTTTTAACATTTTTAAATGGGTAATGAGTTTTTCAATTATTGATATCCAAATTTGATTTTTTGATATATTAGAAAGTCATTAATATAAGGTTTCTCATAGTTGCTCAAATGGCTCGTGATATTTTCGTCATGTAAAACTCCAAAGTTGATTCTGAATCTGTATAAGTAGATATTTTAAGTGTCTTTATTTAATGGATATATTGGTGGTATAGTCTTATAGTTTTTTGATATTTTAATATTCAATAGGTGGAAGTAGACTGTTACACGATCCGAAGAGTTCGTGAACAATATGTATTCGGCTCGTGTGCGATCGTGTTCGCTCATTTGAATAAAAATATAAACATTGTTCGAGCATTATTTGTTGTTCGTTTATAATTTGAACGAACACAAACATTTTCGTGAACAAATCCGAACGTTAATGAACAAATATTTTATTTAAATTAATTTTTATACTAATAAATTATTATAGTATTTAAGTTTAAAAACTTTTACAAAACTTTTATGTTGTTAGTTAGGTAATCTTCTTATTTGTTTTGTGAAATATAATTGTTTGATTATTTCTTCATTACATTTATTTTTTTGTTATTTTGTTTATTAAATAATAAAATTTGATTTTTTTGGTGAAGTTTGCACAAATAGTACAACACATGTTCGAAGAAATCGTACGAACAATGTTCGAACAAGTTATTTGAACGAACATAAAAATTCACTTAATAATTTGAACATATTTTCACATCCGAATAAAATATGAACGAATATGAACACATTTAAAAGTCCTAGGTGGAAGAGTCCTTCTTATAGAAGTTATTTGAGTTCGAAAAGCGTAGACACTTACATGAACTCAAGATTGGCTTCGTTGCCTACATTCCGATGATATTAAATAAGATCAATATGAGCAAGATAAATTTGAGAATAATAATTTAGTTTCCACATCAATAAACTATTAATTTCTCATTTATTTTATAATAATTATTTTCGTATTTGTTTTTTAGAATATTTTTTTTTCGTATATGAACATTGTTTTATTATATGACTAATACAATGTGATGAATAACTCAATCATTCAATGCTCTCTTTTTTCATATCTTTCTATGTACTTGATTTAAAACATACATGAAATGTTCTTTATTATTTATTATAGGTGCTTTCTATTTTGGTACCAATAATGAAATATTGAAATTATTTGGTATTTCGGTTCGATACCAAAAAAATATTGGATTGTAATCGATATTCGATTATGTTGATAATTTGGTATTTTATATTTCAATATTTTGTTTAGTTTGATATTTGGTATCGAATGCTCACCACCACTTTTTTTGCATATGATTGCTGACGAGTTTATGGATTTTTAGGGGGTAATTTTTGGTTTCTTGGCTCCTGAAATTTCTCATCTTTCCAATGGGGTATTTACCAATGTTTTAAAACCGATATCGGCCGATATACCAGACAAGCTCATTGGATCGGTATACCGGATATGTATCGGGTATATTGGATATTAAAATAAAATAAATTATAAAATATTCATATTTTATTTTTTTAAACCAAAACTCAACCGGGATTTATAAATTATAAAATATGTCATTGGGTTTTGATAGGATATTTTGGTAAAATATCCGTACCGGCTGGCATTTTACCAAAATACCGGTCGAATCCGGTACTCCAGAAATTTCCGGTATATCGGAAATTTAAAATACTGATATTTACATAAACAATATCCCTTAAATGTTGGTATTTGCAGACACAAAAATTTATAAAATTCAAAAGATCTAACAAATAAACTAACCGTTCAGCATGTGCTTTACCTTCCGGTCAAGTGTTATTTTTAACTGTTAAATAACCAAAAGTATAATTGTTTACAATTTTGATGACGTAAATTGTAACGAAAAAGAACGATGACGAGAAGTGCAAATTCATATATAGTTGATGAGTAAAGAGAATATATCTTTTTAATGTTAAAGAATTAATTACAAATTATTAATGCGTGAAAACATTAACAAACATTATGATCAAATGTGAATGGTTTCAAAATTGGAGGGTTAAATATGAAATTATTAAACATAAATAGCAAATTTATAAAGTCTAAATATCAATATAACCAATTGAAAAAACTGTTGTTGTTTTTTTATAAATTTTAAATTTTGAATTATTATTTTTCCAATATTTTAAAGTTGTTCTATAAACACCACTTGGATAAAAAATTACAATTTTTGTATGTTAATCATTAATTTATCCATTGAAATAATAAATAAATTGATCGTCCATTATTTTTTAAAAAATATGAATAACAATTTAATGGCCATTTGAAAATAATTTAGAAGGGCGGAAGGTAGTTTCGGTCCCCAAAGTTTGGATAATTTGGCAATTTTGGTCCCCAAAATTTCCAATTTTGGCAAAACCAGTCCCCAAAGTTGCGTATTTTTGCAAAATACGTCCCCAAAGTTTGCGAATTGTGGCAAATTAGGTCCCCGGACGAAAATTAATTTGGGGACCAAAATTGCCAAAATTCGCAAACTTTTGGGACGTATTTTGCGAAAATACGCAACTTTGGGGACCAAAATTGCCAAATCATCAAATCTTTGGGGACTATTTTTGCCACTGAAACTTTGGGATCAAAATTGCCAAATTATCCAAACTTTGGGGACCCAAGTCGCCATTTTCTCAATTTAGAATGATCCGATAAAATGAGAATTTTGTATCAATAAATAACAGGAGACAATGAACATCATCATTACATGGACCATAAACAAGTGCTGAAAGATGCTTTCATGTGGTGGATTATTACATATAATATATTTTATGGAATTATAAATTATATATGTCATATCATTAATTAAATATATCTATATTTCTATATTGGTATGATATATATCTATATCATTTATAAATAATACTAATTCCATATGAATATTATTTTTATATATATGAATTATTGAAGCACAATGTACCAATAAGTTATCCTAATTCAGACGAGACATTATTGGTATCAACGATATTATTAGTATTAGTAAGGTATATTATAATATCAATCATATATCAATATATCCGTGTTATATCAATATGTATAACTTAATAGATTATGTTGATATTGTTAGTTTATGCATTATGTGATCCATATAATATTATATATTAAGGTTTATTCATTGTTGATGGACCATAAAACTTATGTTTATAAAGACCATGATGTGGTCTTTTCTTTTACCTTTCATATGTACAAGTTCTATCCATTAAAAAATTGTCTCATTATTATAAATATAGACTTGTAGTGCACACATCAACTATTGATACATAAATTGTATTAAGTTGTATGACATTTGACTTATAAATTACTAAATAGAATAATGAATTATTAATTGTCATGAATTGTGTGACTCTTGGTTTATTTCTAGTCCTCTATAAATAGAGGACATTTGTGTGTAAATAAATATATTATTGTCATAGTAAGTTCTATCAAGAGTGAGCTCTAGAAATGATTAGAAGAGAAAAATTCATTCGAAAACTCTACGAGATGTCTCAAAGCAAATATGGTTGTTGAGATAATGTAATTCTAAGGTCATTCACCTTAAAGGTTTGATGAAATTTTACATTTGGTATCGGAGCATGATTTAGGAATTATGTATTTCCCATTATATTTCTTTAAGTTAAAATGTTTTGTTATGATTTCTATAACATTTTTCGGCAAAAGCTTTTAGCAATTTGTATGTTTGGATACGTTATGAAATCATGACAATTTTTGGATCTTACTCAACTTGGTTAAATTCTTTTACAAAAGCCAAAGCATGTGTATTATGTAGTAATAATATATTTTATTAAAGAATTTAATTTTTGAAGATCACACTTATCTTTGATTTTTTGTAAATTATTGATGATTGTTTTTCAGCAAATAATGATTGTTGATGTCTAATATAAGTTAATTTGTCTCACCAAAGTGGTTAAATTTATTATGTTTTAGATATCTAAACACTTTATGTTTTTAGTGTTTACATAATTGAACCTAAAGGTTAATTTTGTAATCACTAATATTAAAGTTATTTAAGATTATAATATTGAATATGGTTTAAATCCAAATGTTATGATCCCTTTTTAGGGGGTACCAACAGTCGTACGGTTCGTTTAGCAAACGAACTCGGTTCTGATTTGTTTTAGATGTGGAAGACGATTAAAAGCTGGAAATAAGTAAATGCACAACGATGTATAGTGAAAACCCCAGGAATTGGGGTGAAAACCACTTGACCAAGATCAGATTATGCTCTTAGCCTGTTCATTAATCGAATAATTCATAATCAATACAGCAGAGGCTAAATCAAAATGACAAGGAAAAGAAAGCAGTAAGAACTCCGGCAGGGTAACGACCTGTTCTTACGCGTCCAAAGGGTCCTGCTATTTCCGTCGTCTTGCCCTGCATTTATAGAGTTTATAGCGTGTGTAAATCACGCTCTGTAACCGCCTCTGACAGGTTTGTTAGGGGTTGTTATCGCGGGATGTAAAACGAGGTTGGGACCGAGGCGTGGACTGCGTGATCGGGCCCGAAGCGTGGTAAACGTGGGAAGGCCCAAAGCGTGGTAAACGTGGGAAGGCCCGAAGCGTGGAACACGTGAGTTTGTAACCGTTCTGTAATCGTTCGGACCGAACCCAGGAGCCAGCTGACAGGAAACGCTTTATTTCGTTAAGGTTATCTTCGGTCCTCTCGTTGAACATCGGGCTGCTCTTCCTTAAGTGTGTAAATGGGCTGTAGGAATTCGTTTTCACTATTTGAATCGGCCCAACGGTTGCTGGGCCATACCCATCATAAGGTACCCGATCCTAATGTTCTCATCACCAAAGATTAATAGCATAATCAATTATATTTCATTTGTTGTGGTCAAGACACTGGGTATCAACAATCATCCGTTTCGTAATAAAACGAACTCGGTTTTGATTTGTTTGAAATGAGGAGACGATATAAAAAGAAGCAAACAAAGTGCACAATGATTTAACGTGGAAAACCCATCGGGAGAGGGGAAAAAACCACAAGACTAAGAGTTAGAAATACTCTTAGCCGATCTATTAATCCAACAGTTCATATTACAAACAAAGGAGGATAATGTAAATGACCAAGACAATAAGAAAGCGCGAGAAGATAAATCGGGAGGATAACAACCTATTTCGCGCATCCAAAAGGTCATCTTAAGCTTGTCATTTAGCCCTATATTTATAGAGGGGAAGATGCGTGTGAATTACGCTATGTAACCACCTCTGACAATATCGTTTTCCCATGATGGAAAATGTGGTTGTGCCCGAAGTGGGAACAGCCTGAACATGCCCAAAGCGTGGATCGCATGCATGTGCTCGGAGCGTAGAGCACGTGAACTGTAACTGTTTGGACCGATCCAAGGGGTCGGTCCCCGGGTATCTTATTTATGCCTAACACCATCTTCGGTCCTAAAACATAAGTGGACCTTAGGGCCGGTTATTTCAAATGGGCCAAGATAAAGATCTTGGGCCGTGTAGGTTCATTTCTCCTCATCTAGGTTGGCCCAATAGGATAGGGTCTCATCTAATACAGGGTACCCGGTCTTGGAGCCTCATCATTAGCCTCTCTAGCTTCATTGCCATCGCAAAGGTGATACAACGGTTATGACGATGAATGCGTTTATCATGACATTTGATCGGGCATCCAGAGAATGTTTTTTCAACTTGTTCTTGGTTGGGTCCCGAAAGGGTAAGAGGTTGTTACGGTGCCGTAGATTATACTATATAGGAGTCTGCGCCGTAGAGTGCGCTATAGTCGATATAGAGGACTCCCTTCATGATTGGAAGTCTTGTTATGTGTGGATAACAATCCCGAAGAAGGACTTGATTAGGGTGTGGCCTATTATTATTACCCACCCACATATAGGTAGGTTGGATCGAGCCAGGTTCAACCCATCTTGTCAGGACATTGCAGATACACTAACGAAGTTCCCTCCTCCCGAAGCACGCCTTCAGCTAATAGATATACTTCGGGAGAAGAGGTTAATAGAGATAGGGGTAGCGGGTAGGACCGGAGCCCTCGCTCCGAAGGGGGTGTTCTCTAGTTCTGATTCGTCTAAAGGATCGGGTATAGAGTGAGTTATTATTTAGTTCACCTATCCTGATCCTTATAAATTTCTTTTGCAGGTTCTACAAAGACAATGCCTAGCTCCCGATTCAAGCGTATGGCATCAGCATCGGCCCGCCCCACCGAGGAGCAATAGGGGGCAATAGAAGTTGCACACCCTTTGGAGTCTACGACGGAGGCACGTTGATCCCTTCGAGATCATCGTCGGCTATAAATCCCCTATTCAGCCCCACCTGTGCGGGCACACAGAATTCACTCTATGAGTGATAGGAGTGGTAGAGGAAGTGATAATGGCTAGAATTCACTCTATGAGCTTAGCCAGTTTATGCCGAATCGGGAATTGCTCCCCCGTCAGTCTTAACGCAGTGAATCTGTTGCTGCAGTAAGCGGTTTAGGTGCAGAGGGTTCTCCCGAGCTCGAACCTTGAAGAAAATGTGTCCCTGCCACTTGTTCCCTTGGGTAGGGGGAAAAGGGTGGCCGAAGCTGAATCCCTTAAGAAGCTCAAGAGGCTTAGGAAAGTGAGGGAAGCTCCAATCACTACCCAGAGCAAGGGAAATGTTTTGAAGGACCCTACCTTGGGCTCCAAGGGAGTATGCCTTGGACCTGATGGACAGGGTGAAGAAGGGGAAGAAGATGACGTCTTGAAAGAGCGCCTTTTTGGAAGACTTCCACCTTTACGGGAAGCAAAACTCTGACAATGTTCACCCACACGTTTCAAGGGAGGAAATGGTTAAGACATTCCTCGACCTCGCAACAAAGGTAAGTTTTTGCTTCAGAAAACCCAAAGGTTCAGATTTTTATAGTCATTTGTCTGCAGATGTTGCGGAAAGGTTTCACGGCCGTGGTCACCGTTCATAAGAACCGAAGTGACCAATCGGTCCCCCAAGTAGTCCAAGATCAACTTGCTTTGGCCAAAAGGCATGTTGAAAAAAAACATGGAGAGCACGTGTCGATCCGGAAGGAGTGGGATAGGCCAAAAAACTAGTTGTTAGGAGCGGGAGTGCAAATTTCCCTGCTAGAAACTCAAGTTTCTGAGCTGGACGAGAAATACAAAGCAGCTCAGACAGAAGTAGACTTCGCCAAATCCCGGATCGTGGAGTTGGACGCTAAGGTAAGATAGAAAGATATGGAGATGAGCCAAGTCCAAGTTCGAGCTCAGGAGAAATGAAATAAGTTGAACGAACTTCTCTTTCTGGCCTAGGAATAAAAGGCTAGCTTGGATATAGATCTCGCTCAGGCCCGTACCGCGGCAGAGAATTCAGTCCGGGAGGCTGTTTTAGGGTTTGCCCTGTCCCTATTGTTATTTTCTTTGGCAGATAACATCCACGGGACCTACATTACTAAGTACCTAAGCAACACATTCGTGCGTAAATCACATTTCTCTTTTCTTTGATTATCTAGAGGTCCAATAATCTCCTTTCGCCATTCATCTGCTCATCATACTGAGTTATCCGAGGCGATTTGATGGCCACCTCTACCAGACTCACATTTTCGGACCCGTATACAAGTGAGAATCGAGATTCAAGGGTCGTGGAGCGAGGTGTAGTCCTATAGGCCCATAAAACCTTATAGATATGTTAAGACCATTTTCCCCCCTGATCCTCCAACTTAGTTTTCAATCCCTTCAGGATGACTTTGATAGATACCACTATGATTTTGTCTAAAAAAATTTTGAGTATTTCTTTTCAGATTAGTCGATTTAATTTTAATTTTTAATATAATTTTTGTGGGGACATGAGCGATATACGAGGTTGGGCCCACAATTTGTGAACTTACGTCCTCGGGAGAGCGAAACTCTACCTTGGTTTTCACTATGGTAATCAAAAGATACAAGTACAATCAAGAGATATTTATAATCCGAATGAAAACGGTACAAAAAACGATCAAATACACTCCGTTGCGCCGGAACTGCCAAAATCTTACTAGTTAGTGCAAAAACTCGATGTCAATTCACAATCTCGCGACTTAGTGCAGAATGTCGAGACTACCAGGGTTAGAGCACAAAGTCGCGACTACCTTAGTGAAATAGTATATAAAACTCCGGAATCAATAGAACAGTGCAGAAACTCACGAGTGAGTAGAAACTCGTGAGTCCAGGGGACAAAATGTCGCCCCCATGACCAAGGACACAGAAACTTGCGACTACTTGCAAAAAGTCGCGAGTGCCAGGGTTAGTTTAAGTGAAAATTAACCCTTTTCCAGTGGATTGGGTCTTATATTTATAGAGAAAATAAGCCCAATCAGTAGGTTTCAGGCCTAGGAATCCAATTTCACTTTTTTAGCCAAAATTACTTAGATTATTTCTAATTAAGCTGGAATAAATGCCATAACATCCCGTAGCTTCAGAAATACATCACGGTCTAGAGTTAGTCATAAATGTAGATGAGAAAATATCGGAAAATCCCGTTGACTAGTTCCTTGTGTCTAAATATTGAATAGATAGTTTGAAATATTGCTAAAACTTACCAGCGCTCTCTTCGTGTTTCAAATTACCAAAATACCCTTGGCCCCGTTATGGATTGAAATTGTCCAAAACTACTAGAAATGTCAGTACAAAACTCATATGTGGGCCCGGGAGATCCAAATCATAAGAATACTCCAAAAAAGCATTATTCCATAAATATACGAGAAACGTGAAAATACCATTTAGCCACATCGAACGAGCTCCCGGGGTGTCGTAATACCGAAAATACCCCCGAATAATATCACATTGTGAGTCCATTGGTCTAGGGATGAGCCACTGATTAGAAATATTGGGTAATGCCAACTTAATACAGAAATCCCGAACGTCACTTCCGCAAAACTAGAGCCCGTTGTCTCATACCAATGCTCGGGGTACCCCGAAGCGGCTTACGATGTTTCTCCAAAACAAATGTTTCCCAACTTTCTCTAAAATAATGGCCACCGCTTCTGCGTCGATCCACTTGGTGTAATATTCCACTACTACAATGCAGAACTTCCGTTGCCCTACTGATATCAATTCCCCATATGTCAAACGGATAGGGTAGTGTGGTCACCGATAGGGGAGCCCCTGGCAGTTGCGGGACCGGAGCATGATATTGACAAACAGCACAGCGTTTGGTATACTTCTTATTATCTTTGAGCATTGTTGGCTAAAAATATTCGCATATGATAATGCGATGATATAGGGATCGAGCTCTGGAGTGGATACCGCATATTCCTTCATGATCATAAATCATTACACCTTCAGCCTCAATAGGAGACGAACATCACAAGACTGGTCCCTCGAAACTCTTTTTAAATAATCTCCGATTGCTCAAAACATATCTTTTAGCTCGGAACTCAATTTTTCTAGCCTCTGATGTGTTCCCAGGAAGATGGCAATTGGTAAGATATTTGATAAAGGGGTCCATCCATATGGGTTCCCCATGAGATTCAGTAGCATCAATTTTCAGGCCCTTAAGTTCATGACATAACGCCTCGATTTCTTCAACTGATTGTTCGGTCACAGATATCTCGATCGAAGGTCGGTATTGGATGTGGACCGATATAGTGCCTGGTTCTATATTCGGCATGCTTGCGGCCAATCTGTCCAACGCACCAGCAATCTTGTTCTGTTATCGCGGCTCATGATCAAGTGAAAATTTGTTGAACTTCTTAAATAATTCTAGAACTTTTGCATGATACAACTTCATCATAGGCTCATGTAACGACCCTAATTTGGGCCTAGCTAATTTGGTAAAAACGTACTAAATAAAACGAAACGTTCGAATGTAAACTTAAAACAAACTTCAAAAGCATTAAAGTTTAGCGACATAATTTAGAGTATTCTCAAAAGACCGGACTCTATCATAGGACAACCGATGACCTCCTTCACATGCCCATCTCATACCTCGTCCGCGTCACCTACGAAATCTGTAATGCGGTCACAATCTATTAAAGAAAACTTCACACATACTATAATATTCCTTCCATTTCTTAAATAAAACATACACACACACGTAAGTCGTTTCTTTTAATCGTTTTCTTATTTTCTTCTTCCTATTTCTTTACCCTTATCATTCTTTTCCACCCCTCCCTTCATCCCTTAACTTTACTCTTGTTGAGTGTAACATGCTCGGTACATGTCCCGTCCAAGCCAACCGTTAGTTGATGGTTGACTCGACGGGCCGTATGCTTCCCTTCCTCGGGTGAGTACTTAGGCGCTACCCCTTTTCTCACCCGGATCCGTTTTTCCCGTTCGTACGTATCTTTCCATTCTGGAACTTATCGTTCCCTTCATCAGACATGCCCTTCCATTGCGCGAATCGTGTACTAAGCACGATGCCGGGTTTGGTCGGACGGTCCATCCTTCCACACCCCGAGTCTTATTAACGTTTGCCTCACTCATTCGTGTCTTTTACTTTCGTTCTTACTAGCCTTTCCCGTTTCCCTACATCGAAACCTTCCCTTACTATATTGTGTTCACTCCGCTTACCTGTTGCTTTCACCTGTTATAATCCCTTTGTGCTTCCCTGCAATCCGTAACATATCTCAGTACTTGATTTTTGATGTTATTATCTTATTATTAACTGTTTGGTTACCGTTGACCCTTCGTATCCTTCTCTTTCACGATCCGACGTTGGAACGCGACGTAAACACCCTAATTTGATGTTTCCGCTATAAAATTAATCTATCCTTGAAATCCATGATAAAATGAGGTTTGTGGTTTAGGTTTCCGTGACAATTTCGAAATTCTTAATTTCCGCGATAATATGCTTCCTTCGAAAATACATGATAATTTGCAACCTTCGAAAATCCGCGATAATTTGCTGCCCTTGAAAATTTGCGATAATTTGAGCGATGAAAATTCCGCGGTAATTTTGGGGTTAAGTGTTTTTCCGTGATAAAATTGTAAGCTCGATTTTTCCGCGATAATTTTGTTCACTCAGAAATCCACTATAATTTCGTGTTTTAGGGTTTTCCGTACGTTTTTTGTGCCTAAGTAAAAAGTGAGTTGGTTTAGTGCCTTTCCACCCCTATTTATAGACATTTTAACTTCCCTAATTCACATTTTGACCCCTCATTCTTTTTATTTTGACTCCTCCTTTATCTTTTGCTTTACGTTTCTATCTTTTCGTTTCCTTTTTCGTTCTTTCATTCATGTATCCCTCGTTATTTCTCATCTAGACTTTACCAGTATATTCCCTACTATTGTTCCAACATACCTTTTTCCTGGCTATTACATCCTTCCCCACTTATTTGTGTTTAGTCCCAAAACTCGTGCGTACCAATCTTCCATTAATTCCGGTGCTCTTTGTCTAATCTCTCGTTCCGTTTCCCATGTAGCTTCCCTTTCTCTCTGATTGGACCATTGTACTTTCACCATGGGAATTAGTTTGTTCCTGAGTTTTCTTTCCTCTCTGTCTAGGATTTTCACTGGAACTTCCTCATATGTCAATTCCGGGGTTATTTCTATGGGTTCCCCCACACATTCTTGGATTCCTTCAGTCACAATTCTCCTCAGTTGGGATACGTGGAAAACGTTGTGTATCCCCCTCATCTCTTCCGGAAGCTTCAGCTGGTATTCTAGGTTTCCGATTATTCGTTTCACCTCGTATGGCCCGAAGTACCAAGGACTCAGCTTCCCTGTCCTTGTGGTCCTTAGTACCCCCTTCATCAGTGATATCTTCAGATAGGCGTGATCCCCAGCTTTTAGCTCCAGGGGTCTCCTTTTCGTATCTGCCCAACTTTTGTATCGATAGTGTGCCGCCATAATGTTCTTTCGCACCACGGCCACCTTCTCAACGGTGACTTCCACCAATTCTGTTTCCGTGGTCATGCTCTCTCCAACCTCGTCCCAGCATAGTGGTGTTCGACACTTCCTCCCGTACAGTGCCTCATATGGGGTCATGCCAATGCTGCTCTGAAAACTATTATTATATGCAAATTCTACCAGTGATAGGAAATCTTCCCAACCTCCCTTAAATTCCAACACGCATGCCCGTAAAATATCCTCCATGATTTGGTTCAATCTCTCGGTCTGACCATCCGTCTGTGTGTGGTAGGCTGCGCTCATGCTTAACTGAGTTTCGAGTGATTTGTGTATGCTTTGCCAAAATCTAGACGTGATCCTCGGATCCCGGTCTGACATAATATTTACTGGAACTCCATGTAGCTTAACTATGTTATCCACATATCTTATGGCTAGTCTGTCTACTCCGTATGTTGTCTTGACTGCTAAGAAATGAGCTACCTTTGTTAGGCGGTCAACCACTACCCATATCGTGTCGTTCATCCGTGGGCTCTTGGGTAATACCACCACGAAGTCCATACCGATGCTATCCCATTTCCACTCTGGAATTTCCAAGGGTTGTAGCTCGCCCATTGGACGTTGGTGTTCGGCCTTAACCCGTTGGCAATTTTCGCATTTGGCCACAAAGTTTGCAATCTCATTTTTCATTCCATTCCACCGCCAATGTGTTTTTAGGTCACGATACATCTTTGTACTTCCTAGGTGAACTGAGAAGGCCGAACTGTGTGCCTCTGCCATAATCTTCTTTCTTAACTCCGGCCTGTTTGATACCCATACCCGTTCATTCATTCTTATTAGCCCATCGCTTCCTTTGTTTATCTCTGATTTATTGCTTCTGGCTCCCTCTTTTCGTGTTACAAGTTTCTCGGGGTCTAATATCTAGGCCTCTAGTACTTCCTCTAGTATCTCTGGCTTTGCGGTAACAGTCTCTAATATGATTGTGGTCGACTCTACCACTTCCAATTGTAGGTTCTCCATTTCTTTTAACAATGTGTTTGCTAACGACCCAAATTTGGGCCTAGCTAATTTGGTAAAAACGTACTAAATAAAACGAAACGTTAGAACGTAAACTTAAAACGTAGTTCAAAAGCATTAAAGTCTAGCGACATTATTTAGAGTATTCTCAAAATACCGGAATCTATCACTGGACAACCGATAACCTCCTTCCCATGCCCATCTCATACCTCGTCCGCGTCACCTACAAAATCTATAAATCGGTCACAATCTATTAAAGAAAACTTCACACATACTATAATTGTCCTTCATTTTCTTAAATGAACATACACACACACGTAAGTCGTTTCTTTTAATCGTATTCTTATTTTATTCTTCCTATTTCTTTACCCGTATCATTCTTTTCCCCCCCTCCCTTCTTCCTTTAACTTTACTATTGCCGAGTGTAACATGCTTGGTACATGTCCCGCCCAAGCCAACTGTTAGTTGTTGGTTGACTCGACAGGCCGTATGTTCCCTTCCCCGGGGAGTACTTAGGCGCTACCCCTCTTCTCACCCTGATCCGTTCTACCCTTTCGAATGTATCTTTCCATTCTGGAACTTATCGTTCCCTTCATCAGACATGCCCTTCCTTTGGCGAATCGTGCACTAAGCACGATGCTGGGTTTGGTTGGACAGTCCATCCTTCCACACCTCGAGTCTTATTAATGTTTGCCTCATTCATTCGTGTCTTTTACTTTCGTTCTTACTAGCCCTTCCCATTTCCCTACATCGGAACCTTCCCTTACTATATTGTGTTCACTCCGCTTACATGTTGCTTTCACTTGTTATAATCCCTTTGTGTTTCCCTGCAATCCGTAACAAATCTCAGTACTTGATTTTTGATGTTATTATCTGATTATTAACTGTTTGGTTACCGTAGACCCTTCGTATACTTCTCTTTCACGATCCGACGTTGGAACGCGACGAAAACACCCTAATTTGATGTTTCCGCGATAAAATTACTCTATCCTAGAAATCCGCGATAAAATGAGGTTTGTGGTTTCGAAATCCGCAATACAATTTCAAAATTCTGAATTTCCGTGAAAATTTGCTTCCTTCAAAAATCCTGATAATTTGCTACCTTTGAAAATCCACAATAATTTGCTACCCTTGAAAATGCGAGATAATTTGAGCTCTGAAAATTCCGCGGAAATTTTGGGGTTAAGGGTTTTTCCACGATAAATTTGTAAGCTCGATTTCTCCGTGATAATTTTGTTCGCTCAGAAATCCGCGATAATTTGTGTGGTGAAAATCCGCGATAATTTCGTGTTTTAGGGTTTTCCGTATGTTTTTCGTGCCTAAGTAACAAGTTACTTGGTTTATGACATTTCCACCTCTATTTATAGATATTTTAACTTCCATAATTCACATTTTGACCCCTCCTTCTTTTTATTTTGACCCCTCCTTTATCTTTTGCTTTACTTTTCTATCTTTTCGTTTCCTTTTTCGTTCTTTCATTCTAGTATCCCTGGTTATTCCTCATCTAAACTTTACCACTATATTCCCTACTATTGTTCCAACATACATTTTTCCTGTCTATTACAGCTCATGTGTGTCAAATCTTCCTGCAAATGGTTCCACGACTAACTTGGAATCCGACAACATTCGCACTTTAGCAAATCTTATCTTTCGGGCCAGGGTCATTCTCGATAATACATCCTCAATTTCCACCATGTTATTAGTTCTTGAGAATAAGAACTTAACTGAGGAATGAATAACGTCACCTTGCAGTGTAGTGAGGGTAATGCCTACCCCTTTTCCTCCAAAAGTTGTTCCATCATCATAAATGATCTATCGATCATCCTCTTGGATTAAGAATATCGTTGATCGGGTCATTTCAACCACGAATTCAGCAAGAACCTGTGCCTTGATCGCCCATCTTGGTACAAATTTCAGATACAAGGAGTTTATCTTAATTGCCCACTTAGTAATCTCTCTTTAAGATCTACCTGATTCAAGACTGCTTTCAGAGACTGATCAGTATAGACATAAACCTTTCGCCTTCAAAATAGTGATTTAGCTTAAATATAGCTTTCTTCAATGCCAGCATGAATTTTTCCATGTTAGTGTATCTGGTCTCTGCCGATACCAAAGAGTGACTCACGTAATAAACTGGTCTATGGATATCATCCCTAATAGACTTCAGATATATCTAAGTATAATCACAACGGTTCATCGCTGCTATGACTCACCATCACAGGGTAGTGCTCAAATAAGTTCTCAACTCTGAGAAAGCCCGATCATATTCTTCGGTCCAATTTAAAAGGCTTGCATTCATTAATACTCTGACGAAGGGTAAGGCTCGATCTGTAGGTCTAAAACTAAATTTGCTCAGCGCAGCTAGATGACCAGTCAGCCTTTGGAATTCCCTTTTATTTCTCGGAGGTTGCATGTCAATGATGGTTTCAACCTTCTCATGGTTAACCTCTATGCCTTTCTCACAAACATAATATCCTAAGAACTTTATGCTTCGGATCCCGAAGCAGCACTTGTTCGGATTTAGTTTGAGCTTATATTTGAGGCATACTTTAAAACAGTAAGACAAATAAGAAACATGGTCTTCATCATTCATGAATTTGACAATCATATCATCAACATACACTTCTATCGTATGACCTATCAAATCTCTAAAGATTTTGTTGACCAACCTCTGATATGTTGCTCCTGCATTCTTCAAGCCAAAAGGCATAACCACATAACCACATAGCAATAAAAGCCATCTTCGGTCATGAATGCCTACTTCTTATGATTTTTTTCAGCAAGGAAGATTTGATGGTACTCGGAGTAGGCATCCATGTGCTCATCATCGTGCTGCTAGCAATAGCGTCCACAATACGGTCAATATGTGGCAAGGGAATGGATCAGATTCACAACTCTTGTTGACATCGGTGAAATCAATGAACATTCTCTACTTCCCGTCTGCGTTGGAAACCACCACCGGGTTCGTGAGCCATTCAGTGTAGTGGATTCCTCTGATAAATCCTAACAGCATCAACTTAATCATTTTCGCCCGGATGACTTCAATTTTTTCAGGAGACTTGCGTCTTCTCTTTTGCCTGGCTTCGCTCCGGGCTCAGTGTTGATCTAATGTTCACTTTTAGATCGGTCAATCCCCAGAACATCATCCGGGGTCCAAGAAAATTTGTCCATTTGGCATCTCAGCAAATGGACAAATTCTTCTTCAAAAGATGGGGCCAAATATGCCCCGATGCGAGTCATTTTGGTTGAATCACCCTCAACCAAGTTGATTAATTTGAACCCGATGGGTTCCATAGCCTGCCTCGGGTGCGGTTGCTCTTCCAGCAAATCCAGCCTGTCCCTCTTGACAGGTGCCAAAGTTTGGCACGAGCTCATGTAGTACTGTTTTCCTACGGTCTGATCCCCTTTAACAGATATAATTCCATTTGCAAATGGGAACATGAGCATCATATGATAAGTAGAAGTGACTGCCTCAAACTTACTGAGTCCGGTCTGTTCAATAATGGCGCTGTAAGCAGGTTGACTTCCATGACACTAAATTCAAGGATCTCCGTTCTGTCCTTGGATTGATCTCCCAAAGTAATTGGGAACAAAATCTTCCCGCATCGAATGATGCTCCTCCAGTCGAATGCCATAGGGTGATATTAGCAATGGGGAGATCATGACCCGGAGCCCCCAACATCTCAGCCACTTCGCGATTTATCAGGTTGCACGAAACTCCGGTGTCCACCAAGATTCTGTGTACCGGATGATTAGCAATCACTCTAGTGATGATAAGAGGATCATCAAACGGATCTGTATCTCCTTCCCGATCCGCATCGGTGAAGGTAATGACGTCTTCATAAGAAGAAGACCACTCGACAACATTGTACTTAACCAGCGCCACAGATTCAGAACTTTCTGCAGGAATCCCCACGCGCTGCTTTCTTTCGGTCCCGGATCGATTCATTAATGCGAATTCTACCGGAGATAACATAAATATCTCCTTCCACAGTACTCTTTGGTGGAGCTGCCTCATTTTGCGGAGGTTGTGCCTTCACTGCAACTGGCGGAGGAGGAGGATTCTCCTATCTCCCTTCTTCATTCTGCGGGGTTCGGCCACCCGACCCAGGAAACGTCTTCTTTGGTCCTGGCCACAGTTCTCTCGACCGTGCTTGCCTCTTTCATGTTCTTGCGGAGGTGACATTCGATCCTCCGCTAGGTCATTATATTTTTGGCGCTGTCTCCGATTATCCCTGCCTCGCGGCCTGTGACGATGGTCACATTGACGGCCCCTACATGGAGATTCAGCTCGCTTGCCCTTAGGATCACTCTAATCGGGCCTTTCTTTAGTCATCGCCGCTACTGTCTCCTACAGTAAAGGGCATTTCAGCGTCCGGTGATCGTGGTTATGATACAACTCACAATACACCCGTTATTCTTCCTACTTCGGGGGAGCATTCCTCTCAGTCACATCCCCTACTTCTTGGAACTGTCTCTTAGGGTACGAAGGCCTATGATCACCTGCGGGCTCAGAATTCCAGCTAGGCTTCCTATAGTTCGGTCTCAGCACTTCATCCACCTTAATATATTTATTGATTTTTCGCATATGCTTACACACGGTGGATTGGGGTATCTTCACCATACTGGCAGAGAGGCCACATGGTCCCAGAACTAGCTATAAAATATTGACCTTATCCCTGAGCTCTAGTTTGATACCCTGGGCTGTTTATTAAACTTCTCCATGAAGGACTAGAGACTCATCTTCGCCGAGATATACTTCAGCTGATTTATGTTCTGCTTGCTTTGGGGAGGTCCTACATTCGGCGCAAACTGCTCAAAGAAAGCCAAGATGAATCATCCATACGACTGCAAGGATCGGGCTGGCAAGTTCTTAAACCAGGTTCAGGCATCGCCTTGCAAACCTACCGTGATGATGTGACACTTCAGTGAATCTGAGGCCCTAACCATTCCCATTCTTAGCTCGAAATCCGCAACGTGATCAATGGGATCCCCATCGCCTCTAATTGTCGGCAACCATCTCGGGGTTGCGATAATGTCGATTTAGGACTACCGCCCAGATTTCTTCAGAGAAAGGGACCATCAAATCTCCCAAGGCGGCAGAGACATCGGCAGACTGCTGGGATGACTTTTGGGCAGCGTGTAGATTATGCCACCGGTCACATCCTTACTCTGCTTGATTGGAACCTCCATTGCCCTGTAGCATATTTTGGGAAAATTCCATCTTCCCAAAGAAGAAAAGAATTCCCGTTATCCAGAGTCGGATCAAATTAATATGATGAGAACCGAATGTAAATGAAGAAAGGTAAAAGACACAAGATTTACCATGGAAACCCAAAACCGGAAAACCACGTGACCGATAAACCTCGGCCGTGAACTCACTATCACAAGAAGAATAGAATTGATTGATTACAATTGTCTTCATGAGACATCTATTTATAGAGTCCAACTAGGATCTAATTTAGGAAATATTCTACAATATTCTCTTTCCATATCTTTGACCGCATCTTCCATATATATATATAACAAGATATATTTGCATATATTCTTCCATATATATCTCCAGAATATATATTCATATATTTTTCCATATATATCGCAAACAGAATATATCTTCATATCTTCTTATATATATATATAACCAACAAGATATATCTCAATATCTTCTTCCATATATGCAACCAATAAGATATATCTCAATATCTTATTTCAAATATTTAATGCGTCAATTAAGGAAAGATATTTCCCCTTGATACTCTCGAATCCCTATCCTAGTCTAATCCGACCTCTATCAAATAGACTCATCACAATCGTCCGATCGATATCCTTAATAGATCCGAGATCCATCAAGTCGATAAACATCACCGCTTCATGTTAGGTTTACCCTGGTCGGTATTTCACCATCGAGCCCTTCAATTATCATCCGTTCTCCATTCCTAACAGCATAAACCGGGATTCCACCCAAGATTGAGCTCAAAATCCCTCTGCGTACGTAGAGTTTCCAACTCTTTGGTAAGCTCATTTATACGATGTTGCATGCGTTCATGTTCATTTCCAGGAACGAGAGTTGGAGTCTTGGTTGGGGGAGGGGGAGTAGATTGATATCTCCGCCTC
Source organism: Utricularia reniformis (assembly GCA_009725065.1). Classification (NCBI taxonomy): domain Eukaryota; kingdom Viridiplantae; phylum Streptophyta; class Magnoliopsida; order Lamiales; family Lentibulariaceae; genus Utricularia; species Utricularia reniformis. The sequence goes on from RWGZ01001425.1 coordinate 710,412, forward strand.
CTCATGGTCACTCCGCGCGTGATAATCTCCTCTTCATCGGAGTTGCACCCCTCAGGGTCACTCTCGTACCCTCTATTTGTAGAAATAGGGCTAGTAACAGCCGGTGGTTATCTTCCACTTCTCTCCGACGTAATCTCCTGTTCCACCTTCTTGATAATAGCCTCCACGTCCTGCAAAGAGAAAGCAGGGGCTGGAAGATTTCTACGAACACATCACTATCATTCGTTGAGTTTCCAGTCACTATGCCTTTTTTTGTCCTTTCTCAGGGAGAGACCTCGAGTGGGAATTAGCAAATCGTCCCCACGGACGGTGCCAAACAGTTGTGGTCAAGAGACATGGGTACCAACAGTTGTCTGGTTTGTAATAAAACAAACTCGGTTTTGATTTGTTTGAAATGAGGAGACGATTGAAAAAGAAGCAAAAAAAGTGCACAACGATTTAACGTGGAAAACCCCTCAAGATAGGGGAATAAACCACTTGACTAAGAGTTAGAAATGCTCTTAGCCGATATTTTAATCGAATAGTTCATTTTACAAACAGAGGAGGCTAATGAAAATGACTAAGGCAATAAGAAAGCGCGAGAAGATAAATCATGAGGGTAACAACCTATTTCGCGCATCCAAAATGTCCTCTTGAGCTTGTCATTTAGCTCTGTATTTATAGAGGTGAAGACGCGTGTGAATTACGCTTTGTAACCACCTCTGACAAGGTTGTTTTCCCATGCTTGATAACGTGGTTGTGCCCGAAGTGCGAACAACGTGAACAGGCATGAAGCGTGGATTGCATGCTTGTGCCCGGAGCGTAGAGCACTTGAGCTGTAACTGTTTGGACCGATCCAAGGGGTCGGTCCGGGTGTCTTATTTACGCCAAAATCCATCTTCGGTCCTGAAACATAAGTGGGCCTTTGGGTCGGTTATTTCAAATAGGCCAAGTTAAGGATCTTGGGCCGCGTAGGTTCGTTTCTCGTCATCTAGGTTGGCCCAATAGGATTGGGTCTCATCTAATACAGGGTACCTGGTCCTGGAGCGTTCATCATTACTCAAATGTATTTTAGTATCACCCAAAGGAGAACTTTAATACATTTTATTAGTTTCATAAACATTATTGTTTATAAAGGGTTGAATTATGTTGATTGGTATGAACAAATTATGTACATCTTATGTGTTGAGTACCTTGAAACGATTTTATTAGGTGATAAGCCTATATTTATACATGCAACCACCTATGAAGAAAGAATGTTCTATACCACATGTGAATATTCAAACCGGTTAAGCTTAATGTTGATGAGAATGACTATTGTGGATAATATTATGCATCAATCTCAAAAATCAAGAGTGCTAAAGAATTTATGGAATCCGTAAAGTCAAATTTCCGTTATAAAAGTGTTGACAAATCAGTTGTCTGATCTATTATGGGGACATTTTCTACCAAGAAGTTTGACAGAAGTCATTATATGCATGAGCACATATCATGACAAGACTAATGTTGAAGGCGTTGGAACTTATCGCTTGGTTCTTCATACCAGCCATATTTTGAATCTTTATAATGATCTTTATGTTCCTAGTATTTCCAGAAATTTAATTTTTGTTTCGAGACTCGCTGATAACGTGTACTCTTTTATGTTTGGAAATAAAAGTTTTAATATATTAAAAAATAATGTTCATGTTGGTTCCCGTAACTTCCTTGATAGTCTTTACAAACATAATCTTGATAACCATTTTGAGGAAACCTTGTCAATTACGTATCAAGTTAGTGGTAATAAAAGAATCTTGGTCAATGAAAACATCGCTTCTTTATGGCATAAGCGCTTAGGCCATACATCCCGTGAAATTATTTAGCGATTGGTTAAAAATGATATTTTACCAAACTTGGATTTTACGAAATTCGGGATTTGTGTGGGTTGTGTTAAAGGAAAGTTTACAAAACACACATTTAATAAGAAAGCCACAAGAAGCTCAAAACTTCTTGAAATTATAAACACTTATATTTGTGGACCTTATGATATTCCCTCCTTTAATGGAGAAACTTATTTCATAACGATGATTTTTCACGTTATGGATATCTCTACTTATTGAAAGTTAAGTCTCAATATTAGAATGCTTTGAGGTATTCATTACCGAAGTTGAGAGACAATTAGATATGAAAGTGAAAATTGTACGATCTGATAGAGGCGGTGAATATTATGGAAAGTATAATGAATCTGTGTAATGTCCACGTCCATTTGCTAAATTCCTAGAAAAGCATGGTATTGTTGAACAATACACTATGCCAGGCACACGGGAACAGAATGGTGTAGCAGAAAATGAAAAATCGTACTTTAAAGGATATGGTTAGATGTATGTTGAGTAATTCAACATTACCCTTATCATTGTGGATGCATGCTTTACGAACTGCCATGTACTTATTTAATCGGGTTACTACTAAGGCTGTTGAAAAGACATCTTTTGAATTATTGACAGATAGGAATCCCAGTTTACAACATCTTCATACATGAGGTTGTCCGGCAGAAATCAGGAGTATATAATCCACATGAAAGAAAACTTGATTTACGAACAATCAGTGGCTTTTTCACTGGTTATCCATAAAAATCTAAAGGGTTTCGTTTCTATTGTCCTAATCATAGTACAAGAATTGTAGAAACTGGAAATGCAAAATTCATTGAAAATGATGTCATTGGTTTGGGTTTTGATCAACGCATTGTAGAACTAAAAGAAGTACAAAATTAAACTCATAATGATACCGACATTCCATTCATTGTCTCGAATTCTGATGTTGTTGAAAGACATAATGATACTGTTGGAATTCGAGATAATCAGTCATCATAGAAAATGAAAGTGTAAATAAACCACAAGAAATAGTCTTACGGAGATCACAACGAGAAAGACGGTCTGTTATTTCTGATGATTATATGATTTATTTACATAAGTCTGATTTTGACTTTGAATGTTTTGAAAATCCAGTTTCTTATATCGAGGCCATGAATAGTAAAAATTCTGAAAGATGGCTTGATGCTATGAATGAAGAGATGAAATCGATGGCAAACAATGAAACTTGGGATATTGTCGAATTGCCATTGGAATTTAAAAGTGTTGGTTTTAAGTGGGTGTTCAAGACCAGACGTGATTCCAATGGCAATATAATAAGATATAAAGCTCGACTTGTTGCTAAAGGTTTTACTCAAAAAGAAGACATTGATTATAAAAAACATTTTCTCCTGTTTCTAGAAAAGATTCTTTCAGAATTATTATGGCACTTGTGGTCCATTACGATTTAGAATGAAGTCAAATGGATGTTAAAACGGCTTTTCTGAATGTAAATTTTGATGAAGATATCTATATAAATCAACCTCAAGGTTTTGAGATTGAGGGGAAGAAACACTTAGTGTGTAAACTTAAGAAATCAATATATGGTTTAAAACAAGCTTCTCGTCAATAGTATCTAGTTTAATGATACCATAACTTCATATAGATTCAAAGAAAATGATGTAGATGCATGCATCTATATGAAGTTTAGTGAGAGTAAGGTTATTATTTTAATCTTATATGTTGATGACATTTTGTTTGCAACTAATGATCTTGGATTATTACATGATACCAAGAAATTTATTTCTATAAATTTTGAAATGAAAGATATGGGCGAGGCTTATTATGTTTTTGGGATAGAAATATTAGGCAATTGATCACAAGGAATTTTAGGATTATCTCAAAAAGACTATATCACAAAAGTTTTAGAAAGATACAATTTGGAAAAATGTTCCCCTAATGTTGTATCAATTGATAAGGGTGACAAGTTAAACAATGATCAATGTCCGAAAAATAAATTGACACAAAATGGCATGAAAAACATTCCTTATGCTTCTATTGTTGGCAGTTTAATGTATGCACAAACGTGCACACGACCTTATTCTCTTGAGATTATTGGTTACTCAGATTCAGATTTCGCGAATTGTGTAGATTCAAGGAAATCTACTTTTGGTTAAGTGTTTCTTTTGGCTAATGGTGTTATCTCCTGGAAGAGTGCAAAAGAATCCATAATAGCAAGAAGCATTATGGAGCAAAATTTGTAGCATGTTATGAGGTCACTACTCATGGATTATGGTTGCGGAATTTCGTTTCAAGGCTTGGACTTATTGAAAGTATTGCCAAGTCATTGAAAAATTATTGTGATAATTCCGCAGCGATCATCTTCTCCAAACATGATAAGTATTCCAATGGTACTAAACATATGGATCTGAAGTATCGTGTTGTGAAGAATGAAGTACGAGAAAAACGAGTATTACTCGAGCATATTAGAACTGATCTCATGATTGCGGATCCGCTTACAAAAGGATTGGCTCCTAAAAAAGTTTAAGGAGCATGTTGACAACATGGGTGTTGTCGATAAAAGCTTATTAATGATGAAATAAAGTTATGATTATTATATGTAAACTAAATTGAGATCTATAAAATATCTTTCTTATAAAGATTTAATTAATTCTTGATTATGTCTTGGTATACATGTTGTTATGTAGAATTTATTAAATTACGTATTAATATGAGATGAATATATGGTATATAGAAGGAAGTATATTGATAAATGATATATAACCGCTATGATATATATTGATTTTATATTATGTATGATGAATAAGCCGACTTTGTATTATGGTTTAACATTACGACTGCGCACTAATGTTGTTAAATCATAATTATTTGGATCAAGTGGGAGAATGTTAGTTTATGTCTTATGTGATCCATATAATATTATATATTAAGGTTTATTGCATGTTGATGGACCATAAAACTTATGTTTATAAAGACCATGATGTGATCTCTTCTTCTACCTTTCGTATGTACAAGTTCTATCCATTAAAAATTTGTCCCACTATTATGAATATGGACTTGTAGTGCACACATCAACTATTGATACATATATATGTTGTTACATAAATTGTATTAAGTTGTGTGACCTTTGGCTTTCCAATTACTAAATGGAATAATGAGCCATTAATTGTCATGAATTGTGTAACTTTTGGTTTATTTACGGTCCCTATAAATAGAGGACATTTGTGTGGAAATAAATATATTCTTGTCATGTTAAGTTCTCTCAAGAGGTCTAGAAAGGATCAGGAGAGGAAAATTTATCCGGAAACTCTACGAGATGTCTCAAAGTAAATATGGTTGTGGAGATAACGTAATTCTAAGGCCCGTGACCTTAAAGGTTTGATGAAATTTTACAGATATTTATGAAAAACGATAAATGAATGAGGAGTATTATTGATAAGAAACAACATAATACAAATGAAAACAATTACAATATTTATAAAAGATACAATATATAATAATTTAATGTCTCTTAGTTTATTTAAAATATTTTTAATCAATTTTGATCATTCGCATTATATCTTACATGGATTAAATATATTCTTTGATTAATGATTTGATTCGATTGACTTTTATTGTACATATTCGTGTCCGTTACTATACTCCCTCAAACGAGGTTGTGGTGGAGGTGGAGTTTGTCGTGGAATAAGAGTTTCTTTATGATTACATGGTCTAGAAACATATAGAAAAATCAACGAAGTAATGTAGAATTTGACGTTAAAAATGTCGAGAAGGGTGTGGTTCTAGTTATTCTCGCGATTTGTTTGATAAAAAAACAACATTGATTGCAGTTTGTTTTTATGGAGGATTATGTTTGATTGTGGTTTGGTATTTGGGAAAAAATGAGATTTTGTTTTGTAATTTTGGAGGGGGTTTGAAAATTCATTATGATTAAAATTGGTAAGAATGTGATGATTTGGGAAATGTAGGATATGGTGTAGAAGTCCATTTTTTTATTTTGTGAGATATAGATTAGGGTAAAATTATAAAAAATGGATTAAGAAAAAAACAAAAAAAATATTGATTCTAGAGTTTTAAGTATGATTGGTTTGTGGAATAAGTGATATTGGTGTGTGGTTTGGATTAGTGAAAAAGTTTGATCTTCTAATTTTGTGATATGTAGGTTTGGGTTTGTGGTTTCAAATTTTAGAGATTTGTTTAAAGAAGATGAAACTTTAGTATGCAATTTTTTAAAATGTAATTACACATAACGAAATTAATTTTTTTTGGTTGATATGACAGTTGGAAAATGAGATGTATGAAAGGACTACGAATTTTGAATGTCCACTAAAGAAAAATGTTGGGTTTTTTGGTTTGTGAAAACGGAATAAAAATAATATGGAGAAGATATATAAGGAAAAAATAAATTTTGCGGAAGGTTTTGGAGATTTTCGTAAGATCTCATGAACAATTACACAACTACACAACATGAACTCTAATACTAAGATTTGACAATTCGTTAACTTTTAAATGGTTTGTACTATCCATGGACACATTTGTTCAATTTGCCAATGCATGATTCATGTATCCAACTTGAAAGAAATGGGCGGAATTTGAGAACCCTCATTTTAATAGTATATGTTGATTTGGGGATTTTAAATTTTGAACTAAAATTGTTAAAATTTCGTATTTTTTACTAAATTTTAAAAATCAAAGATAATTTATTCTACACACATTTAATATCCTGGACCCAAATTTCCTATTAATTTTGGATCAATTGCCAAAAAGTTTTATTTTTTTGTCTCAAATTGTAATTTTGAGCTTTATGAGGTTTTTATACTATTTTTGTATTATATAAAATTGTCCTTTCTCTTAACACAACAAAACAACTCAATAATAAGATAATCCAAAATTTTAAAAATTGCTAATACAAGTAAATGATACATATGACATCGTCCATACCGACTCTACGGTATAGTTGTGTATCAAGATTATTTGTTTGTTAATATTGTATGATTATTTCAAAAAAATATATTTTTTCTTATTTCGAATGGTTGGCTTTTAATATTAAAGTTTTATCCCAAAACTTGATTTATCGACAAATATGGCACCGGTTAAGGGATATCAATCTAGTATATCAGTTTTATACCGCTCGATATCAATTCATTGTATCCTACCTCTTAATTCAAATTTTCCCATACTTTCAAAATCCCATTGAATAATGGCATACTAGCATTTAGTGCATAGATACAAATCATATGATGTTTCTTATCCAAACTATTAATTTTGTTTTATTAATAAAATAGTATATTTAACTTTAAAATTAAATGAAGTGGATGTGGTATAAAATAAACCAAACGAGACATAGGCCTACTATCAAACATAATTAGAAAGACTGAATTGGGTGAGGCTGATAAGCCCATTAAGTAGTAACAATGCAGTTAACGGCACTTACCGAAGCTTAAATCTAGAAGGTAACAAGGCGGATCACACAAGGGGTGAAAGAAAAGCAACATACAATTAGAACAGTGGAAGAAAATGACATCAAGAACGCTCCAAGACGGAAGAGCATGTATCTTCAGTAGATTGTAGGGTTGTTCTTCGTTTTCTTTCTCTTATAAACCAAAAAGACGAGTGCACTGTTCGTGAATTGAGAGCGAAAAAGATCTTTGTGGTTTTTCTCCGGGTTTACTCTGGTTTCCACGTAAAAGAGACTGTGTCGATTTACCTACAACAACAGGCAAAGAACGGTGCAAATCAAAACAAGCCAATCATCAAATCATTTTGGATAGAGGAAGAAACCACTCCGCACCAACAAGTGGTGGCCCATGCAGGTCTGTTATTCAACATCTGAAAGAATAAAGAAAGAGATCAAAAAATTAGATTCAAAAGATGTCTACTGAATCTTATTCTATGATAAGATTATACTCCTCAAATTTTCCAGACTGGAGAGGAAGGATGGAAGACTTACTTTATTTCAGAATGATGTTTGAACCTATCGAGTGCGGAGAAAAGAAACCAGAAGAGTATATAGAGGCTAAGTGGAAATTATTGCACAGACAGACTGTAGGGTGTATTCGACAATATGTAGATTCCAACTACTACCACCACGTCTCTGAGAAACCAATGCCAAGAAAGTATGGGAAAACTGTCCAGAATCTTTGAGCCAAAAACAACTCAGAATCAAGGATCACTACTCCATAGACTTCTTGGAATGATATACAAAGAAGGAACCAATATGGGAAAATACATATGAAAGTGGTTAGAAATTACTAACCTATTAACTAAAGCTAGACTGGTTGTAGAAGAAAAATTGAGCTGCCTACTTCTACAGTATTCATTACCAGAATCTTGGAGTCTTTTGGTGATGATGCTACATAATGCGGATCCTATGGAAGGACATAAACTAGAGGTGATTAAAGACAACCTCAAAAATGAAGAAATGAGGAGAAAGGATTTAAAAGGAACAGAAAGTATGAAAGAAACCATTGATGTAGCGTTTGAAAACAGAGGCCAATCCAAGCAGAGAAATACCTATGAAAAAAGGGGGAAGTCAAGAGAAAAATCACAAGACAGAAAGTCTCAAGAGAAGATCAACGATACAAGGAAAGAAACCAGGGCATGCTTCCATTGCAAGAAGATAAGACATCTAAAGAAAGAATGTAGATACTAGTTGAAGCTGAACAGACCTGAAAACTCATCCGAGAATACTGTTGCCACTACTCAAGAGGAGGTGCTAGTTGTCATGGCTGCAGAAGATGCAATATACAAAGCCAACATTGGAAATGAATGGGTGATAGACTCAGCAGCTTCCTATCACGCTACTCCTAAGAAGGAACTATTCTCCACCTACTCCGAAGGACAGTATGAACCAGTAAAAATGGGGGATGACAATGTTGTTGACATAATTGGAATGGGGGACATTCAAGTTACAACAAACTTAGTAGTAGAAGTGATTCTAAAACAAGTCAAGCACATACCTAATCCCAAGTTCAATCTGTTGTCATCAAATGTGTATGCCAACGAAGGTTATATGAGTATCCTTAGGAAAGACTCATGGAAACTAACCAAAGGATCGTTGGTAGTAGTTAAAGGTGTGCTAGAGAACACATTGTACAGAGCAGTATTGAAGGAAAGAACTTACAGTGTAAATGTAGTAACAACAGGAAATGATCTAAACATCTAGCATCGAAGGCTGAGCCATCTATCTGCAGAGGGACTGCAACACCTCAAGAAACAAGGACTAATAACCTGCAAAGCACATTGCCTCGCAAAACTTTGCAGCACTTGCTTAGCAGAAAAACAACATAGAGTCAGCTTCAAAAAAACTCAATGCACAAAGCAGAAGTCATTGGAACTAGTGTTCTCATATATATGCACAATTGATGTGGAGTCAAAAGGAGGGAAGAAATACTTTGTATCTTTCATAGATGACTATACCAAGAAAAGTTGGATCTACTCAATGAAAACAAAAGATGAAACTTTGAACTATTTTCTGTTATGGCAGAATAAGGTGGAAAGAGAATTGGGAAGAAAATTTAAGTGCCTAAGGACAGATAATGGAGGAGAGTACACCTCAAATGAATTTGATCTATACTACAAAAATCTGGGAATCAACATGAAAGAAGAGTCCCAAGGATCCCAACATAATTGTACAACAGAGAAACTAAACAAAACATTATTAGACAAGGTCAGGTGTATGTTAAAGATGCTAAACTACCCAAAGATCTCTGGGCAAAAGCAGCAGTCAACACAGCCTGCTACATAAGAAACATATCCCCTACATCATCATTAAATTTCCTAACACCAGAACAGAAGTGGTCAGGAAAAAGGCCAAGATATAATAATCTATAGGTCTTTGGATGCAAAGTAATAGTGCATGTACCGAAGGAACAAAGAAGGAAATTAGATGACCACATAGAGGAATGCATTTTCATCGGGTATGGGGAGGAAGAGTTAGGCTACATATGTTGGAATCCTAAGGATAGAAAAATATTGAGGACAAGAGATTCACAGTTTGATGAAGGAAAAATTAAACATGATATAGATTTATCAACATAAAAAACAGGTAGTGATTTTAATCTATTCACTGTACCTCAACGTTTATCACACTATGATCCATCAAATTATTGCAGTAAAATCAAAGGAGGGTGGAGGATGTTCATCCATCTACATCAACAGAAAACACAGAACAAGAAGAGTTGACAACCCAAATTACTCAATCAAGGAGATCCACTAGAGTGAGAAATCCATCAACAAGCTACTCACCTAATGAATATGTTCTTTTGACTGAAACAGGTGAACCTGAAACATACGAAGAAGCAATCAGTCATGAAAATAAGAAACAATGGATAAAGGCTATGTAGGAAGAGATAGAATCATTAAAAAATAATGAAACCTACGTACTGCCAAAATTGCCAAAGGAAAAGAAAGCCTTAGAAAACAAGTTGATCTACAAGAATAAATTTAACGAAGATGGCACTGAGAGATTCAAAGCAATACTGGTCGTAAAAGGGTATAGATGGAAGAAGGAATCGACTTTGAAAAATAATTTTCTCCAGTCGTCAAAATGACCTCAATAAGAATGGTCCTATCACTGGCTGCTTATCATAACCTGGAAGTGGATCAACTAGATATGAAAACTGCTTTCCTACATGGGGATCTAGATGAAGAGATATACATGAAGTAGCCGAAAGAGTTTGAGTCAGAAGAAAAAGGAAGCTTAGTATATATACTCCAAAGGAGCTTGTATGGGTTAAAACACGTTCCTAGAATGTGGTATAAAAAGTTTTACAAGTTTATGGCAGAGAAAAACTTCAAAGATCTTAAAATGATACATCTGTTTACCATAGAAGAGAATTAAACAAGGAGTTCGCAATACTATTGTTCTATGTTGATGACATGCTTCTTGTGAGTTTAAGCAAAATCAAATAAACAGATTAAAGCTAGAACTAGCTACACAGTTTGATATGAAAGACCTTAGACTAGTTAGAAGAATTCTAGAATGGAAATTCTAAGGAACATGGAACAAGGAAGCGTCACAATCTCATAAGAAAAATACCACAGAATTGTACTCATCAGATTCAACATTACTGAAGCCAGAGCAGTTACTACACCTGTAACAAATCAGTTTCATCTTATAAAAGATCAAACACATGTAACAAATCAGAAAATAGGTATGCAGAAGATACCTTTCTTGTCTGCTGTGGGAAGTCTAATATATCTAGCAGTTTGCTCCAGACCTGATATAAACCAATTAGTTTCACTAGTAAGCAGGTTCCTCTCAAATCCTGGAAAACAACACTGGAAGTAGTTAAATGGATCCTAATATATCTAAATAGGACAACGAGACTAGACTTGACCTATAAAAGGAATACACAGCCGAAATTAGAAGTTTATGCAGACTCAGACTTGGGAGGAGACTGGGATACTGCAGGTCAACAACATGATACATTGCAATCATGGTAGAAGGAGCCATGTCATGGCAATCGAGACTACAAAAATGTGTAGCACTATCCACTACGGATGTAGAGTATGTAGCCCTTATAGAAGCATCAAAATAACTTATCTGGTTAAGAATAATCCTTCAAGAGCTAAACCTGGGATGCTTCTGACCCAAACTCTTTAGGCAGCCAAATCGTCATAGAATTGTGTAAAAACACCAGATATAGTGCAAGGACAAAGCATATAGACGTAAGAATACATTGAATAAGGGATGCAATCAGTAACTATGAAATAACCCTAGAAAAAGTGCAAACTAAAATGAATCCTGCAAACACTCTTACAAAAGCAGTATCCACAGCAAAGTTCATGGAAACAAGTAGGATTCAGAAATGTTTGAAGCGCTGCATAAAGTGGAAATACAGACTTGGAAACATATCTGGAAGAAAGACTTGGGGAAGGAACGGTCCAGGACAGGAAGCACCTTAAACTAACACATACAAAGACAAAAGGAGACCTGGAAACAGATATAAATGAAAGCTCTAGGACAGGGAAATGCCCTAAGCAACTGTGCACAAAGAAGTTGTGGATCTAAAAGGAAAACTAGGCTATGAAACGTCTTTCTTAATTATGCTTGAGGAGGAGATTTGTGGGCCAAATATACCAAATGAGACATAGGCCCACTATCAAACATAATTAGAATGACTTAGTTGGGCCAGGTTGATAAGCCCATTAAGCAGTTACAAGGTGTTAACGGTTAAAGACACTTACCGAAGCTTAAATCCATAAGGTAAGGCGGCAAATCACACAAGGGGTGAAAAAAAGCAACATACAATCATAACAGTGAGAGAAAATGACATTAAGAACGCTCCAAAACGGAAGAGCATGTATCTTCAGTAGATTGTAGGGTTGTTCTTCGTTTTCTTTCTCATGTAAACCAAAAAGACGAGTGCACAATTAGTGAATTGAGAGCGGAAAAGTTCTGTGGTTTTTCTCCGGGTTTACTGCATATTCCACGTAAAAGAGAATGTGTCGATTTACCTACAACAACAGGCAAAGAACGGTGCAAATCAAAACTAGCCAACGATCAAATCATCTGGGTAGAGGAAGAAACCACTAAGCGCCAACAGTGGATTCTAGTCATACTAAATTTAGTGGGTATTAATGATCCAACGATCGTATTCATAAAGGGACGATTATATCTTTATTATAAAAGGAATAATTAAAAGAATATTCTTCATACCAATGGGATTTTTAAATGATATTTGAACATAATTCCAATAAATACAATTATAATAATAATCATTTTATTATTAATGATATTATTACTACTATATAACTGATACATCACATAAAAACGGCCACTTGGATCGATTGATAAATGGCATAATGTTGTTTTAAGGCGGGGTCCCCTATGTGTAGCAAGGATTATTATTGGGCGGAAGACAATTTTGGTCCCCAAAGTTTGGATAATTTGGCAATTTTGGTCCCCAAAGTTTTCAATTTTGGCAAAACCAGCCCCCAAAGTTTCATGTACGCAAAACCGCTCCCCNCACGCAGACCACGCATCGGTCCCAACCTCGTTTTACATCCTGCGATAACAACCTCTAACAAACTTGTCAGAGGCGGTTACAGGACGTGGATTACACTCGCCTGCAACTCTATAAATATAGGGCAAGACGAAGGAAAAGACAGGACCCTTTGGATGCAGAAGAACAGGCTGTTACGCTGCCGAATTCTTCTTGCTTTCTTTACCTCGTCATTTTCATTAACCTGTTTGTATGAACTTTGATTCATTTTTTTAGTGAGCAGGCTAAGAGCATAATCATCTCTTAGTCGAGTGGTTTTCACCCCAATTCACGGGGTTTCCACTATAAATTGTCGTGTATTTACTTTGGTTTTCTAGCTTTCGATCGTCTTCATATTTTAAAGAAATCAGAACCGAGTTCATTTATTGAACGAATCGGACGACTATTGGTACCCCCTAAAAATGGACCATAACAGTAGTCAATATGAGTTTTATCATTTAAATATATAGAATAGATGAAGAAATATGCAAGTGATGGAAAATTTAGAAGATGGCAAATGTTGTGTGTGTATTGGTGGAAAATAAAGGAAAAAAGAGTACATATCTTAAATGCTAAGTTTCCTTCATCGAGAGGGTTTGGGGGAATATGAATTAGAAAGGATTTGGTTGGAAGGCTGCAAGAAAGAACACGGTAGTTTGAAGAAACGGTTGGAACATGTGGATTTAAAGTTTAGTTCAGACGAGTTAGATTATTGTATCCATAGATAAACCATATCAGAACCACAACCAAGGATATCAGGATATCTAGTATTGAAGATTTGGTAGAGAAATAGCAGAGTAAGCGGGATTAGAATTACAAGATAAAAACTGGATATAATTGTTTCTATGTGCATATCTTGTGTTGAAATATTAAACTGTATCAATTGGCTGTTTTTTTATGTTGAAATCGAGCATTTTTATCTTTCTTTTTGTGTCTAGTTTCATAATAATTTTGTATCTTTCGAAAATAAGTTTTAATGTGAAAGTTATGATATTTTTACCAAGTAGATATAGACTGAAATTTCAGCAGAGGCGACAGCAGACAGGGATCTGTTGTGGAAATTTTTACGAAGTGATAGAGTTCTCTAATGAAAGTTATTTTGTTTATCCGTTTTTAGAAACATGAGTTAGCTTTCTAAGGACTATTTTTATGTGATTTTTGGGTATCATTTGCTATGGTAAAAACGATCTGGTTTAATGTGCTACTTATATGCTATACGTCTGTGCTATGTGTATGTGTTGCTGAAATTAATTGTTTCGATTTTAAGATAGGAGGAGTAGTGGAAGCACTCTCCTAGCAACATGATAGATTCATGGAATGAGCTAATATCAATCTAGCTTGTAAACACCATGTTTGTGGAATAGAACAAAGATCAATTACCATGGAAAGTTACATATTGAACATGTTAGTTTTACCCGATGGATTGTTGATGAGTGGGTTGCGCGTCTTGTCCAATCCGGAGGGGCAGTTAGTTGGTTCAGAGCCTTCTCCATTGATGGTGATGCTAAAACCATAGATAAAGAAGGAAGTTAACTAGGCGACCACTTCTATAAGTGGGTAGCAATACAAGAAGAAAATGTTTATGTTTTATTGAATGATTACATTGTGACTTCTTATTATATCACTTAGATTACTCTATTACCCCACTAATAGTACTTGTTTCCCAGATATTTAGGATGAAAGTGGGTAGAAGAAAAGGTTGGCAATCAAGGAGAGTTTGGGATAGTAGATAAAAATGGGAAACTTGTTAAAAATTCCTTTTGTTCATCTTTTGTTTAGTTGATCTTGTAAATGATACTTATTTTGTGGTTTTGTGGAATTGTAAATTAGTGTTACTCATTAGTTGTTATTATTACTTAAGCATGGGGAAGATCTAATAAAAAAAGTATTTTAAGAATAGAATGAATGCCTTGTGTTAGGATGTTTTTTTCTAACATAGCAAGTCACAAATTAGAGTGTGACATGATGCAGTACCCCGAGTCTGGGAATAGGAAGTGATAAGCTCCCACAGGCGCTATATTATATTTCGATATTAGATATTGCACACAATTATCCAAAAGAAGTGCAAATGAATGATGGGAGCATTACAATCTTTAGAAGTGTTCCACATCTTGGGAATTCAGAGTCAATAATGGACTGGTAAGATAGGAGTGAAGTTCATTGCATTTTAGTTCGGTGAAGGATGGATATTAAATAACATAGGATATAAATGCAATGTACCGCCTATCGATCAATTTCAAACTCATCAAATTGGATACCGAGTCAAAATATTTTAAAATATGAGGAGTCTTCATGTTTTCAAGAGGACCAATCGTCTATACATACATACAATTGGAGTATGTCAAGGGGACCGACTGTTTGATAGTCGGCATTGTACCGAGCATGTTTGCATGGCAAACGGGCACCTTTTACTCGACTCCTCCATGAAACGCCGACGAGGGTCGCGCCCTCATCGGAGGCTGGTCACAATCAGCAGTGAGAAAGGACATTCGTCTCCTCTTTGGTCCCACAAAGACCACCTAATCCAAGGTACCAGATCTGTCTATACGGGAGTAAAATATTTACGTAAATCTAAGGATTGTACGTTGATCCTTACGCTACTTCCATCTAGGTAGTGAAGGCTCTTTGGCGCGAGTTACCAGATCAATTTATATTGGAGTGAAATATTTACGTCAGTTTAGGGATGTTACCCTAAACCTGATGCTACTCTCACCTGGATGTGAAGGTTGCCTACACGTATTTTTGGAGGAGAACGGGAAAGGTCTGAGTCCGAACCCTTTTCCGTTGCTTAAGGACCTGTATTTATAGAAGAGTTGTGCCCAATAGGTCAAGTTAGGGTCCAAAAGCCAAGTCTTAGTCAATTTGGCCCAACTTGGTCTCCAATTGTTCAAAAACATCCAATTTCTTCGAAACATATATCGTAATGTCTCGGATTATCAACAACGCATATTGTGATGATGAGAAGATACCGGAAAATACCAGAGAATACCATTGATGAGTTCTTCAACTCCCCGTACTTCTAAAATAGCAGAAAATATCATAGGAACTAATTGATGCGCTCTCAGGGTACCAAATTACTGAAATATCCCCGGCGTCATTTCGTGCCGAAACCATCTATAATTCCCTAAAACGTCATTGGAACTCGTATATGTAGTCCCGGGATGCCCTAATTCCATAGTGCCCTTGAAACTACATTACTTTGATAAAAATAACTAAAAACTAAAATTACCAATTAACCACACCAAGCGAGCCATGAGGTATCATAATACCGTAAATATTCTCTGTTAATATCGATAGTCCTTTGGGTTGTAGATTCTGATTCTGAGTCGTAAACCACATTACAATGGGCTCATCTCAAAATCCAATTCTTGCTCTGAAACTTTCTTGAGAAAACCATGAGCAAGGATGAAATCGACTCAATGATGAGGTCGTTCTAACACTAAGAACGTTAGATTCTGAGATTGGGCGAAAACTTCACGACTTTTCAACTCGAGGGTCGGTCGCTATGATGAACCCTCTCTTTCTAGTGTAACAGTGCCATTTCACGTTGATCTGAGACCCTATCACGTCTTTTTGACGAAAAAACGCGACTACCGTTGAAAAACAGTGACACTCGCGACATTTTTAACAAAAACACGCGACTAATAACAAAATTACGTGAGACATCTTTGCTTCACAAATCCACGCGACTAAATTGGTAAAAATAACTATGTATTTTGTTTCGCGACTTCTTGTATAATTCAACGCAACACACTTAGATTCTTCAAAAATTCCAATCCGTTTAGCATGATGTCTTTCGACAGCACCCGATCCTCGAATTTCTCCGTGTCTTAATCTAATTCCTCAGAATCGTCATCTGATTCGAGGAGTTCTAGTTCGAGTCTATCGACTTCTCTGCTCCGTAATTCGAATTTATATCACTACTTCTTTGAGTGAGTGAGCCACCTAGAAAATACTATTGGTCCTCATAACCCGGAGTTTAAAACTCTTAGACGCTTTGACCAACGATATAGTATGCATGTCCGGAAGTGGAAATCTGTTGTGGAGGAATATCGATTCCCTACCGACTGCGTCTTATACTAGCTTCGACATTCCGATCGGAATTTGTGTCCACTGATCGGCTCTCATACTATCAATCTCGAATATCTTGAATGTGGGATCCGCTTCCCGCTTTATCCTTTCATCATAAAGATCTGCTCCAAATAAATCCGAACTCCATCACATATGTGGTTGCCTTCATTATCTTTATGGAAACCAGTCGTATCCCTCCGACTATAAGCCGCTTTTTCCAGATCTTCCAAGTTAGTACATCTATTCATTATGGGGACCAGGGTTGCATCTTTTTTCGTCTAAGGAACCATAGGAGTCATTTTCCATTTGCAACCCTTCACTCGAATCATGACTTGAAAAAGCACTTCTTCTTTGTGACAAGTCTAGCATCCACCGATTTATCCGCCCTAGGTCTTCCATGGTGATTCCCGATCGAGGGTGAATCCTTTGTACCAGAGTCTTATCTTGCCATTCCACGGGCGGTTCAACTGGGCCGGATGTTCCTTACGTTTATTGGGCCGATGGGGTCGACTGGACTCCAAAGACCTTGTGTTATCCCTCGATTATGTTCACATTCGGGCTTCTTCCAGTCCCTCCTCAGTTTACCATGGAATTATTAGGTATCCTCTCGTACCCTCCTACCTGAATCGTCTCGATAAACCTTTCTTCGATTGGAAAATAATCCTTTCGTTTAGATGTAGATTTGACTTATGAGTGTCTTTCCATATTACTTTTATAACTTGTTTATTCTTGAAGATAAAATAATGGATCCAGTTGATAATCCATCGCGGTTAGCCTACAGGTTGAGGTCACTCCATGCCCATGTCTGGGAGACTGAAGACCTTATGTTGTGGAGTTGGCGCTTAGTGCACCGGTCGAGGGGCCACCAAACAATGAGATTCAGCCCTCAACTTCTCAACACGTCCCTATGATAGAGAAGTCCCTTGAACAAGAGGAAAATACACCGGTCCCTGAGGCTCCAGAGGATGCTGAAGATCCTACCCCCGTGGCTCGGCAACTGCAGTTCAACCCTGTGGATCCTGCACCTGAAGGGGAGATGTACGACTTTGCTGGGTTAATTGACGTCATTGAGCACGAAGAGGAGGGAGAAATAAGTGGGGGCCCCCAATAGATTTTTCGGTGGAAGAGGTGTCTAAAGAGGTTCGCCCAGACAAGGGAAAGAATCCTGTGGAGAACCAGTCTCTGGAATTATCGAATCCCACTATGAAAAGTGGGTTAAATGCAAATTTCTTCGATGCCTTCTGGATTAGAGATATCTCGAAACTCACCCTAAGGATTAGCTCGAGATGAGTGGTCAAGCCGGCTTCATAATGATGAAGGAGTGGCTATTCAGATCCCGAAATCTGATCGGGTCTCTTTTCGGCCGGCCCATGACTATTTTCATTGGCATCTAAGCCTTCCACAGCGTGATCGGGATGAGCACACGATGTTCACTAATTTCAGCCGGTTGATGGGTCAAGCCTCGGCGATACGTCGTATGGGAGAGGTCTCTAACAACTATGCTCATATTTACATATAGATTTCTGTATTCTCAGCGCATATAAATTCATAACTTTTATTTCTCTTTCAGATGGAGAAAACGTGCGTGGAGTTAGGTGTCGCAGCCGCAGTTGGAGAATATTGTTTGTTGAGACACTCTGAACTCAACCAACCGGGCCTTTGTGGGGAGCAGAATAAGATGGCTGTTGAGAAGTTAATGCAAAACAAGCGGGAGAAGCATGCGAAAGATATGGAGGCACTGAGGGGGAGCATAACCGAGCAATATATGCGTTGACGTGGGTTCACAAATGTTAACTAACAGAAACTAAAGCCCTATTCGTCGGAAAAAGGAATGTTCTTGAACAGTCTGTAAGCATTTTAAAAGAAAACTTTAAATATGAAAAGGATAAGTTGGAATAAAACCGAGTCGAGACTGTGGCCAAAAGGAAGGAAGCCAAGGATGCCAACACCGCAAATATAAAGGCCATCGAGAAAAAGCGAGATGAGAACGCCGAGCTGAATATAGAAACTGGCTTCCGCCAAGCAACCGTTGACGGTCATAAGGCTCGGGCATCCAGGTTGCCATGGCAATTAAATGATTGCTTCGTAAAATTAATATGGGAGTACACGGTGCATTCCCCCACCTTCCGAAACTTGGCAGCTTTGGTGAGCGCAAAAATGTATCTTCGATACTTCTTCAAGGGTAGCGCTCAAAC
Source organism: Utricularia reniformis (assembly GCA_009725065.1). Lineage (NCBI taxonomy): Eukaryota > Viridiplantae > Streptophyta > Magnoliopsida > Lamiales > Lentibulariaceae > Utricularia > Utricularia reniformis. Next base: position 729,489 of record RWGZ01001425.1, read on the forward strand.
CCAAAAGATCCTACGTGTCGCTTTGACACCAGATGAGAGAGAGTGACTAGACCCCTCCATCCTTTCGGAAGAGTTCGAGGTGGATCTCTCTAATGAGAATCTAGATTGCTCCCAAGATCCGTTCGAGGATCTCCAATTCAATTTGAAGGAAGAATTACATAGACAATGTTTCTCAGAGGAAATCAAAACGGAAGTGGGGTCCGCCTCCACATGGATATTCCCGATTGGCTTCGCTGTTCCCTGAACCGATGGGTCCTCTCTTGGCTGATATTCTCAAGGATGAGGAGGTGATGATGGAACACGACCCTCCTATCTATGTTGCTGCGAGAGTGAGGGAAGCCCGGGATCGCCATCAAACTACGATGGAAAATTTTGATACGAAAAGACCGGCCAACGTAGATATGAGGGCCATTATAGAAGATTTCGAGAGGCCTCATCCCCCAAAGATCGTTATAAAGAACACCCTAGTAGAACCGGTGAGCGATCGAGCTCAAAGAAGAAGAAGAAGAAGTAGAGCGACTTTTCATTTTTTTTGTAATCTCTCCCCTCTTTTGTAATTTATCATCCTCGAAAAACACTACTGCAGGTTTTTGGTTTTCCAAATAAAATATAACTCTGAATAATCTTCGACTTTCCCTTAAAAACTTGTCTTCGAAAACACTTGTGATTTTCTCTATAAGAAAGGAGGACTTTCCGATCAGCAATTAACAAGAAATCCCTTGTTACGATAGCTTCCATAAGGCAAATATTTGATAACTTTACTATAGAATTTAGTTGAATCCGTGCCTTAAGGCAAATATATGATAACTTTGATCTTGATTTTGAGTGAAATCCATATGCAAGACTTCATGGTTATTCACATGCCAATAATTGAGCCATGTGATAATCTCTTAGATAATATAATTCATGCCATAGGAAGATTATTCTCCAATTTCGATAATATATTAGAATACCTGATCACAAATAATGGAAACAGATGTCCTATAACCATTACTGGGTCAATTCGATCATTCATGAAAATAACTTAACATAAATAGACAAATATAGTCTTCCTGAAATCTCGGTATTGGACCTTAACAAGCGTTCAACACTACTTATTTAGATTGACATGTCATGCGCGCCCCCGATGATGGGTGAGTGATATACCGTCATACGGGTGGAAGTAGCGCTAGGTTCATGGTACAATCCTTTGATTGAAGTAAATACTTCACTCCCAACCGCACATAAATATATTACCACGTTAAATGATTTTACTCATTTAACTTGTGACTCTTTTCGAGTCACGAAGGAGGCGGATGTCTTTCCACGGACCTCACCGCCTATACGGAAGTAGCGTCAGGTTCAAGTTACAATCTTTAGACTGACGTAAATTTTTCACTTCTGCATATACATATCCGGTATCCTGGACTATGTGTCCTTGTGGGACAACGAAGGAGACAGATGTCTTTTCGCCTCTCACATACACCATACTACATCATCATCTGGAAATTTCTCCCGTTCTACCTAAAAGCGTTGGGGGCTCTAACTATCTAGGTAAAAGTACCGTCAAGTTAAGGGTACAATTCTTAGACTGAAGTAAATATTTCATGTTCGCCTATACTGATCGAGTTGCTGAAGTTACGAGGTTTTACCACTTAACTATCAGGAAAGGCGGATGTCGCTGTAATCTATACTTACTAGCACATTCTCTTGTCGGATCTTTCCCGTTCTCCTCCAGGAAATAAGCGTAAGAAGTCTTCACTATCCAGGTGAAAGTAGCTTAAGGTTCAGGGTACAATCTTTATACTGACGTAAATTTTTCACTTCCCTATGATAGATCGGGTAACTTACGCCAGAGAGAGCCTTCACCGCCTATACGGAAGTATCGTCATGTTCAGGGTATGATACTTAGACTAACTTAAATTTGTCACTCTCGCATAGGTGGATCCAGTACCTCAGCTTAGGTGGTGTTTTAAGACCACGGGGGAGAAGGATGTCCTTCTTTTCACTGCAGACTGTGATCAGTCTTTGACTAGGACGCGACCCTCAACAACGTGTAATGTTGGATTCATGTAGAAACCTCCTGTGTACAACGAAATCATGCTCGGTATGAGATAGAGGTGTGCATGAGAATCTGGTGATCCGAATATCCAAGGTAACCGAACAGTAACTGAACCGCTTTTTCGGTTATCCGAAATGTATATATTTAATCTTATCGGATCGGATGAGGTTTCGGATCGAATATGAATTTTGGAATCCGATACGAATTTTCAAATTCATATCCGATCTGATATTTTTATTATATTATATTGTATTGTATTGTATTGTATTGTATTGTATTGTATTGTATTGTATTGTTGCACTTGGCAAGTTGTCGGTAAAGGCTTAATTGTTGCACTTGGCACATGATGTACATTTGAATGAAATTTGCAAGCGAAACAAGCTCGAACTAGGTTTACGCAATCCTTTACCATTTTTGGCCAAAAATATCCGGGTCTCTTAACTTTTAACTCCAAAGAACGACCCGTTGAATGATCACCATAGTCCCCAGCATGAACTTCTTCCATTATAGCTTTTGTTTGACCTGGGGACAATCATCGAAGGTAAGGTCCACCAAAATTCTTCTTATATAGCTTCTCGTCCAGGACTACGAAATTGTTAGCACTTTCCATTGCTCTGCGGGACTTGCCTTCAATAATAACGTCTTTCCATGATGGCTCATCGGGTATTGCATCCAATAAGAAACAAGTACTATTTGAAAGTTCCAAATTTGAGACTTCGGATGTCGAATTCTCAGTCAACTTGATAGACGGTTGATAATGGATCATAGTTGAAAGGACCCCCCCGGGGGGTGCGAGAAGAGAGGGCACCTTAGGCAAATCCCAACATCGGCTATAGACTGGGAACGATCAGAGATTAAGTATAGTGATTCGTCTATCAGTGCACGAGGCCTTTTCCCTAGCAAAGTGGCAAGCGGAACGTTAGAACTGGAAAGTTAATCGTGCTCACCCTGGAGCAATTCAGGGTGACCCGAAATGTAACGACCCGCCTTTCCGCTTGCACGATATTGTCCGCTTTGGACTATGCTGACCCTAATGACACCCACCTAGTCCTCACGGTTTTACTTTTTCCCTAGCCCCCACACTTCCCAGTGGGTCACCCATCCCTGAATTGCTCCAGGGTGAGCACGCTTAACTTTCCAGTACTAACGTTCCGCTTGCCACTTTGCTAGGGAAAAGGCCTCGTGCAATGGAAGACGAATCACTATACTTAACATAAGATCGTTCCCCGTCTATAGCCGATGTAGGGATTCGCCTAAGGTGCCCTCTCTCTCGCACCCCCGAGGGGTCCTTACATCCTTTCATTAATGTGAGGTCCCCTCGGGGGTGCGAGAGAGAGGGCACCTTAGGCGAATCCCTACATCGGCTATAGATGGGGAACGATCGTATGTTAAGTATAATGATTCGTCTCCCATTGCACGAGACATTTTCTCTAGCAAAGTGGCAAGCGGAACGTTAGAACTGGAAAGTTAAGCGTGCTCACCCTGGAGCAATTCAGGGATGGGTGACCCACTTGGAAGTGTGGGGGCTAGGGAAAAAGTTAAGCCGTGAGGACTAGGTGGGTGTCATTAGGGTCAGCCTAGTCTAAAGCGGACAATATCGTGCAAGCGGAAAGGCGGGTCGTTACATTTGGTATCAGAGCCAGGTTGAGCACGACCCTGTCTATTGTAACGACAGTAGTCATGATCCTTGACTCATCCGAAAGTTCCAAAATTGTCGCTGACCTTGCAAGACCGTCTGCCCAAGCATTCTCTTCTCTCGGGATATATGTGAGATCGAATGTCTTGAGACTTTTCACAGCCTCTTTCAAATTTGTCAAATATAATACTATATGCTCATCCATCGTGACAATGTTTTCGAAAATTGACTTACCACTAATTAAGAATCCGAATGAGCATGTAAATGAACAATCTTAATCGAAACTGCAAGATTGATACCAAAAATCAATGCTTCATACTCTACAACATTATTAGTTGCGAAAAAATGGAGCTTTACGGCATACACATGCTCTTCTCCATACTTTCTTTCTATGAAGTAAATGCCAAGGCCAAAACGCCCGGTTGAAACTGATCCGTCAACGAATAGATCCCAATATTCTTCATTACCTGACTTCTCTTCTCGAGTTATCTCCCCTATAAAATCGACTAAGACCTGCAACTTCAGAGCTCGTCGCGAAATATATTTGATTTGATACTGCCCCAACAATATTCCTCTTGGACAACCTTCCTGAGGCGCCAAATTTCAATCGTACACTCTTGATAGGCTGATATGTTAATACTGCAATAGCATGACCTTGAAAATAATGTCTCAACATTTGGGAGGCAACTATCCGAGCGAGAACGAATTTTTCCAAATCTGTATAGCGAGATTCCGCGCCATGTAATTTCTTACAGACAAAATATACTGGCCTATGTTCCTTGTCGTTGATTCTTACCAAGGCAACACTCACAGTGTAATAGCCCAGGAAAAAGGTATGTTAGAACAATGGGAGAAAATATAGTAGTAAGGTCTAGACGAGGAACAACGAGTGATATGGGAACGATTGATGAAAAAGCAACGAAAAGATAGAAAAGTGAGACAAAAGATTAAGGAGGGGTCAAAATAAAAAGTAGGAGGAGTCAAAATGTAAATTAGGGAAGTTAAAATATCTATAAATAGGGGTGGAAATGCCCAAAACCAACCCATTAGTCAATTGTACACCAAAATACCTCGGATATCCCAAAAACACGAAATTATCGCGGAGGCATAAAATTATCTCGGAATTTTCTGGATTGAACAAATTGTCGCGGATTTTTAGGGATCAAATTGTCACATATTTTTTATGGAACAAGTTTATCGCAGAAAACCTAAACCCCAAATTGTCGCGGAAAACCCCAAACCCAAATATTGTCGCGGATTTCCCCAAGGCAACAAATTATCGCGGATTCTAAACATAAACCACAAACCTTAGTTTTCGTCACGGATTTCAAGGAAAAAGAGTAGTTTATCGTGGAAACATCAATCTAGGGTGTTTTCGTATCGTGAGAGAGAAAGGATACGTCGGGTCTACAGTAACCACATAGTTCATAGTAAGATAATAACTTCGAAAATGTAATACTAATATGTTACGAAATGCAGGGAAGCACGAAGGGATTATAACTAGTGAAAGCAACAGGTAAGCGGAGTGAACACAATATAGTAAGGGAAGGTTCCGACGTAGGGAAACGGGAAGGGCTAGTAAGAAAGAAATTAAAATACACGAATGAATGTGGCAAATGTTAATAATACTCGGGGTGAGGGAGGATGGACCGTACGACCGAACCCGGCATCGTGCCTAGTACACGATTCGCCATAGGAAAGGCATGCCTCATGAAGGGAACGATAAGTTCCAGAATGGAAAGATACGTACGAAAGGGCATAAAGGATTCGGGGTGAGAAAAGAGGTAGCGCCTAATTACTCACCCGGGGAAGGGAAGCATACAGCCCGTCGAGTCAACCAACAGCTAACGGTTGGCTCTGGCGGGACATGTACCAAGCATGTTACACTCGGCAACAGTAAAGTAAAAGGATGAGGGGAGGGGGAAAAGAATGATAATGGTAAAGAAATAAGAAGATGAAAATGAGTATACGATTAAAGGAAACGGCTTACGTGTGTGTGTACGTTTTATTTAAGAAATGTAAGAACAAATATAATATGTGTGAAGTTTCCTTTAATAGATTGTGACCGCTTTACAGATTTTGTAGGTGACGTGGATGAGGTATGAGAAGGGCATGGAAGGAGGTCGTCGGTTGTCCGGTGATAGAGTCTGGTCTTTTGAGAATACTCTAAATTATGTCGCTAGACTTTAATGCTTTTGAATTATGTTTTAGTTTACTCTCGAACGTTTCGTTTTATTTAGTACGTTATTACCAATTCAGCTAGACCTAAATTTGGATCGTTACAAATGGTATCAAAGCATAACATCGCTACCAAACCTGTAGTGGTGCGATCCTACGTAGAAAGGTCGAGGAAATATATAGGAGGAAAACCAACCATAGGAAGGGATGGGCATAAAATGTTGCATATGGCATGACAGGAACCCCGGTTGTGGATTCATCGACGCCCCTCACGTTTAACTAGGAGAGTCTCAGGGATCTGTTCCAAAATATGGAGAATTCCCTCGTTAGCGCAATAAGACAGGGACAGACGGAGAGGGGAAACTCCGTGCATATGGAACAAGTGTCATGGCCCGAAAAGGGTAGAATGTACTACAACGAGGTGTTAAAGAAGGCGGGAATAAACAGTTTCACGGGAGATAAGATGGAGGACGCGGAGGCGTGGATGATTCGCTTGGAATAGAAGTTTGAACTATTCGAAGCCCCAGAGGAACTTTTGGCACGACTGGCCCAACTATGGTTCGACGTTAGCACTGCCCGATGAGGGCGAAGCGTGTCGGCCTCACTGCTGAATGATGGACCCATCTCTTGGGAGAAGTTTAGGAATGTGTTTCTGGATAATTACATACCAAAAGGGCTTAAGAAGGACAAGAAGGCCGAGTTCGACAAACTGGCTCAAGGGAATCGCCCCGTAATGGAGTATATGCAGGAATTCATAGAATTAGGTAGGTACGCCCCCGAGATTATGGGGAGTGAACAAGAAAAGATGCACCGTTTTACAGAAGGGTTGAATGAAAGGGTGAAACTGACTATGTATGGCCGCGACGACGAAGAATTTTCAAGTTTAGTGGCATCGGCAGTTCGAGTGGATGGGGGAATGCGAAGAATGGATAAAGAACGCACCAGAAGCTCCATGAGGAGTGAAATTCAGGGACGGGGGGAATGGAAAGGAAAGGCCAATACATATAGTTTCGGGTCTGCACAAGGACCCCCGATCAAGCATGTGTGCGCCAAATGCGGGAAAAACCATTTTGGAGAATGTCGGGCAGGAACTAACAGTTGTTTTAAGTGCGGCCAGGAAGGACACTTTACTCGAGAATGCACAAAGAAGAGAAAGATCGAAACTGAGGCTAACGAAAGCAGGGCAAAGGAAAGGATCACTGGAAATGCTCGAGTGTTCGCTGTAATCAAGGAACAAGCCTCGGAGGCCGAAGACGTCGTGGAAGGTACACTACTTATTAATGGCTTTACAGCTTTCGTATTATTCGATTGTGGGGCGACGCATTCGTTTGTGTTGGAGAAGTTAGCGAAACGTTTTGGGTTAATGGGAAGTAACGCTAAAGTCAAAGTAAAAAAACACAGGGATCCGAAGCCCTGGAGGGAAACATAATCTATAAGGGATGCGCGGTAGAAGTGGATACAGTACGAACATAGGCAGATTTGATTGAGTTCGGGGATATGGGATTCGATGTTATACTGGGAATTGATTGGTTATCCAAGTACGATGCGCAAGTGAAATGTCGAGAATGTACGATCACTTTTAGTACGCCGAAAGAGGGGAAAAGAGACCTCGTCGGAAACCGATTATGGGGGAGGATGGAGAGTATAGTGATCGCTCGAATTGGCTAGCATTTGTCACCACTGAGAAGGAAGGAACATCATTGGAGTCAGTTCCGGTAATTTGCCAATACAGTGACGTGTTTCCCGACGAACTACCGGGTCAACCACCCCAAAGAGAAGTGGAAATAGAAATAGAATTGCTCCGCGGAACACAACCAATCTCCAAGGCCCCATACCGAATGGCACCAAGATAGATGCATGAACTGATTATTAGAAATAGGATTTATTAGGCCAAGCAATTCCCATTGGGGAGCACTGGTGTTATTTGTTAGAATGAAAAGCGGCGAGTTAAGGCTATGTTACGATTAGCGGGAGTTAAACAGTGTTAGGATAAAGAACAAGTATCCGTTACCGAGGATCGACGACTTGTTTGATCAGTTACAAGGCACGGAGGTGCTCTCAAAGTTGGACTTGAGGTCAATGTATCATCAGGTCCGAGTGAAGGAAGGGGACATACCAAAAACAGCCATTCGAACGAGATATGACCATTACGAATGTACGGTCGTATAATTTCGATTGACTAACGCCCAAGCGATAGTCATGGATTTGATGAATCTGGTGTTTCGTCAGTACCAAGACAAGTTCGTAGTGGTATTCATTGACGATACCCTAGTTTACTGTCGCAAACGGGAGGAACACAAGCGACATCTAAGAATAGTGTAACATACCCTCAGACAAGGGAAGTTGTATGCCAAGTATAGCAAGTGTGAATTCTGGATGGACAGTATAGCTTTTCTAGGACACGTAATATCATCAAGAGGGTTGACGGTAGACACAACGAAGATAGAAGCAGTGATGAATTGGCCAAGACCGACAAACGCTCGAGAAGTAAGAAGTTTCTTAGGATTAGCCCGGTACTATCGGAAATTTATCGAAGGGTTTGCTAGGATAGCCAAGCCGCTGACAAACTTGACTCAAAAAGAACGAGGTATACGTGGGATGAGAAGTGTGAAGAGAGTTTCGAGTGCCTTAAAACGAAGTTGACATCGGCACCAATATTGGTGTTACCCACACCGGGACACGACTTCACGGTATACATCGATGCCACGAAGGAAGGGCTCAGGTGTGTTCTAATGCAAGGCGGGAAGGTCATAGCATACGCATCACGTCAACTGAAGGTGCACGAGTTGAATTATCCGACCCACGATTTGGAACTAGCCACGGTGGTATTCGCACTCAAGATTTGGAGACACTATTTGTATGGCGTGAAGTGCGAGATATTCACCGACCACAAGAGTTTGAAGTACCTATTCACTCAGATGGAGCTGAACATGAGACAACGGAGATAGCTAGAACTGATAAAAGACTACGACCTGATCATTCAGCACCACCCCGGAAAAGCGAACTAAGTAGCCGACGCATTGAGCAGGAAAACCCATGGCGTGCTTGCATACACATTGTTAAAAGAAATGGAGAACCTACAACTGGAAGTGGTAGAGTCGACCACAGTCATATTAGGGACTGTTACCGCAAAGCCAGGGATACTAGATGAGGTACTGGAGGCCAGATATTAGACCTCGAGAAACCTGTAACACGAAAAGAGGGAACGAGGAGCGATAAACCAGAGACGAACAAGGGAATCGATGGACTAATCAGAATGAATGAACGGGTATGGGTACCATACAAGCCGGAGTTTAGAAAGAAGATTATGATATAGGCATACAGTTCGGCCTTCTTAGTTCACCCAGGAAGTACTAAGATGTATCGGGATCTAAAAACGCACTGGTGGTGGAATGGAATAAAAAATGAGATTGCAAATTTTGTGGCCAAATGCGAAAGCCTACCTTCTTCATGGTAGGATTACCCAAGAGCGCACGAAAGAACGACGCGATATGACTAGTGGTTGACCGCCTAACATAGGCGGCTCATTTCATAGCAGTCAAGACAACATACGGAGTAGACAGACTAGTCAAAATATATGTGGATAACATAGTCAAGTTACACGGAGTTCTAGTAAATATTGTGTCAAACCGGGATCTGAGGTTCACGTCTAGATTTTGGTCAGACCGAAAGAACAAACCAAATCATTGAGGATATGTTACAGGCATGCGTGTTGGAATTTAAGGGAGGCTGGGAAGATTTCCTACCACTGGTAGAATTCAAGTATAATAACAGTTTTCATAGCAGCATTGGCATGGCCCATATGAGGTATTGTACGTGAGGAAGTGTGGAACACCACTATGGCTGGACGAGATTGAAGAGAGAAAGACCAAGGGATTAGAATTGGTGGAAGTCACGGTTGAGAAGGTGGTCGTGGTACGAAAGAATATTAAGGAGTCACAGGACCGATACAAAAGGTTGACAGACACGAAAAGGAGACCCCTAGAGCTGGGAGTTGCGGATCACGCCTATCTAAGAATATCTCCGATGAATGGAGTACTAAAGACCACAAGGACATGGAAGCTAAGTCCCTGGTACATCGAACCATACAAGGTGGAACGGAGAATTGGAAACCTAGCATACCAACTGAAACTTCCGGAAGAGATGAGGGGGATACACAACGTTATCCACGTATCACAACTAAGGAAGAGTTTGACTGAGGGAATCCAAGAATGTGTTGTGGAGCACATAGAGATAACCCCGAAATTGACATATGAGGAAGTTCGAGTGAAAATCCTAGGCTGAGAGGAAAGAGAACTCAGGAACAAACTAATCCCCATGGTGAAAGTACAATGATCCAATCAAGGAAAAAGGGAAGCCACATGGAAAACGGAACAAGAGATTAGACAAAGAGCACCGGAATTGATGGAAGATTGTTACGCACGAGTTTCTAGACAAAACTCAAAATAAGTGGGGAATGATGTAATTGCCCATTAAAAAGGTATGTTAGAACAATGGGAGCAAATATAGTAGTAAGGTCTAGACGAGGGATAACGAGCGATACGGGAACGAAAGATTAAAAAACAACAAAAAGATAGAAAAGTGAGACAAAAGATTGAGTAGTCAAAATAAAAAGAATGAGGGGTCAAAATGTAAATTAGGGAAGGTAAAATGTCTATAAATAGGAGTGGAAATGCCCAAAACCAAGCCATTAGTCAATTGTACACGATAACACCTCGGAAAATCCCAAAAACACGAAATTATCGCGGAAGCATATGGTTATCGCAGATTTTTCTAGAGTGAACAAATTGTCACTGATTTTTAGGGAACAAATTGTCGCGGATTTTTGAGGGAACAAGTTTATCGCGGAAAACCTAAACCTCAAATTGTCGCAGAAAACCCCAAACCCCAAAATTGTCACGGATTTCCCCAAGGCAGCAAATTGTCACGGATTCTAAACCTAAACCACAAACCTTAGTTTTTGTCGCGAATTTCACGGAAACAGGGTAGTTTATCTCGGAAACATCAATCTAGGATGTTTTTGTCGCACTTCAACGTCGGATCGTGAGAGAGAAAGATATGTAGGGTCTACGGTAACCACATAGTTCATAATTAGATAATAACATCGAAAATGTAATACTAATATGTTACGAAATGTAGGGAAGAACGAATGGATTATAAAAATTGAAAGCAACAGGTAAGCGGAGTGAACACAATATAGTAATGGAAGGTTTTGACGTAGGGAAACGGGAAGGGCTAGTAAGAAATAAAGTAAAAGACACGAATGAGGCAAATGTTAATAAGATTCGGGGTGAGGGAGGATGGACCGTCCGACCGAACCCGGCATCGTGACTAGTACACTATTCGCCAAAGGAAGGGCATGCCTGATGAAGGGCTCGATAAGTTCCAGAATGGAAAGATACGTACGAAAGGGCAGAACGGATCCGGGTGAGAAAAGGGGTAGCGCCTAAGTACTCACCCAAGGAAGGGAAGCATACGGCCCGTCGAGTCAACCAACAACTTCAATTGGCTTGGGCGGACATGTACCGAGCATGTTACACTCGGCAACAGTAAAGTTAAAGGATGAGGGAGTGGGAAAAGAATGATAAGGGTAAATAAATAAGAAGAAGAAAATGAGTATACGATTAAAGGAAACGGCTTACGTGTGTGTGTACGTTTTATTTAAGAAATGGAAGAATAAATATAGTATGTGTGAGGTTTCCTTTAATAGATTGTGACCGCTTTACAGATTTTGTAGGTGACGCGGATGAGGTATGAGAACTGCATGGGAAGGACGTCGTCGGTTGTCCGGTGATAGAGTCCGGTCTTTTGAGAGTACTCTAAATTATTTTTCTAGACTTTAATACTTTTGAATTATGTTTTAGTTTACGCTCGAAAGTTTTGTTTTATTTAGTATGTTTTTAGCAATTCAACTAGGCTTATATTAGGGTCGTTACACATAGTCTCTTTAGACAACGCTAAATTTCATCCGTAGACCCATGTCAGTTTGATGAAATTCAGTGATGCGGCTATGTGTTTTATTTTTATTTTTGCCGGTTCTTTGAGAGAGCTTGTTCTATGATGGTTCGATCAATTACAACGGTTTCTATTGTTTCATATCAAGATTCAAGGATCAATTTTATTCGGCATGTACGCCTTTGAATGCATCGGTGGTGTCAACTACATCTTTGACCGCATCGCGAAAAGATTATTTGGAGAGATTGTTGGGTTTTGTAGCCCGCATCATTAATTCCTTGCATTACTGCTAGTAATAAGGTTGGAGCGCTTTAGCTTATTTTTTCCAGTCACCCCCTACGTAATTCTTACACAAGGATCCATTGGAGGAAATTGAAGAGATTGCCCTAGGATGTACAAGTATAATCAGGAAGATGAAGGAGTGTGTGATAATGGAGCCACAGATATTCATACTTATGGGTCACGTAACATTATTGCAAATCGCATGATCGATCGAATGTATCGCTGCCAAAATCAAAGATGCGGACTTTTCTGGCATTCATTTACAAGCATATTCTTTCAATGATTGCACATAAAAAAGGAAGATCCTTTATATATCTCCCTCTATTATAAGCACTGACACCGGGGACTCATTAATCCAAGTATTTTGTCATTTTTCATCGTTGTTCCTTACAAGATACTGATGATTGTCGAGAACTGATGTATGATGTTGAGAGGTTATTGGAGCTTAGCTAGCTTGATCAGTTGATTTGTACGGTGAAAGGAATGCCCGAGACCAAGGCTGGGGAAGTTGGCTTGAATATTCAACTCGAGAAACCAGTGACGCTCCCCAAGATCGATTTACCATAACCTGATGTAATAAGTCACGAGTATTGAACATCTCGCTCCAGTTTGTTCAAAATCATAGAACGTGTGAAAGAGCAAAATTAATGATGTGGGATTTCCCAGTTTTGAGGTATTAGTAGAGTTTTTTGTTACCGATTAGAAGAATACGAGATCATGAAATATTAATCTTCTCCATGGACACCCATCAAGAAGTTATGTAGCTTTCATATATGTTCCATACATTATATCAATGACTTTGGTAGTTTAATGTTCGAGGTTCACAAACTAACAGAGGTTAAGGCAACTTCATGAATTATATATTGGTATAGATGCAATGCATGTACAAGAATATGGAAAACAGAATCTAAACATTGAGAAATTAATGTGGAAGAATACGCCTTTTGGGAACTCATACGCCATCGAGAAATTATTATGGCAAAAGAGGAGGTTAGTGTGGAAGAGAAAGCATTCGTGACTGAATAAATAATTATTGTAGTAAGAGGAGAAACTACAAATATGCATAGTGAAGAAATGTTAAAATGACAAGATAGTTATCAACGAATAACCGTGGAACACGTGAAGTTTCCCTAGAGTAACAACATGAAATTCTGATGTACAATCTTATTCTTGAAAGACGGTGTCGATGACGGTTTTGTCTTCTCATCATTTGAAGTGTATATTTATGTGTCATCGTTCGTATTCAATAATCAGGGGTTTCTTAATGGTTATATGATCTATTAGGGTCTTTTACCTACCATTTAAGGACATTCGAGCATTTCGTGAAGTAGTCGGGTACCGTGGTTTCCTTGTTGATTGAGAAATTATACATGTCTTAATCGATCAGTACTCCCTATTTGGATCATGTGGGTCTGCATTAGTGAGGTACACTCAGGTAACATAATGACTGTTACAACCAAAACCAATGAAGAGTTTCGCAACCCTCGGGATTATGTTTGAGGATTGGAAGTTAAAGTCCATTATTTGACAAAAGTAATTGGAATTAAATCCAACTGATGGTCAAATTATCGATAACAATGAGCATATCGTGAAGAGGGCATCTATTTGTTTTTCTTAATCATCTGAAATGGTATTCGTTCGTAATACTATTAATCTATCGTAAAGGATTCATCTGTTTGATTTACTTAACTATTCAAAATGGTTTTTGTCTGAAATGGTATTCATCGTGATGTTCAACAATTGATTATTACCAATTGGATCATCGTGTCTGACAATGATGATTTATATTTCCAAATACCTCTATGAAGCTATCAATCAGGGTTTTCTATTTGAGTTATTAAATGAGATCCCAAGAATTATGGTTGTTGGAGATTTGGAGGTAACAGCCGCTATCAAACTATGTTTATCAAAGTTAGTTTATTAATAACGAAGAAGATATCAAATTTTTGTTATTAATGATATTCGCCCGGAAATATAACTTCATGGAACACCTCTTCTTCAAATTTATTTATTTAATGATGGTTCCGAACGCTATTCTTCCGAAAATTCATATTTATGGAACCCGCCTTCTTAATCCACCTTCGACATTAATGAGTTGATGAATATTATTATCATATATGCTTTCTAGCAGAAGTCTTTGCATGGAACTATTAAGCAACATATTAAGCTAGTCGTCGAAAATACCCTAAATTAACGGTTTCACTATGAATTGCTTGTTTCCTCGAAATCCGTGGCAAATTGGGGTTCTTGGTTTGGGTTTTCGCGGTGAATTACACACTCCTAAAAATCCGTGGTGAATTTTTGGTTTAGGGTAAATCTGCGGTGAATTTGAAGCTTGAAAATTTGTTGTGAATTTGGGGTTTTGGGTTTTCCAAGTACAATTTGGGGTTTAGGTTTTCGCGGTGAATTTGCTGGCTGAATTTTCACGGTGAATTTGAATGCTAAATTTTCGCGGTGAATTCGTGTTTTATTGTTTTCCGTGACTTGATTTTAGGTCATTCCACCACTATTTATAGGAATTTTTACTTTCATAAATTACATTTTGACATCTCATTCATTTTATTTTGACCAATCCTTTATCTTTTATCTAACTTTTCCCCCTTTTCGTTTCTATTTCCTCCTTTCATTCTCGTATACCAAGTTATTTCCTCCTTTCAATCTCGTATACCTCGTTATTCCTCATTTAGACATTACTACTATATTTTTCTCTATTGTTCTAAAATACCTTTTTCCGGGGCAATTACATTTATGACTCATAATCTGAATCTACAAACCAAGGGACTATTGAAATTACCCGGGGTTATTTACGTAATTACGATACCCCGGGGGCTTGTCTAACTTGACTAAATGATATTTTTGGTTTTCTATTATATTTCTAGAGTAATGTGATTTTGGCGGTAATCTCGTAATCTGGGCATCCCGGGTCAACATATAAGGATTCTAATGACGTTTGGAGCAGTTTTGGATGATTTCCGTCGGGAATGTTGCTAAGGGTATTTTTGTAATTTGGCACCCGAAGAGCTCGTTGGTGAGTTTTTGCGATATTTTTGGCTATCTTCTAAGTATTTGGAGGTAAAGAATTGGTCAAGGATATTTTCTCGTCATGACGGGTGATCAGTGTTCGATCGGGATGCATTTTGGAAACTCAAAGACATTATGAAACATCTCTTGGTGAAATTGTGTGTTTCGGAGCAATTGAGGCCAAGCTAGGCCAAATTGACAAATACTGGGATTTTGGACAATAAGTTAACCTATTTGGCCAAGTTTCTCTATAAATACATGACCTTAGACCCGTAAAGAGGTTCACACTTTTGGCACACATCCCAAGGCATGGTATTCGAGTGAACTTGTCCCGGGACTCGCGAGTTTATGTCTAGTCGTGAGTTTTTGGTTTCCTAATCGCGAGAATTTTTACTCTTGGCCGTAGTCGCAAATTTTCATCTCTAAAAGTCGCGAGTTGTGTTGTTTCACGAGTTTTCGCGATGTTTCATTTGTTGCGGAGTTTCATATCTTATTTCACAACGGTTGAGTCGCGACTTTTTGATGTGTTAAGTCGTGCGAACTTGTCAAGTCATGAGAACTTGTCAAATCGCGAGAACTTCTCAATTCGCTAGAACATCTCAAGTCGCGAGAACTTGTCGAGTCTCGCAGATTTGTGTGTAAAGTCGCTAGTTTTTGTCATCTCGGGCGCGACGGAGTGGAATTGATCGTTTCTTGAACCTTTTTCATTCGGATTGTCGATATCTATTAATTTAATTTATACCCTTTGATTGTCATAGTAAAAACCAAGGTAGAGCTTCGCTCTCTCGATGACGTAAGCTCACACATTGTGAGTCCAACCTCGTAATTTCTTGTGTTCTCATATTAATTGAATTTAAGATAATAAATAGAATTGACTGATAAAAAATAAATATTATAAAATATTTTTAGACAAGATCAAGTATTAAGGTTGCGAATAAAGAGAAACAAAGAAATGGGAGACATCCTTCATCAAGGATGCGTAAGAGGTTCGATATTACGAAAAGGTAAAGATTACAGTTTTTGGCTTTCTTATGGAGAAATTTTATGGTCTTGCCTCCCGTTTTAGACCGTTTCTTTGAAATTCCTCAGCAAGACTCTTAGTGTTCTTTTCTTATGGCTCGTTTAACTCAACCGACATTTGTTGGGACAAAGTTCCTCTTAGCTCCCTCCTGCACAAGGCGTTTCAAAGTCATGATTTCCTCCACGATAAAATCTTAATATTTTAAAAGCATGTTATGTAGACAAGAGCTTTGTAGACAGTTAATAATTGAGCTACATATAAAAAATGCATATCGGTTGTAAGCTTAAAGTAATATATTACTTTGAATAAATGAGTATATTAAAAGAGATAATCAAATTATCAACGTTAAAAAATGAATTTGCTATTTAGATATAAAGATAATTAAGACGAAAAAATGGATGTGAACTAGATTGCATAGTTCCTAACGAAAAATTTGAATAAAACTTCACAGATTAACTAGACGCCCAGCCCAACATAGCACGGATAAAAGTTTATCGGAGGAGGGAAGAAGCGAATTGAAAGCAATGGTGTCAAATGCTGCAGCTCCGTTCTGGAGAGCCGCTGGAATGACTTACATAACCTATTCCAACCTCTGTGCTAATCTTGTAAGGCAATGCTTGAAGGAGCCTCACAGATCCGAAGCACTGACCCGTGAGATGTAAATTTGGTTTCGTTTTGGTCCAGAAACAATGAAACAATTATGTGGGATTTTAGATTCTGTAATTTGATGCTTTTAACTTAAGCAATGAAACACAGAGAAATGTTTACGTGGAGCCCGAGAACCAGGAGAAAACCACGGGCCAAATCCTTGACCAATCTACTAGAACAAAGAGGAAGAATTACAGTTTACAATCGATTTGTAATTCTTACAAGAACAAGTCTCATATCCTTAACTTGTTGCATAACCTGTGATATCGAAGGGAACTCCACCCTAACAGAGCTGCAAGCACATGCCCTCTCCCTTTTTCTTTGCACTACTGACCTCCTTTAAACTGCAGTGCCGCTTAACCATTTTCTGCCCCCCTACTGTTACTGCAGAACCTGGACATCAATTGTCCTCTGCAGCTTTCTATTTTTTCTGTTTTCGTCTATCTGCACTTTGGGCCAAATAAGGATTCGACCCAAGCTCCTCAGCTGCTGGCAAGTTGGAATATAAATCATGTTTGTTGGCATGACTCAAGCTCCCCTCAAGCTCCTCATCTGCTGGCAAATAAGGATTCGACCCAAGCTCCTCCAACTCACCAGACTCTCGCCTAAGACTCATGTTTGTTGGCTTGCTCCAAGCCAATCATCTTGGAGCAATGATCATGCTTCCATATTGTGACAGCCTTGGTAAACATGTCAGCAGGATTCTCTTCTGTGTGAACTTTCCGAATAATCAGTTCCTTTGAGGCCACAACATCTCTAATCCAATAAAATTGAACATCAACATGCTTGGTTATAGCATGGACGGTCGGATTCTTAGCAAGTTCCAAAGCACTTTGGTTGTCACAATGTAATTCATGCGGAAGATTTCTGAAACCAATCTCTGATACAAGTCTCTTCAACCACAAAAGGTCTTTTCTTCCCTCAGTCAAAGCCACATATTCAGCCTCAGTGGTGGAAAGCACCACACTTTTCTAGAGTTTCAATCCCCATGATATCGCTGCTCCTCCCAGAATTGAGACATATCCATATGTGGATTTCCTGGTTTCACAATCTCCTGCAAAGTTTGAATCACAGTAAGTGTCCAACCTTAACTCTTCATCTGTTCCAAACATCAGTCCCCATGACTTTGTTTCCTTCAAATACCTCAATAACCATTTTGCCGCAAACTAGTGATCCTTACCAGGATCTTATAAGAATCTGTTAAGCAAACCAATTGAAAAGGCTATGTCAGGTCTAGTGCACACCATCAGATACATGATGCTTCCAATCAATGAAGAGTATGGTACATTCTGCATACTTAGTCTCTCTTGCTCGGATCTTGGAGATGACTCTTTGCTTACTTTTGTTTGGGTGCAGAGGGGAGTATACACTCCTTTAGCATCTTTCATGTTGAACTTAACAAGTAACTGATCAATGTACCTCTGCTGATGCAAGAAAATTTTCTTTTCCTTTCGGTTTCTTTCAATGGTCATTCCCAAGATCCTCTTTAAAGGTCCAAGATCTTTCATGTCAAAGACTCGAGCCAACTGTTCTTTAAGATCCTTAGTGAGCATGAGACTTTGTGAAACTAGTAACATATCATCAATATAAATCAGCAAAAACACAAAATCATCATTTTCCATAAACTCCACATAGACGCAATGGTTTTCTTTTGTTCTCAAAACTTATTTTCCTTCATGAAAGTGTCAAACTTCATGTAACATTGCATTGGGGCTTGTTTTAGTCCATACAAACTCATCCTCAGCTTACAAACCAGTTTCTCATTTCCTTTTTCAACAAAGCCTTCAGGTTGTAACATATAAAGCTCTTCTTCAACATCACCATAGAGAAAAGTTGTTTTGAACTCGAGTTGCTCAATTTCCAAGTCCAACTTTGCAGCAATGGCAAGGATAGCCCTTATTGATGTCAACTTAAGCACAGGTGAAAAGACTTCATCAAAATCCACTCCATGTCTTTGACTAAATCCTTTCACCACCAAACGAGCTTTATACCTTGTTCTCCTATTGGCCTCCAATTTTAACTTGAAGATCCATTTGTTTAGTAGTGCTTTCATCCCAGATGGAAGTGGCAGCAAGTTATAAGTCTGATTTTTCTTTAAGGAATTCATTTCCTCTTCCATTGCCTTGATCCCTTTCTGGTTGTCCTCCATTTCAGTGGCTTCTTTGTACGTTTCTGGTTCCCCATATTCAGATACAAGCACATAATCACTGACTGGATATCTCATGGAAGGATGCCTTGCTCTAATAGATCTCCTAGGCAATTCAATTCCTGTCGAATCTGATTCTTGAATTTCAGTTTGTTCTTCAAGTGTTTCATCTGGATCAATAATACTTTATGTCTCCTGCTGAGCTTTAAAAACACGAGGATCTTCCAGGTTTGTCTTCATTTCCATTTCCTCTGGTTCTGAATCTTTGGATATGTGTGTAATGTTTTTCTTTTCGAAAAATACAACATCTTTGGACCTGATTAATTTTTTGGTCGTTGGATTCCAGAGTTTAAAACCAAATTCTTCTCCTCCATATCCAATGAACACACATGTCTAAGAGTGGAGGTCCAGTTTTTTTCTTTGCTCCTTGGGAACCAACACTTTAGCTTTGCATCCAAAAATTCTAAGATAGTGAAGCTTTGGTTTCTTTCCAGATCACAGTTCTTTTGGTGTTTTAAACTCTAAGGCAGATGGGGATCGGTTCCTTAGGTAACAAGCTGTGAGTAGGGCTTCACCCCAAAACTTCTTTGGCAGTTTTGATGTGGCTAACATGCATCTAACCTTGTCCAATAAAGTTCGATTTAATCTTTCAGGCACTCCGTTGAGCTGTGGTGTACCTGGCTTAGTTCTTTGGTGTCTGATTCCTAAGTCACTACAATATCCATCAAATTCTGTGGAGACATACTCTCCACCATTATCAGTTAATAGGCATACATGTTTTGTTTCGTTTTCTCGTTCCACCATACTGTGAAATTCCTTGAACTTTCCAAATGCTTCATCCTTTGTTCTAATGGGATATACCCAAGCATTCCTCGTGGCATCATCAACAAAGGTGATGAAATATTTCTTCCCACTAAATGTTTCAACTTCCAATTCTCCACAAACATCGTTGTAAACAAGAGCAAGTGGAGCAAACTTTCTAGTTGATGCAACCTAGAAGCTGACTCTATGTTGTTTGCCTTCTAAACACTCCTCACATCTGTCAAGTACCAGGTGTTTCGGACTTGGTAACAATCCTTGCTTGACCAGATGCTTTAGTCCCTCCGAGCCCAAATGAGCCAACCTTTTATGCCATGTTTCCAGTGAAGTATCAGCTTCATTGGCAGCAGTAGTGAATTGATTCTCACTAATCAATTCAGTTTTGTAGAGGGTTCGTTCCAACTTTCCCTTGGCAAATACTATAGATCCTTTGGTAAGCTTCCATGTACCATCCTTGCATATACTAGTGTACCCCTCCAAGTCAAATACATTTCCAGATAACAGATTCAACCTCAGGGTCGGAATATGTCTCACTTGATTCAACATCAACTTCATACCAGTGTTGGTCATCATTTCAACACTTGCAATGCCTGTGATCATCGAAGCGCTGGAGTTTCCCATTTTAACCTAGCCAAAATTTCCAGATGTATATATTTTGAAACAACTTATGTTTGGAGTGGCATGGTACGAAGCTGCATAATCAAATATCTATTCTTCTACTCCTCCATGAGAAATATTCATTTCTTCCATGGATAGAACAATGAGTTCATCCCCACTCGAAGAGGCAACTGCATTTGCTTGTTTATGTTCCTTTTTCTTTTCCTTTTTGTGAACTTCATATGCTCTCTTGTAATGAGTACAATTCTTCTTCAGGTGCCCTACTACACCGCAATAGAAGCAAGCTCTTGTTTCTCCACTGGATTCGGAGACTTGGTCCTTCCATTTGATTTATCCTCTCTAGATTTTCCTCTTTTCTGGTTATAAGTCCGGGACTGCCCTCTCCCTTGCCTTTTTGTGGCAGCCAAAGTTCCTTTACAGTCCTTATTGAAGTCCTTTCTTCGTTCCTCTTCGTTCAAGAGACTCTCAACAACGACAGAAAGCGACAAAACAGGAGCAGAATTGTTCAATGTCACTACCAGAGTTTTCCAAGTGTTTGGGAGAGTTCCTAGCAGTAGAAGCGCCTGGAGTTCATCATCCAGTTTGAGGTTTACTCGAGTAAGTTTGTTTACCAAGTCTTGGAACTTATTCAAATGTTCTGCCATTGATTGTCCATCAATATAACGAAGGTTTACCAGTTTCTTAATGGTACCAACCTTGTTTTGAACATTTTTCCTCTCACAAATCTTTTGCAGCTTATCCCACATTCCCTTTGCTTCTGTTTCTTCCCCAACATGATGGAACATGCTCAAGTCAACCCAAGAACGGATATATGCGAGTGCTTTCTTGTTCATAATTCTCCATTCACTAGCGTCCTGCTTCTCGGGCTTCACTCCCGGATCTACTAATCCCCACAAGTCTCAGCAAGCCAGCAGGTCTTCCATTTTAACTTTCCATATGGAATAGTTGCTGGAGGTGAGCCTAATCATGGGAATCGTTGAATCATCCATTCAACTGGCCGTGATTGGAACCACGGCTCTAATACCACTTGTAAACTTGGTTTCTTTTTGGTCCAAAAACAATGAAACATTTCTGTGGGATTTTAGATTCTGTAATTTGATGCCTATAACTTATGCAATGAAACACAGAGAAATTTTTACGTAGAACCCGAGAACCGGGAGAAAACCATGGGTCAAATCCTTGACCAATCCACTAGAACAAAGAGGAAGAATTACAGTTTACAATCGATTTGTAATTCTTACAAGAACAAGTCTCATATCCTTAACTTGCTGCATAACCTCTGATATCGAAGGGAACTCCACCCTAACAGAGCTGCAAGCACATGTCCTCTCCCATTTTCTTTGCACTACTGACCTCCTTTAAACTGCAGTGCCGCTTAACCAATTTCTACCCCCTGTTGTTACTGTAGAACCTCGAAAGCAATGGTCCTCTGCAGCTTTCTGTTTTTTCTGTTTTCGTCTATCTACACTTTGGGCCAAATAAGGATTCGACCCAAGCTCCTCAGCTGCTGGCAAATTGGAACAGGCCCCAGGGGCCCAACATGAGAAAGCCCACTTTTCTGCTTCGCGATGGGTCGACGGAAAGCCCGAAAAGCCTAGTAATTCGATCTTTCTTTATGTTTTACATAAATTGGTGTATATTTTCGATTTTTTAGGTCAATATTCATTTTAGTGATAGCGCGTTTCTCTGAATTGTTGAGATTTCGCTTTGGCGTAATGAATTGGGGCAACTTTTTGTAAAATTTGGTGCAGATTATTAGTGTTCCTCGTAATTAGAAATATAGAAAATTGTTACGATCTTGGATCGTAACCGAGGAATAGACGAAGATGTGAGGTAGAAAAGGAGGAGAAGTAGACTGAAAGAAGTTAGGAGAGGTGTAGATGAAATGAGGTTGAGGAGAACGGCGGAAGCCAAGAGAGAAGATGAGAAATACTGATAATTGATTGATATCCAAAAACAATACAACACAAGTGTTTTATATCCAAATTAAGATAAGGGCCAAAATATGGGCTTATACTTCAAATCTCTAATCTACTTCGTAAGCCCAATTATAGGATCGTAACATAATCCCCTTCTCAAAACGATCGTTGACCCAACGATCATTCTCGAATCCTGAAATCTTTCTTGTGTTGAGCTGTGTTCTGACTGGAATTGAGAACAAACGGAATATCCAAGCAAATAAAGACATGGATTTATATTGGTGATAGGTCCCGAGATGACTATGCTAAGGAGTTGCAAACTTGCATAATAATATACTAGATTTTGCCCATTAAGCAATAAGAACCATCTGAAACATCTTATCAAATCTTGAACGTTGTTTAGCTCTCTTATCAAAAGATAAGTTAGTAATGTTGTTGATGTCCATGAGATTATCTTGATTAACTCTCCTGAAAATCTTGGGGAAAACATCAACTTCAATATTTTTTCCATTGATTTCAACATTCGCAAAGAAGATTGCACTCCTTAAATCCATCAATTTACTCATTTTCATAATCCAACTGATTTGATCAGAATGTAGTTCTGATGTGAGACGAGTGGTTCCATGGGAGATAATTTGTACACATCCTTGGTCAAAGATTACCATATTGATGAATTTGACTCTGATGACAAGTATTAAAAATGCTGGAGTGACAAGGGAGACCATAGAGTTGCTCATAAGTGGAAAGTATATGAAGTTACCATGTTTGAGATTGAAAAACCTGCCGCCTTTCCTAATCCCACATACTTGATGAATATCATTCTTAAAAGTAGTGAGTGCATCCTTCCAGCATAAATTAACCTTGAGTATGCTTTCAAGAGAGTAGATAGAGAATTCCACATTCATTTTAGATACGCAATCACAATTCCATCTTCTTTGCAGCCAAACAGAAACATTCAGATTAATCACAATGGCATGATTTCTCTCTACATTTTCCTCCCACTGTTTGGTACAAGACTCATTCACCATTATTCCCTCACCGCAAGATGATCCTTGACCCCAAGGATCGAGATATGAAAATGCTAAGTTCAGTTCGATAGGAATAAACACACATAAAGCATTACGACAAGAATTAGCAGACAAGGGCCACATATGAGTACTAACATAATAAGCAAGAACGTACTGATAAAGATCATGATTTTCAGAACATGAGTTAACAATTGAATTTCTCTTGCCGAAGCTAACCATCACTATAATGCAAATATAATAAATCACCGGGTAACATAAGCAATCAAAATATTTGAACCTCCTCATAAGAATATAAGTCTCGAGAAAAGTAACATCAATTAGAAGTGATGAGGACTTATACCATGCGTAAAAATGAAACCAAGAATCAATAACTTGTCTTGATGGCTTATATCGACTATGTTTCTTCTCTTGGGAATTTTTTAAAGAATTATCTAACAGCCTTGTCCGATCATAATGCATTATAAAGATTTTACACGCATCATATGTTTCCCGACCACATCCTCTCATTATCTCTAAAAAGAGGCATCTCATGTTTTTGAAGTTTTTTCCATTTTCAGCGAACTTAATAGCTAGGTGGAATGTCTTTGCATTGCGACAATAACCAGGTCCATTACAATTCCAGAGAAAGAATTTAAACGAATTGCGATGATTGGCTTCAGAGATAATCTTAATTCTTGCTACAATATCCAACATCAACCTGAACAAAATATCATCCATATTCTTATCTATAAGGAAACAATTATTTATTCCAATGAATAATTTTTGGATCTCCGTTCTATTGTAATCTGAAATTTCCAAAGGTACTGATTGATCACATTGTTCGATTCTAGGTTCATCCACATATGTAAGATAGGGGTTGAAGTTGATATCTACTTGTCTCATTGTATTCAACACATTCTTTCTTATCTTATTTTCCCGATAAGACTCTAACAGCCTATACAAGTTGTCTCCAGCTTTTATATTGCTTGCTTGCAATTCATTCAAAACATTTAAGGCATCGTGTGATCTAGAGACTTTACTGATTTCCTTTATAAACATCATACATGAATTGAGATTTGACTTTACACCATTATCATGGATACATCTAAACATTTCCGATGCTTCATCAATACGATTCATCCTAGCACACTCAATAGCCAAATGAACCATTGCATCAATATCTAGTTGTATTCCTATACTTAGCATTTTATTGTAGAGAACCAAACCTCTTAATTGCACATCTTCATATCTAGCAGACTTTTCAAGGATCATGCTTTTCCTTTTCTTTTTCATTGTTTTCTTTGTCACACTTAACAGATGGCTTCGGGTAAGCTTTCTTATGAGAGAAACTTCAGCAGCATTTTCAAAAAACTGAACCAAGTTTTCAAAATCCAAATCGCACTTAAACTTTTCCATAGAATCTTGGACAATTATAGTTGAATCCCCAAACACTTGCTGCTGCATTTTCGTAGCTACTGCCCTAAAAAATTTGATAACTTCTTCTTCATTATCTAGATGGGCATCGTAAATGGATGAGCGAATTTCATATGTAACTCCACTAACCAAAATACACATGAAATTTTCAGCAGATACGTAAGGATAAAATCGAGATATTGGACCTCGTAGATCTTCGAATCTATTTAGATACTCTTCTAGATCATCATCCATTTTTAGTGTGCGGAAATTATGAAATACCTGTCGACGATTCTGATAATCAAACCTGTCTAATAAAGCAATCACAAAATCCTTCCATAACCAAGGGATTATTTTAGCTTTGTGGCATTCAAGCCATCTTTTTGCCTTCCCATAGAACGTCGAAGTAACAAACTCTAGCCATTCCATCGAAGATTCTGGTTTTCTCATACGAAAATAAGGAACGAGAGATTTGAGCCAACGCCTGGGATCAGTTCCATCAAACGTAGGCGGATATATTTTGGGGGCATGATAGTGTAGATGATTTTCTTCTACTCGTAGTCCCGAATCAAAGTTGAACTCAAGACAAGTTTCCATTTTTTTGCTATAAGGGAGTTTTGGCACTGCTGATAAGGAAAAAGTGGCAGACCTGGTCTTAACCATTTTCAGAATCGATTGAGCTCTGATACCACTTGTTACGATCTTGGATCGTAACCGAGGAATAGACTAAGATGTGAGGTAGAAAAGGAGGAGAAGTAGACTGAAAGAAGTTAGGAGAGGTGTAGATGAAATGAGGTTGAGGAGAACGGCGGAAGCCAAGAGAGAAGATGAGAAATACTGATAATTGATTGATATCCAAAAACAATACAACACAAGTGTTTTATATCCAAATTAAGATAAGGGCCAAAATATGGGCTTATACTTCAAATCTCTAATCTACTTCGTAAGCCCAATTATAGGATCGTAACAAAAATCATACGGAGTTGGGGTTGTTGAAGCTAGCGTTAGTTCAATTTGTTGCATTAGACATCGTTTCATTTCTTTTTAGATGTTTTTTGGCTTAATATTGGGAAAAACCATGATCGATGCCTCAACTCCGGAAATTTGTAACTTTCAGTTCCACAAAACACATCCCAAATCTTCAAATTGTGAACATATTTGTTAGGAAACTTATATATCTCTCAATCTGTGGTTATGTTTTTCTTAATGAAGTTCAGTTGTGGCTACATTTAGTTTTATCATATGATGAAAGGAATTTCAGAATACAGATTATTCTGGTGTTGATTACGCACATATCTTTGCCATGATGCATTGCCTTGTGCTTATTATTTGGGTGCATTTCCAACTTGTGCGCCCTGTAATTATGTCTCCACTCTTTTTTATGCTCCTATTTGGTTTTATTTATTCAGCCATGCGCACAGACAGCCCGGACATATGATTTGGAAAACCAGCTGATGTTTAAGTCCTTGAGGATTTACTTATAAATTGCTTTTGTGTTGCACAATTTGTGGATGCTACTACCTCACCTCTATTTCACAGTGAATAATGAGATTGTTGGACTTGTATTAAGGGTGAGGTTTGCTGACGACCCCCAAACTTACATGTTGTATAAATGCGATACCCCTAAGTTACGAAAATGCAGATTAGATCTACTATTTGAAAAAATATGTGCATAAATAGCCCTCTAATTTTATTTAAATTATAGAAAAACACTCAAATTTTTGGATAACATTTATGATTGACCTATGTAATGGAGCCGTTAAAATTTGTATATGACATTCAAAGTTACAAAACTATGATAGTTTGACACTCTATCTTTCAATTTGTTACAATTTAACCCCTAAAATTTTCAAGAAACTACGTATACAACCCTCGAAGTTAGTATAATTATGCAAGTTTTGACACCCGAAGTTTGAAAAAACATATTATTGTGACCCTCAAAGTTCTATAGTTGTGCAATTCGAGCATGAAATGTGTTTTATGTATATTTATTCAATCACATATGTCATTTGATTATATTTGATCAAAAACTATTTGTCTAATAAGTGCGGAAATGTATTTATGAATTCTATAGTGTTAACGTATCTTAAAATGAAGATGTTACTAACTTTTTTATCAAGAAGTAAGTTCCACACATAATGTTAAGCTGGTTGTTGTGTTTATTGATGTTAAAGTAACGAAAAAGAGTATATCGCCAACTTATTGATCGGAAAGTAGCATTTACAAATTAATATGAATAGGAAGATGTATTCATGTATTCGGGTCCTCAGAAGATGTCCATCATGTGTATTTACAATCAACATGATATGGTTTATATTAATAGAGTGGCATATCGATTTAATGTCATATTTCCGGTTATGATGCATTGAGTTCAACAATGTAAAAAGCCACAAATAATGAAGTTGTACGAGAACATACATTTTTAATCTATTTCTAAAATAATGTATTACAACAATTACATCAAATTAACGTTTTATGACTATTCCGATATTTTGCTCAAAACCAAGATTCAATCATCTAAACAAATCCAAATTATGGTTTTTGTAAACAAATAGGCCACCAGTTATTGTACAGAGCACATGCCTGAAAGATCAGTAAAATATGTTAAAAAACGTAAATAAAATCAACAGCAAGCACTAAGCCATAAGAGTTACCAATATATGTAATACAATTTCTCCTGATACAAGAATCGCCAGCATTGCAAGCTTCCCTGATTGGATGCAAGCTACAATGTAATATGGCAAGCCTGACATCCTGAATACACTCACATATCAAAATGAAAGCACACTGGAAAAAAACAATTGATCAAAGAAAATGAAATGCCTTCACAATCGTAAATAAATTATCTCTTTTTGAAAAGTTAGTAGCTAATCTTCTCCAGTAGTGTTCCAAGGCCTTCACCTGAGCGAAATTATAACATTTTTGTTAGGACCTTGACGGTGAAGGGAAATTAAGGGGAGAGAAGCAGAGGGTTAGATATGAAGAAATTGGGGAAAGTGATAGAATTTGGATAATATTCAGAATGTCGATTCATCGTACCAAACAGATATCTTATACTGATATCTTCTCCTACAATGGTAATATGACCGTTACATATATTGGGCTTCTTATTGAGTTACTGGCCCTTACACTTAATTAATCCTACAAAAGAGTTCTTCTTACTACGGCCCACTGCAGAGGTGCCACGATCAAGTTGAAGAGTTATGACTGCTAACTGGATGCTTTCTAATTGTTTCACCTGCACGTAATAAGGTTGTTAAGCAGATATTATCATGAGTGATAACAGTTTTCAAGGGTAAAATCCCCAAAATCTTAATCAATATCTACCTAAGTTGCAATATCAAGTACACGTCAAGATCCACAATTTGGCAACTGATGATGGGAAACACTTTGTTTTATATGATTCTTTGACATAGCAGGGGAAAGGGTTTTCGAGGAATCGGGAATTCCCATATTGATGAACAGTACCTAATCGAAGTATTTATTTACGGAGATGAATCTTCGGCGCCGCAGCTCTTCTTCAATTAATGGGTGATGCGTATCCATTAAATTACAGATGTCGTCAAGTGTAAAACCAGAAATTGTTAACGGAATACAACTTTTAAAAGGTATGACTCACTATTAAACGGTTTTTGTAACTTAGAGTATCAAATATCCAATTTCAAAGGTATAGGGGTATCGTGTTTATACCGGCTGTAAATTGAGGGATTAATTTTGCATTTTTCTCCTTGTATTAACTAGCCCCATGCACGTCCTTTGGACGTGTTGTGCGATATTGCTTTTTGTTAGTACGATAATTAATTTAAATTTAAAATATTTTTTTATATATTTTTATTATGTTTATTTTAGAGTTGACTTTGCAACATGTACATTATTCTCAAGTGATAAAAATTTTGTAGTAGTTCTTGAGATTATTATGGATAACACAACATACATATTGTATATTGTCTTTTTGTATATGTTCATTTGCAACTTTGTTCATTATTATTGAGTGTAAAAAAGTTTTTCGTATTTGTTGATATTAATTTGAATATCGCAACATATAATTTCTTAAAATATTATTAGATAGATATATATCAATTAATTGAATTGATGGTTTTATGTAGTTATTTATATTAGAGTTTATGTGTATTATACATTATAATTTATTGAATGTTGTTCATTTGTGTAAACAATTTATTGAGCATTTCATTTTATTATTAGTCATTAGAAAAGTTTTAGTTGAATTATACATATATATACTGTGATATTGTACAGATGTAAATTATTTAGTTTAATTGATTGAAAATAAATCAATAGAGTAAGTATTTGTTTGAATATATAAAATTTATATCTAATATGATATTTTATATTATGAAATAATGCAATTTTTCATAAATATAGATAATTAAATAATTTATTGTGTATTATATTTTTGTATATATGTATTTGCAACGTTGACATTATCTTTAGCTAATGAAAATTCTATAGTATTTATTGAGATTCTTTTGGACAATGTAACATATAATATTATATTATTTGTTGTATTTATGTATATTTAAAATATTGTACATTATTATTGTGTGCCAAAAATTTGTAATATTAATTTAGATTACTATGGATAACAAAATGTATAATTGTCAATCATTGAAAACATTATTAGGTAGATATATATCAATTATTGGAATTGTTCATCATTGATATTTGTTAATTATCAATGGTAAGTTAAAGCATGTTGAGAATTATTGTCCGTTAGTGACATTTATGTTATGAAATGATTGTAGTTATCATTAATAAAGATAACTAAATATTTCTTTGTATACTACATTTTTTGTGAATGTGTATTTACAGCCTTGTACATTATTCGTGGATGCCAAAAGTCTTGTAGTATTTCTTGAGATTCCTCTCGATAGCGCAATGTATAATTGTCTATGACTGAAAACATTAATAGGGAGATATGTACTAACTCTTGGAATTGTTTGTTATTGAGATTTGTTGATTGTCAATGCAAAGCTGAGATGTATTGGAAATTGTTTCATAGTCATTTCAAATGGTAATCTACTATCTTCTTAATTTTTCATTGGTATTCGAGGAAAGAAGACTGTCTTTCCTTTGGATTGACCATAAACAATATCGACTTGAATAGTATTTTTCATGAATTGCTTGCAAATCAGACGTGTTCCATTGCAGAGACCAATAGATGTATCCACAATACGGAGCAACATGATAGGTGCACCTACTTTAAGCTTGAGTTCATGAAGTTGTAGGTTCCATGAGCAAACTGAATTTAGAAATTTTGGGAGATATAAGTTTTGATAATCATCTTCGACAAAATCTGATGAATAATATAAAACTTCTTCACTCGGGAAAATTTGCAATACTTTTGTATTCAAGAATTCCACATCTTCATTTAGAATAGTTAGTAGGACTCTCTATCTCATGTATTCTGAATCATATATATATGACATGAGGTCATTGAAGACAAAGTGAATGAGACATTCGATACTTGTTTCTCCTTCCCATGGTATAACAATATCATCTAATATTCTTATGAAATCTTCTCCGATAGTTGTTTCTTGGCCATTACCAACTCGAAGTAGAAAATTTGAAAACACTTTATCTTCATTTGCACACATATTTTGGATAAATTTTAGAGTTGTGAACGTACTCCATATTATTGATTTAATGATACTCGAATTAATTATTTGTGTTTTGGTACCAGATATCACCAATGGTAGAAGTTGGAGGAAGTCTCCCCCAAGAATCATAGTCTTGCCTCCAAATGGCTTTTGTTCTCCAATAATGTCTTGAAGACTTCGATTTAAACATTTGAATACATGTTTATGTATCATAGTTGCTTCATACAAGTGATTGCCGATGTTATTTTTAGTAATTTGACGTAGTTTGATTGTTTGGTTATTGCACATATCGAGTTGCAATCTAGATTGATAGATATTTTGAATTTGAAATGAGCAGATTTTCCTCCAGGTAATAATGGTTCAGCGATTTCTGATGATGTTGTTGCCAAAATTATGTCTTTCTTTTCTTAGTGTTGCCAAGAGCACCAGATAGAGAAATGTTTTTCCAGTGCCACCTGAGCCATCAATAAAGAATATTCTATTGTATTGAGTTAGAAATAATGTTGAAAGCTTCCCTTTGTTTTTTATTCAATAATGAGAATCCATTTAAATCATCTTCGGGTATCTCGATTTGCATTTCTTGTTGTATGATGTTTGGTTCATTCTGGAACTCAACATATTGGGAAGATACTCCAGGCAAATCATAATCCGAGAGACTTTTGTTTTGCTGAATCAAGAGTATATTTAATTCATATAACACTTGCTCTCTGTGTATAAAGTGTTTGTTGTTGTCGAACCTCCATATTTCTCGGCCATGTGGGGATATACTTGGTTCAAAGAGATCTCATATTTGTTGGGTTCCAATATAGTAGAATTATCGCAAATAGTCTTATAAGTTTAGATGTCATTTTAAATGAGATGACTTCTTGTAAACATTTTATGAGTGTATAATCATCATGTACTAAACCACGTATTGATGCTGCATCCTTAAAATTTGTGTATATATTTCCTTGTACCGTAAGGAGATCTTGGAAGGATTTGACACCTCTCACATGGTGTAATAGTAGACGAAGATAAAACCGTTCTCCATCATTTATTGAGGCCATATATATTCTGCTAATAACTTTCAAAGCTTTTCTCATCTTTCTCCATATGTTGCATATGATGTCCCATGTGATATAACCAGGGTATATTCTCTTGTATTTATCTTTACCCGGGGGCTCGTCCGACGTGGTTATATTGTATTTTCAGTATTTTTATATTTTATCGCAAGGCATTCTCGGGTGGTATTCTCACAATTCTGGCTCGCTGGGCCCCATTTAAAGCTTCTGTAAGTGTTTTGAGATGTTTTGGGCTATTTCGGTCCCGGACGGGGCCAGGGGTATTTTCGTAATTTGCCACCCAGGAGCACATCGGCCGGGTGCAATGGTGTTATGTAGCTGCGTATTCACTGTTTGGAGACACATAACTGATATACGAGTTTTTCCGGTATTTTCTAATCGTATTTCCGACTAATATCTTGACCGGGATTGGTTCCCAAAACATCGGGATCAGTATGGCATTTATTATATTATAATTGGAGGTTATTTAAATATTTTGGGCTAAGTGAAGTAAATTAGGCTTATGGGCTCAAATAAGTGAAGTTGGGCTGGATTTCTCTATAAATACAAGGTCCGGTGCATTTGGACGGGTTCAGACCATTATCACGCTTCCCAAGGCAAGACTTCACCTTTCTGTGTTGTAGAGTCGCAACTTATCGCACGTAGTCGAGACTTATCGACTCTGCACTATTCCAGTCGAGACTTATTGACTCTGCACTATTCCAGTCGCGACTTATCGATTATGCACTATTCCAGTCGCGACTTGTTGCTGAAACAGTGTTTCCTGCAAGTTGTTGCCCACAACTCGCGACTGCCAGCTTTTCGAGCCCGACTGAGTGGATTCGATCGTTTTTCGAGCCGTTTTTGCCCGTATTATCATTATCATCTCATTGTATTTGTATCACTTGATTATTATAGTGGAAACCAAGGTAGAGCATTGCTCTCCCGAGGACGTAAGCTCACGCATTGTGGGTCCAACCTCGTATATCGCTCGTGTCCTCACAAAAATTAAATTTCGAGTAATTAAAAACTGACTGATCATAAACAAACACTCTAAAATATTTTTAGACGAGATCAGTTTGGCGCCATCCGTGGGGACCCGAGATTTTTTATCCCATTGAGAGCTTTATTGGTGAGTTTGGATTTCTATTATCATGACTACTCGGAATTCTGATGAAGATATTTTTGATGAAGAAATTGAGGCGGATCCTATTCCTCAAGTTAATGATGATTTTGTTGTGTTACCGGGGGCTCGGTCGTCAGTTCTGGAGGAGCCCCCTGCTCAAAATGTGACTATTCGGCCCTCCCTGAGCGGGTTTTCATCCGGAAGGGTACCAAGTATTTATCCTCGATCGCGCGAATGTTTATCCAAGTGTTACGAATTCGCAAGAATTGGCCGAGTTGCGGTCCGTAATAATGCCCACCTTTCGCCACCTGCACGCTCTAGATCTGCGGATCAGACAGAAACAGATGAGGATTTGGAAGAGCGAAGGCGTATTTTAATCGCTCAATTAGAGCAAGTTGAGGCTCAAAGGAGAGCCCGGAGGAACAATGTTACCCCGGAACCTGTTAATGATGTGGCCTCAGAGGAAGATATTGATCGTGTTCCGGAGCCGCGAGCAAATACTGCAGCAACCGGAGAGCAAATCAATACTCTACAAAAGATCGGAGAATTGATAGAGTCAAAATTTAAGGAGATGAGTGGGAAGTTGGNTTTCTTTAATAGACTATGACCGTTTTACAGACTTTGTAGGAGGAGGACCGGAGGCTTAGGTGACATTGGAGTAAGGTCGTCGATCGTCCACTGTACGAGTCACCCTTTCTATTTCGTTGCTTTGTAATTAACTAGTTGTATTTTGAAAAGAAACGATGATATTCCCCGGCTTTAAGTGATGTTTTAATTTAAATGCTTATTTTCATTTCGCTTGCGCATAGACCTTGTTAAGGTCGGATTTACGGTCGTTACAGCCTAAGTACCCACCCGGGGAAGGGAAGCATATGGCCCGTCGAGTCATCCAACAGCTAACGGTTGGCTTGGGCGGGACATGCACCGAGCATGTTAATCTCGGCAACAGAAAAGTTAATGAATGATGGAAATGATAAGGGTAAAAGAAGAGGGAAATATGAAAATGGTTAAGTGGAATGGTTCATGTGTGCGTGTACGGTGTAACTAAGAAGTGAAAAGATAACGTGGAGTGTGTGTGAAGTTTCCTTTAATAGATTGTGACCGCTTTACAGATTTTGTAGGTGACGCAGATGAGATATGATAGGGACGGGGGAAGAAGGTCGTCGGTTGTCCGGTGATAGAGTCCGGTCCTTTGGAGAATACTCTAAATTATGCTGTCGTATTTTCATGTTTCAAACTATGTTTTAAATTTGCATTCGAATATTTCCGTTTTAATTATCATATTTTAACAAAACGACTAGGCCCAAATTGGGGGCGTTACATATATTCATGTAACTAATAAACTTGTACTTACATAGTGTTTTATTCAACGGACTAAACATTAAACTTTTGCGTACTTCACTCATCATGCCCCTCTGATGATGAACTTGAGGTCGTCGATGTCTTCTCTTTGATGATCTTAGCCTTCTTCGGAATCGGGGATTAAGAAGTTGTTCCGATCATCTCATCACCATCACTATTAGTTTTAAGTGTCTCATATTCCACGTTATTTTCAAATAAAGTTTCTTCATGGTTGGTTTCCTTTGGCGGGGAATCTTTTGTTCTGTAGTTTTCAAGGTCGATCATCTCTTTAACCATCGGTTCAAGTATATCCCGTAGCAACTGTAATTCTAACATGAGGTTTACTACTTGAAATAGCCAGGAAAAATGTATGATGGAACAAATAGTAGGGAATGTAGCGGTAAAGTCTAGACAAGGAATAACGAGGGATACGGGAACGAAAGAACGTAAAAGGAAACGAAAAATAAAAAAGTAAAGTAAAAGATAAAGGAGGGGTCAAAATCAAAAGAATGAGGGATTAAAGTGTGAATTAGAAAAGTTAGGATGTCTATAAATAGGGGTGGGGAGGCCCAAAAAACAAGTTAATTATCATTAAGACACAAAAATTCGAAAATTGACGCGAAGAAGGTAAATTATTGCGGAAATTTTGGTCTTGAAAAATTGTCGCGAATTTCACGCTTTGGAAAATTATCGCGATTTTGAGAAAGGCAATTATTGTCGCGAAAACGATTCTGTGGAAAATTATCGTGGAAAATGTTGAAGAACACAATTGTCGCGAAAAGGCTTGAAGTGTAAAATTGTCGCGGATCCTGATTCTAGCACAAATTATCGCGGATTTTGATTTCAGCACAAAAATTATCGCGGATCCTGTTTACAACACAAATTATCGCGAATTCTTAAAGAAGAAGGGAATTTTCGCGGAAACACTAGATTTGAGTGGTTTCGTTACGTCTCAACGTCGGATCGTGGGAGGAAAATGATACATAGGGTCTACGGTAATCACATAGTTAACAATAAGACATTAAACTCGGAAATCGAGTACTAAGACCTGTTACGAAATGCAGAGAAGTAAGGGAAGATTATAACAAGCGAAAGTAAACGGTAAGCGGAGTGAACACAATATAGTAAGGGAAGGTTCAGGCTTAGGGAACGGGATTGGGTTAATAAAGAAGAAAGAAAAGACACGAATGAACGAGATAAATGGTAATAAGACTCGGGGTGAGGAAGGATGGACCGTCCGACCGAACCCGGCATCGTGCCTAGCACACGATTCGCCAAAGGAAGGGCATGCCTGATGAAAGGAACGATAAGTTCCAAAGAGGTAAAGATACGTACGAAAAGGGCAGAACGGATCTGGTGGAAAAAGGGGTAGCGCCTAACCCACCCGGGGAAGGGAAGCATATGGTCGGTCGAGTCATCCAACAGCTAATGGTTGGCTTGGGCGGGACATGCACCGAGCATGTTACTCTCGGCAACAGTAAAGTTAAAGTATGATGGGAATGATAAGGGTAAAAGAAGAGGGAAATAAGAAAACGATTAAAATGAATGATTCACGTGTGTGTGTACGGTGTAATTAAGAAATGAAAAGATAATGTGTAGCGTGTGTGAAGTTTCCTTTAATAGATTGTGACCGCTTTACAGATTTTGTGGGTGACGCGGACGAGGTATGAGAGGGGCATGGGAAGGAGGTCGTCGGTTATCCGGTGATAGAGTCTGGTCCTTTGGAGAACACTCTAAATTATGCTGTCGAACTTTGATGTTTTCGAACTACGTTTTAAGTTTACATTCGAATGTTTTCGTTTTATTTAGCACGTTTTAACAAAACAGCTAGGCCCAAATTAGGGTCGTTTCACTACTTTAGTGGACTCCTGCACAAATTCTCGTAATTCATTAAGTGCAGCATGCTATTGTTTGGCATGATAACAAATTTCATCTATGTGGCGAATGTTTCGTGTCCACTTTTTTTGTATAGAAGATGCATCATCTATAACCTTTTGTGCTCTCTTCATGAACTCTTCAAACAATTGATTTATTGTGGGATCCATATGCGAGTAATTCTGAATACCATAATCAATGAAATATTAATAGATTAAACTAATCGCTTTAATATATATATATATATATATATATTACATGTTTATATGTTGTTTAAGTATTTCAAAATTTTATTAATAAGATCTATCATTTATTTGTTTATAAACATAATGTTATATGATTATTTATTAGGTTTTGTATAAATATTATTTAAGTATATTTATCCCGCTTGTTTTAAAATCCCCTAATTGTTTTCAAGTAATTTAGTTTGAATCAATATTTGACTTGATGCTTATTATTGTTATACTTAATTTAGTATATATTATCATATTCTAAGAGAGAACATAAGTAATATTGCACACTTCCAAAATATTTGAAATCCTAGAGTATAATAGTCAAAAGGATAATGATTTCTAATACATCTAAATACAACCTAAACATTAGATAACATAAGTCATAATGCACTTACCAGCTTCTAAAAGATTGAAAATGCTGGAAAATTTAACCGTCAAAAGGATAATTAGTTCTAATACATATACATACAACCTAGTAAATGAACTGTCTAGTTACTATGTATGTTACTATCCGACACTTCATCCACAACTTCTGAACTGTAGTCACTTTCAAAGTTATCATTTCATCAAATGTAACGCTACTGCTTGGTGGTGATTTTTCATCCACTAATTTGTCTGTCGTCTTTTTTAGTTTCTACAACACAAAAAGACTACAAAAAAGGAGAAATATATTAGGGTTTAGTCTAATGAATATATGAATTGTCAAAATTGTCCTTTGAAAATCAATTATAATGAAATTAATAATACACATTTAAATTGTCCAGAATGCCCCTGGGAAAGTCCATATTTACTGTAAACTTAATTAATAATATAAATTATGAAAAGTCTAAATTACCCTATGAAATGTCAAAAATGGCTGTGCACGGAGATTTTCCTCTTAGTAGTATAGATGATGCGAATGTTTTTGTGTGTTGGTTGAATGGGGTTCGTCTCAGTTTTCTCAGTGTTGTATTTTAATCTGCAACATTAACATGAGAATTTTTACAAACTCAATAGGTAAAAGGGATGTTGCTTATGCCTCTCAAAATTGAAGGTAGGTGAATTTAGTCCCTTGAGAATAAATGAATAATGTGGCTGGTTCATCTTCTCTTCCTTGAAGGAAGCTGTGTTTATGTTCTCTTTTCTGCTGTGTTTTCATAATTATCCGGAATGAAACAAAACATTGCAATGTTTTCACGGTAAGGGAACCGGCATGAAAAGTCTGCTGTAGTTGGAAAGTAAAACAATGAGATTTAAGTTATTAAGTCTATGAAAGTAAAACATTGATCTAAAAACCACCAAAGGGATTACATCCTCCACCTGGTTTACAAACTATTTAAAATCTGATAGCAATTGCAGTTTGTGCATGGCTTTATTCTCAACCAGTGCAATGTAAAAAACACACACAGATAGAACTGGCATCAGCCTTCAGAGATCAAGGAAGATGAACTCTTCGATTGCAGGTACATGTCCGATCTTATTCAGGGTATCCTTGTCGGGTTCTTCGTCTACTCCAATTGCCATTATTGCCTTTGTCCTTTTACCAGTCCTGCCTACGCTCATAAAGCTTACATTCACATTGCTCTCTCCAAGAAGGTTTCCGACTGTTCCAATCATTCCTGGTTGATCAACTTGTTTGCACAATATCAGATTCCCCTCTAAGCTTACATCAACACTGAATGGTCCAACACGGATCAGATGTGGAGTCCCGTACTTCACTTCACCTTCGATGTTTATGATGCTGTTGTCAGATAATAATGAGCTTGCGAACTTGGATTCGACGTTGTTTATCTGAAGCTGGATTGACTCTATAGGTTTCTCACTTGAAAAGTTTGTTACAATTCTTTCTTCACTGATCTTGAGGCCTTTCTGCTTAGCAATGTAATCTGCATTGACTAGATTGATATGAGCATTTGATATAGGTTCGATAATTCCTTTTGTGATCATTGCTCGGAGAAGCCTTGTGTCCAAGTTGTCTGGATCGCGAGACGATCTGTAGATGACCTTAATGTTTTGGATTCCTTTTCCTCCGGCTACGAGCTGTACTGCCATTCTACCGAGCTTTTCAGCCAGTGTTACATAAGGAGCTAGTTCACACAAAACCTGATATGAAACACAGAAGCTATTAGACATGAGTTATGGGAGGAAATGTAGTAACCGAGTGACTGAGATCTGTGAGCACCTCCGGAGGAACCATCGGTGCATTAACTGTGGTTGAGGATAGTTCCCCTTTAAGTGCACCAACAACTGCCTCGGCTATCTCAACAGCAACTCCTTCCTGAAATGTTCAGAGTTACAATGGAGATCTTTATAGGGAGCCATTGGTTTTCTGAGTTTCCGAACAGGTGTAATTAGAAAAGACAATGGCGTTGGACTGAATGAAGTATTCTGAAAGAGGGATTTCTATGGGAAGAAGATTAAGTAAGCCTTGATCCTAATGGACATTAAAAAGAACTTGAGGTGCAAATCCAAGATCATTCTTACCTGAGCCTCTTTAGTACTTGCTCCAAGATGTGGTGTAACAATGACATTTGGATGTTGCACTAATCGACTTTCTTTCGAAGGAGGTTCTTCTGTGAAAACATCAAGCGCTGCCTATCGAAACACCATCAATTTAACATTTCAGCACAAGGGTATAGCTAAAAGTTTCGAGAGAACCTGAGCAACATTTCCATCAACAAGAGCTCGAATAAGAGCATCTTCGTCGATAACACCACCCCTGGCAACATTTATGATGCGTACTCCTTTCTTCATCTTACCAAAGGTGTCATCGTTGAAGAGTTTGTTGGTTGTAGGAGTAAGAGGCATGTGGAGAGAAACAAAATCTGCAGAAGAGATGGCCTGATCGAATGATGCCAACTCGATGCCTATAGCTCGAGCTCTGTCAGCAGGAGCATATGGATCATGTGCAATAACATGCATTCCCAGACCTTTGGCACGTCTCGCAACTTCCGAACCAACTTTGCCGAATCCCATGACGGCCAATGTCTTGCCGATTAGAGACACTCCGATGTATTTGCTGCGTTCCCATTTCCCTGTCAATCAGAATGCACTGAGAGATTGAGCTGATACAAGATCAATAGCAGTATAATACTTGATGAGAGTTCATCAAATTGACCAACTTATATGGCTATTTCGACCAAGGAATGCTCTGAAAAAACCCCGAACATTGTTCTTGGGCTGTGTTCGTGAAACATAAGTATCCACCTACATGTCACGAAGATCGCCCTAAAACAATGTCGGATTTTTTCAAAGAATTTTTTGGCTGAAATAGTTGTTTGGATTCACCACAACGGAAGATCTCTGCATTTAATTTTATTTTCTGAAACAGATCTTGCATAATTAGCATAAGAGATCTGTTCTTGATCATCTATGACAAAAAGAGGAAATGGAATCTTTACCAGCTTTCATTGATGCGTCAGCCTGAGCTACATTTCTAGCCATGGCAGCTAGCAAAGCAATTCCATGCTCCGCGGCGGCGACGGTATTGGCCGTAGGCGCATTTACCACTAAGCAACCTAATTCAGTCGCAGCTTGCAGATCAACATTATCAATTCCAACGCCTGCGCGTCCAACCACTTTGAGCTTCCCCTTTGAAGCCTCAAACACCTGTCGCGTCACCTTAGTACCGCTTCGCACAATTAGGGCATCATATTCGACGATCTTTGAGCATAATTCATCAGGAGACAGATTGTAGAGGCACTCGACGTTGCCAAAGCTACGTAGTACCGTAAGCCCACCTTCTCCGAGTTTCTCGGAAACCAAAATAGTAGGCCTGGTAAAATCCACATCGGGAACCTGATCTCTCGCCTTGGACGCCAAATCAAATTCCTGCTCAATTTTCAGAACATTTAAAACCGTAAAACGACAGGAGTTTGCGGGAATATGACTAGCGTAGCAGGTAGAAAAAGAGAAATTCTGATGAGATTTAGAAAATGAAAGACGGATGATCGGTGGACTCATGTTTCTTTCCCGGTGAGAAAATGTAGGTTTCTTGTCGGAGAATCCGTTAACGGAGGACACTGAAGTAGCAGCCATGTTTTCCGGCAGGTCGGAGCTTTTTCTTCAATGAGGATATGTTGGATTTATGCCGCGGATGTAAGAAATAAGACCATAATTGTAGAGAATTACAGATTGTGTTAGGCAGAAAAAAGGAGTTTTGAATATGAAATATGATCCATTCTCATTGATAAAGAAATACACGACTATAATGAATTACATAGACGACAAACATAACAACCATCTTAAAAAATCTCTAACAATAACAAAATAATAGCAATCGAAATCGGAAAAATAGAGATTAATCTTTGACTAAGTCTTCATGGAATAATTAATTATAACTTTGTCAAAACTCTTTAATTTTTATTAATATCAACGAAATTGTAGATCACTACACTTTGGATTCAACATACTCTCCTTTGAAGTGATATCCATCAAATATACCAAGTTTTTCTCTAAAGAATTCAAACTGAATAGTCGATAGAACCTTCGTAAATATATATTAGCAACATCATCTTTTGTAGAAAAATGATGCATTGATATTTATATAAGATAAAGTCTTGAGTTGGTAAGAAAAATTAGACTACCAACACTCGATCTAAACATTGTTGCATCTATCGGAGAGCTCTCAATGCTAAATATGTTTTGAACCTATGTCTTTAGTATGATAGATACTTGACAACAATCACGGAAAGCAAACATGTTTTCAATATATCTTCTATGTGTCAGAAAAATTCCAAAATTTCCCTAATTTAGAATTTCAAATTCTAAAAGAAATGCTCCAAATATCGAAGAACAATATTCTCCAGTATTAGACGTTTTCAATGTTTTGATAGATGTATTTGCCTGATTTTCGGCAAATGATCTGATCTTTCTGAAGACATCAAATGTTTTCTCCTTGGTTTTAATGAAATAGGTCCAGCAATATCTAGACAAATAATCAATAGATGTGATAAAATATCTACTTTCACCAAAAAAGTTTACCTTCATAGATCCACCAACATCTGAATGCACTAAATCAAGTTTCGAAGAATCTTTCAAATTTGATATAATTGGAAATTGTCTCATTATTTGTTTTTTCTTCATGGATTTCTAGCTGGCATGATTGATAAATTTATGTCAAACTCCAGTTTTATTAGAGACCATAGCAAATTCAGATTCTTGAAGGTTGTTGGTGAAAATCAATGGCCAATTCAGCATATAAAGTTCTGGAACTTCCTTTATGACAGTTATCAGAGTACCATTTTTTTATATAATTGAGCAATTCCCATCTTGAAAGTTAAGAACATAACATTTTTTAATCAACTCTGTAACACATAGAAGGTTTATATCAATATCAGGAACACATAGAACATCTTCAATGCATCTCTTTCTAAATGGGGTATTCACAAGAACTCTTCCTTTACCTTTAGCCTCAATTAAAGATCCATTGCCAATTTTAACTTGAGTTGAGAAATATTAATCGATTTCTTCAAATGCAAGTTTATCAGACACCATATATGAAGAGCAACCAGAGTCGATAATCCAACCTTTGAAAGGAACATGCCGATTCATATTGAAGTCAATCATGGAAGTGAATAATCTTTCTATCTTATCATCAACATCTGGAGTATTCTCATGCATGGTGACAATTGTAGATCCAACAGTTTCTGACCTTTTTGATGGACATACTTTATCGATATGCCCTTCTTGTGCATAAAGTTTACACTTTGCATCAGGTCGGAAGTTACAATATTTTTCTGCATGTGAGGTTTTCTTACAGATTCGGCATTGTGGAAACTTGTTCTTCTTTTTCTTCAGATCCTATGATTTGTCATCATAGGATGATTGATCATAGAATTTTTTCGAAGATGGATCTGATTCGGCAAAAAACGCTTTCTCATACACATATTCTTCTGAATGTCTGTGTTCTAGAGCTTGAAGAGAACATGTTACTTTTGCCACTATGAGTTGTTTAAAATCAGAAGCACATTCTAAAGTACTAACTTTTGGTTCGAATGTCCTTCCGACAGTCTGAAGAATTTTTGTAGCAACAATAAATTTAGACTTTATATCACCCAACATTGCAAGTTGATTTACAATGTTTGGAACTCTATCGACATATTGTTTGATATTCTAATAAGAGTTCATTATGAGTAAATAAACTCTTGTCATAGACGAGATATTTTTAGCTCATTCGTTCTTTCATCGCCTTCAAATTCAAGCCTGAGTTTTATCCAAATCTCTTTGGTTGATTTGCATGACATGATTCTTGGAATGATACTCCGATCAAGACCAGAGGTGATGGTAACCTTGGCTTGTTCTCGGCGAGCAATTAACTTTTCATACCGATTTATACCAGCAACAGAGGCGGTGGTTGGATATGGAATTGGTGTATCATCAAGAACCGATTCCCATAACAGCCTCCAGAAGTGATTGCATTTGATGTGCCCAAACTGGATAATCGTCTCCATTGAATTTCCATATAGCTCCTGAATTTTAGGATCCATATGAAGTTGAGAGATATGGCAGCGGAATATGATGGATGAGATTTTTTGCTTTTGAACTTGGCTCCGATACCACTTTGTAAGAAACAAGACCAAAATTCAACAGAATTACAGATTGAGTTTGGTAGAACAAATGAGTTTTGAATATGAAATATGATCAATTCCCATTGATAAAGAAATAGACGAATACAATGAATTAAATAGACGAAAATCATAACAATTATCCTAAAAAATCTCTAACAATAATAAAATAATAGGAACAACATAATAGCAACCGAAACAGGAAAAATAGGGATTAATCTTTGACTAAGTCTTCATGGAGTAATTAATTATGACTTGATCTCGGCTCTCTAAATTTATTAATATCAACGAAATTGTAGACATCACTACACTTTGGATCCAACAGCGGTGAGACGTGAGAAATGAGACGCATCTATAGAAAAAGAAATCATTATTCTTAACTACCACCTAACAAAATGGGTTGTTTTGCATATATAACTATCGAAAAAACAGGTATATGCCAAAATACCCATCGACATGTTTTTTTGGATGAGATGATAAACGTAAGATGGTTATTTTGGTAAATACACATTTTTACAGTAGATATTTCAGCAATACATGCTAACGAAATGTTAGGCACAATCCGCTTTTTACGTGAATCAAGTTTTAGTACTTTAAATATATAAATTATTTGATTTTACAAGTCATATTATATTATCTCAGATTCTCATATATTTTCATCATTTCTAGTCTCATTTCACTTTTTACTAACATGTGTTATTTAACTTGATTTGCATTACTCGCTTATCGAGCATAAATTTTTAGCTCGATTGTACAACTTATTCGGATTGTATTTCTTACAATAAAGTACAATCCGGGCACATTTAGTGGCGAACAAAAATTTTGGAATGTCGAATACAATACCGAAATTTTGTTATTTCGGTATTTGGTATTTGGTATTCGTTACATGTAATTCAGTTTGGTATTTATTTTTATGAAATTATGAAATTTGGTTTGGTATTCGGTAAAAAGAATAAAAATTCGGTATATACCGAATTATAAATTAGATTATATATTTTAAAATTTTTAATTGAGCCATTGGTCTTTCAATTTTTGATATCAAATTTTGATATCTTCACCTATTGAGATGTTATTAGTATGAGATTTCTAATAAACTCCTTGATTCTTAGGCAAGTTTTTTGAGTTCGAAAAGTGTTGATGCATTTATATGTAGTAAAGATTGGTTCTATTAATTATATTCTTATGATATTGATGAATATCAATACGAGCAATATAAGTTTGAGAATGATAATTTAGATTCCATATGAATAAACTATTAATTTCTCATTTATTTTATGATAATTATTTTCGTATTTGATTTCAAAACTTTCATAACATTCTACACTTATATTGGAGTATAAACTTGAAGAATTGAAGATTGTTCTATTATATGTATACAATAATTTGATCAATGACTCAATTATTGTCTTTTTAATATATTTTTCTATTTATTTGATTTAAGACATACATGAAATGCTATGATTATTTTTCAGGTGCTTTAATTTCGGTATTTTGGTACCTATACTGAAATTATTTTGGTATGGGACTGCCAACCTACTGGGTCAGTTCAACTCGTACAAATAGATCAACCTGTGAGTTGTCTCACGGAAAATAAGTGGACTGGTTGAGTTGCAAAATTCAATCAATCAATCCATAAGGGTTAACAAGTTGATATGCATTATATTATTTTTTTAGAATTAAAAATTATTATTATTTCTAATTTTTAATTTAGGGTTTAGCAACCCGTTGATGGGTTATGTTGAACTTCCAGTCCGTCGGNCGCGACCCAATCAGCGTATCCCACATGCTCTATGAATCCCGCCTGCAGCAAACTCTCGATTTCCTCGTCAATAGCCTTTTCTATTTCAGGGGAGAAATTTCGCTTTTTCTGATGAACTGGTCGCACATACGGGTTAACATTAAGTCTATGCGAACAAACTTGGGGATCTACCAAAACATAATCCTGATAAGACCAAGTCCCATTGAGAGCTCTTGTGCTGAGCTTGGATTTTGTTATCTATTATGATGATCTGTGATTTTTGATATGAGAACGATGTGGATGAAGATATTGTGACGAAGTGTACCCTCATTCGATAGAAATCGTTAGATATTTTACTTGGGACTCAATAAGTGCCGCCGGAAGAGTTCTCAGTAGTGGGAACATCTAACAAACCTCTGGAGCGGGATTTCATCCGGATGGTACATATTATAAACGCATTGTATCTGTGTGTGCCATGATATAGCCACGGACGGCACCAAACTAATCTAGTCTTAAAATATTTTGGTGTATTTTTTA
The DNA here is from genome assembly GCA_009725065.1 of Utricularia reniformis. Classification (NCBI taxonomy): domain Eukaryota; kingdom Viridiplantae; phylum Streptophyta; class Magnoliopsida; order Lamiales; family Lentibulariaceae; genus Utricularia; species Utricularia reniformis. Next base: position 774,246 of record RWGZ01001425.1, read on the forward strand.
TCAGTAAGAATATTTTTTTTTTTTTTGTTAACACACGAGAAATTACGAGGTTGGACCCAAAATGTGTAGGCTTACGTCATCGGGAGAGCGAAACTCTACCTGGGTGTTTCACTATGATAAAAAGTTCACAAATACAAAATATATAGTCTCTCCGATCAAGGTAAATAACATAGTCTCGATCTGGGACGAAAAATGAGCTCGTTATTGGAAACCGACGCGAAAGTACAGAAATCACTATTCACTTGAAATATTATCGCGGAATTGACCTTTTGAAAGCAAAATCATCGCGGATTTTGATGTTCCTTAGCAAATTGTCGCGAATTTGATTTCCTGAGCAATATTATCGCGGATTTCGAACTCAATAACAAATTGTCGCGGATTTGTAGCTCTTAAGGAAGTTGTCGCGGATTCGATTTCATGAACACAATTATCGCGAAATTGATCTCCTGAGTAATATTATCGCGAATTTGAGCTTCTGAGTAATATTATCGCGAATTTGAGCTACTGAGTAATATTATCGCGGATTCCGGGACTTGGAAGGTTTTAAGATTTCAGATTCCGAGTTTTTCTTTGACTTTGATTCCGATCCCCTTCCAAATTACATGGGACCTATATTTATAGGAGATTTAGCCCATCAACTAATCTAAATGCTCAAAGCCAAATCTTTTCCAATTTGTCCTGATTTGGTCCAGCCTCTACAAAGAGACCCGATCTCACCCCGGATATAAATCATAATTTCTCCGATCGTGTGGGGTGCTTCTCGATCGACCCTTGACCTGTGAACAAAGGCCACACTCGGCATAAGTCAATCCTTATGAAATTCATAACATATAAAACTGTCGATGAACATGCGTCGTAACGTATTTCAGGGGCCAAATTACGAAAATACCCTTGGGGTCACTCCAACTCGTAATTATCCGAAAATAATTTTGTCTCCTCCCGAAACTTTCCATGCAGCCTCCAGGTGCGCAAAACCAATAACAATACATCAGATTATAGAAAATAACACAGTGGGCGTACCGATTGCGCCTGGGGGTGTCCAAATTACGGAAATACCCACAACGTCATTTCAACCCGAAATAACATCAGAATACTGAAAATACCATAGTGGGTGTGTCGATCGCGCCCGGGATGAAAATATTACGAAAATACCCACGACGCCATTACAACCCAAAATAACATCAGAATACCGAAAATACCATAGTGGGCATGTCGATCGCGCCCGAGATGACAAAATTACGAAAATACCCCCGACACCATTACAACCCAAAATAACATCAGAATACTGAAAATACTATAGTGGGCGTGTCGATCGCTCCCGGGATGACAAAATTACGAAAATACCCCCGACGCCATTACAACCCGAAATAACATCATAATATTGAAAATACCATAGTGGGCGTGTCGATCGCGCCCGGGATGACAAAATTACGAAAATACCCCGACGCCATTACAACCCGAAATAACATCATAATACTGAAAATACTATAGTGGGCGTGTCCATCATGCCCGGGATGACAAAATTACGAAAATACCCCTGATGTCCATTAGAACCGAAATATAATGAATACTTTGGGGAACGTGCCAAAAGGTTCCCGGGGTATGCGAATTACTAAAATACTTCCAGGTAATATCAACATGAAATACATGTGGGATAACAAGTACGAGGAAAGTTTTGAAGAATTGAAAACGAGGCTAACATCTACACTTGTACTGTGCTGACTAAACAAGGTCGGGAGTTTACCATATTCAGCGACGCATCGAAGGAAGGACTAGGGTGTGTCCTAATGTAGGAGGAAAAGGTCATCGCATATGCGTCACGACAACTAAAGGAACATGAGGTCAACTACCCAACACATGACTTAGAACTGGCGGCAGTGGTGTTCGCCCTAAAATTATGGAGAGATTACCTGTACGGAGTGAAATGTGAGGTGTATAATGATCACAAAAGCTTGAATTATTTGTTTACTCAGAAGGAATTGAATATGAGACAGAGCAGATGGTTGGAGCTGATAATAGATTACGACGTCACGATCCAGTATCACCCGGGAAAAGCGAATCAAGTAGCGGATGCATTAAGTCGAAAGACCCAAGGTCTACTATCCAAGCCATTAACCAGACTGATGGAGGAGTTGCAATTGGAAATAGTGGAATCGACGGAAGCAATAATAAATAACATAACCGTTAGACCTCATATCCTCGACGAAGTCAGGGACGCGCAGGGATTGGACACCGAGATCGCTAGGTGGAAAAACGAGATATCACAGAACAACTACCATAGGATGGCAATCGCTACGGATGGAAGCGTCCGTATACAGGGGCGAATGTGCATACCAAATGACCCTAAACTAAGGGGGAAGATCATGGATGAAGCGCACTGCTCGTCGTTCTCTATCCACCCGGGTAGCACAAAAATGTACCGGGACGTGAAGACACATTGGTGGTGGAACGGTATGACAAACGACATAGCAACTTACAAGGAACGATGTGATACATGTCAGAAAGTAAAGGCGGAACATCAGAGACCGGGTGGAGAGCTACAACCCCTGGACATTTCGGAATGGAAATGGGATCACATCGGAATGGATTTCGTGGTAGGGTTACCGAGAATCTTGAGGAAGAACGATGCGATCTAGGTGATAGTTGATAGACTAACGAAAGCTGCACACTTCATAGCAATCAAAGTTACAGACGGGATTGATCGCCTATCCAAAATATATATCGATAACATTGTCAAACTTCATGGGATTCCTATAAGCATCGTGTCGGATAGAGATCCAAGGTTTACTTCCAGATTCTGGCAAAGTCTGCAATAGTCACTTGGAACCAGAATTACGATGAGCACCGCATATCACCCCCAAACGGATGGGCAAACGGAGAGGACCAACCAAATCTTAGAGGATATGCTCAGGGCATGTGTGACGGAGTTTAACATAAGCTGGGAAAAATTCCTACCATTGGCGGAATTTGCGTACAACAACACCTACCAAAGTAGTATTGCGATGGCATCTTACGAAGCACTGTATGGAAGAAAATGTAGGACGCCTTTGTGCTGGGACGAAATCGGGGAAAGGTGACTTACGGGAATGGAATTGGTAGAAATATCAAGAGAGAAAGTCGACATTGTGAGGAAAAACATGAAAATTGCACAGGACCAATACAAGAGCTGGCAGATTTAAAGAGGCGACCAATGGAGCTGGAAGTCGGCGATAGAGCATACCTGAAGGTGTCACCTATGAAGGGGGTGCTAAGAGTAACACGTTCTGGAAAATTAGGCCCACGATATATAGGACCCTTCGAAGTATTGAAGAGAATCGAGAAGTTGGCGTACAAACTTAAACATCCCGATGAGATGAGGAACATACATGATGTATTCCACATCTCCCAGCTAAGGAAAAGCTTAACGGAAGGTAAAAAAGAACGCGCCGTGGAACAAGTGACGTTGACTCCGGAACTAACATATGAAGAGAGGCCAATAAGGATATTGGATAGAATGGAGAGGAGACTACGCAACAAAGTGATTCCCATGGTAAAAGTACAATGGTCGAACCATGGGGAAGGGGAGGCTACCTGGGAAACAGAGCACGAAATAGTTGCGAGAGCACCCGAGGTGATTGAAGAGTGGTACGTTTCCGAAACTCCAATTAAGGTGGGAAGGATGTAACGTCCCAGAAAGGCGACATAAACGAAATTCGGACAGGTTAGACTCGCATAAATTCTTGTTATAAAACATGAAATGAGAGGTAGTTTAGTGATTTAACATAAGAAGAAGGAATTTTAGAAGGATCGATTAAATGGTCATTTAGACAAGTTAAGAAGCCTATAAATAGGAGTGGGAAGGAAAAAGAAGGGTCATTTGTCACAAAAATCGTGAGAAAACTCGAGGGAATTAGAGTTATCACGAAAATTCAGGCCAAGAAGAAATTATCACGGAAATTGGGATCTACTTGCAACTTTATCGCGGAATTGGGCGAAGAAGCAAATTGTCGCGAAAACAGGACTGACTTGCAATATTATCCCGGAATTGGAGCAAAGATGCAGTTATCGCGGAATTGGGGGCCAATAAGTAAATTGTCGCGAATTTAGGAGTTGCTTGCAATATTATCGCGGAAGTTAAAGATCGAAATGCAAAATCATCGTGAATCTTAGGGAACTAGGGAACGAGAAGGCACCAGGCAATAGGACGACCAAGTAAGCGGAGTAAACATAGTAAATTAAAAGAAGGTTCACAGTTAGGGGTTTAAACGAATACTAAATTAAATCGAAAGAAGTGTAAAGTAAAAATAGAAGTCTCGGGGCGAGGTGGGAACACCAAACCCGGCATCGTGTTTATGAGCACGGTCAGCCACAGGTAGGACATGTCCGACGAAGGAACACGGGGGTTCACCAGAATTGAATTGTGCGTACTACAGAGCCGAACGAAACCGGATAGGAACGGAGTAGCGCCCGAGTCTCTAACCGTAGAAGGGAAGCATATATTCTCGCCAAGCCAACTAACAGCTAACGGTCGGTTTGGGCGAGACATGTTGTCGGGCATGTAAAAACCGACCACAGTAGAAAACCAGGAAAGAATAAGGAGAGGAAATGCAAAATGAAAGGAAAAGATAATAGAATAAGTAAACTAAAAGAATAAGAGGGAAATGAATGAAATCTAGCAAATTAAGTATATTATGTAGAAGTTTCTTTTAATAGACTATGACCGTTTTACAGATTTTGTAGGGGGAGGACAGGAGGCTTAAGTGGCATTGGAACTGAGGTCGTCGATCGTCCGCTGTACGAGCCAATCCTTTTGTTTTTTTGTTTTTGCCTTTAACTTGTCTAGTTGTACCTAGAAAGACGATGATATTTCCTTGACTTTGAATTGTGTTTCGTTAAATTGTCTCGCTTATTTCCACTAGTGCATAGATATTGTTAAGGTCCGATTGCGATCGTTACAAGATGGATGTCTTATTTGTGCTCTCCATACATCCTTTAAAACTTTTATGCTACAATTTTGCAGCGGTTTTCTATTCTAAGCATGACAAATATTCAAATGGTGTCAAACACATGGAAGTTAAATATCTTTCCGTGAAGAAGACAGTTAAAGATGAGGAATTATATATTGATCATATAAGCACTAATTTTACGGTTGCGAATCCATTGACAAAAGGCTTACCGCATAAGACATTTATAGAACATCTAGAAAGTATGTGAATTGTCCCAAAGCTTTGATGATATAATATTGACATGTTCTTTTTAATTAGAATAATTATTGTGAGCTCAATAATAGTTGTATTCTATTTTATTTCCTCAAAAAAACATGAATGTATATAATGATACAAAAGTAAAGATATATATAATTAAAGCAATTCTCCATTATAATGTTGTATGCCTAAGATTTTATGTTGATTTGATATTGTGATACATAGAAAGAAGTATGTTATTCTATAGATGTACAACCGCTATGATCGGTATTGATTATTATATTTGATGAACAATGATATAAAGAATATTATAGTTTGATTACAATAATTACATTTGGACTAAGTGGAAGAATGCTAGCTTTATTTGATTTATGGTCCATGTGCCATAATGTAATCTTAATTAAATGGATTATTTATCTATCTAGTATTTTACGTTGATGGTACATAATACGATTATATAATATTTACGTAATGAGAAAATCCATTCTTCTACCCAATTACGTATAACATTTATTATCCATCAATTGTTAATAAATTATAAATAATGAATAGATAATATTTATTTAAGTTTTAATTGGATAAACTTCTCAACTTAGTATAAATATAACCTTCATTCATTTTGTAATGTTGTTGTTCAAACTTGGGTAAAGAAGAAGAATAATCTTCTCTCGGTAATCATGAACATGAATTCTTGTAAATTTTCTTATATGATTATGATGGTAAAATTGTATATTTTAATATCCTAAATTACTTATTCAAATAAACGATATACTTACACTAAATCCACGTTTTTATAACTTAATATGAATATATGTTTGATAGATATGATAGTTTAATATAACGATATTATATTTATTAATATGATTACAAATGGATTATGGTTTTTTTTGATGAAAAAAGGAAACACAATTTCGATTTGTTGAAAAAGGGATTAATATAAGTTAGTTGAATTTGCAAACGTGTGAGGGACAAAATTGGAATATTCTTATAAGTATACCCACAATCGGATAGGAATATTCGTTTATTCCCGTGATTTGCTAGGAAAAGGATAATATGAAATCTACCGTTCGATGCAATATAAACGGGTGAGATTACCTCCAAAAGAGAATTCGACTGACCTCTTCGTTTTTATGGCTGCGTAATATTCCCATGGCATCAAGAGGTTTATTCCCATTCCTCAAAATCTGAAGCCTCATATATTTCTCAATATAAACCCCTACATTCACTAATTAAAAGCGCATAAACTTGTATTGTAATCTCTCCGGTGCTTGAAAGCTTGATAGATATCTCCGATGGCTGGAATTGTGGTGATTTTTGACTTTGATAAGACGATTATCAACGTGGATAGCGATAATTGGGTTGTCGATGAACTGGGTTTTACGGATTTGTTCAATCATATTCTTCCCACAATGCCTTGGAACACATTAATGGTGAGTACGCTTGATTTTACGGATTTTTATTCTTCATAAATTGTTTACATTACGATGTGTTTGCAGGATAGAATGATGAGGGAATTGCATTTGGGAGGGAAGAGTATTGGGGATATTAAACAAGTACTTAAAAGAGTTCCTATTCATCCAAGAGTTGTTCCTGCCATAAAAAAAGCTCATTCTTTAGGGTAATTGTTGTTCTTGTTTGAGATATGGGATTTATGAATTGTGATTAATGATTCTTGATGTTTATCATTGTTGTTGTATTTCAGATGTGATTTGAGAGTAGTGAGTGATGCAAATCTCTTCTTCATTGAAACAATCCTAGAACATCTTGGAATCAAAGATCTGTTCACAGAAATCAACACAAATCCAGGTTATGTTGATGAAGAAGGAAGATTAAGGATTTCTCCTTACATCGATTTTCACACTTCTCCCCATTGCTGCCCCCTCTGTCCTCCAAATATGTGCAAGGTACTAGAAACTTTTAACAAATATTTCCCACGAAAAACAGCTAAATTTATCTTCTTTTCAAAGGGAATGATCATAGAGAGAATTCAAGCATTAATGGCTAAAGAAGGTAAGAAGAAAAGGATCATATATCTGGGAGATGGATCAGGAGACTTCTGCCCAAGTCTGAAACTGAAAGATGACGATTTCATGATGCCAAGAAAGCATTTTCCTGTCTGGGATTTGATCTGCGATAACCGAAGCCGTGTTCATGCTTCAGTTCATGATTGGAACGATGGAGCCCAGCTTGAGCAAGTTCTTTTGAAGCTTATACAGAATATCATGGCCGCCTATTCAACAATTGACTGTAAGTTTGATAATATTTCGGTTGCCGCCGTTCATGATGCGTCCCTTCCAGTTCTTAAGGTTCGTCATTGAGATCCGACGGCTGACGTGCAGGAGTCAAATCCAATATCTGAATGCTGAAAATTATTCCATGCGATTGGTCTTGGTTATGTCATCTGTAGCTTCACTTAACTTTAGCTAGTGCCTTTTAAAGTTTATTGGGTTTTAAAAATATAGCCCAAATTGAATACTACAATAAAAATGGTGATTTTGGTCCAACTCATTGTGTTTCATATTTTTATTTATGATAATTATATTTTAAGTACGTTCTTTTGTAATATATTTAAAAGGATTAAATTTCTTTTTTTCCAGAAATTAAAGTTAATTTGGAAAATTTGACTTTTATAGATTAATTAAAGGTGATACTAAACGATACTTCTCATGGTTTTATCGATTTGATAAACTTGATAATAAAAGTGTAATAATTATCGTAATTACGATCCCAAAATATATGGATGATAGTACTAATATTCATATTTTCCGTGTTCTTGCAAAAATAATAATCAATGTTTAATACCTTAACAAATTTAATGTTAATTTTTTAAATTTTAATAATTGAAATCATTCGAAAAAATAACCACATTTAGTTACTTTTCTTAATAAGATATATTCAAACACTAACATCGTCAAAAGTGAAAAATTTACCCAATGTAAGAATAATACGATGAAGCTCGTGCTACTTTAACCCCGGGGTGAAGGTTTTTATGATTGGTTAGGGTTAGAACTAAAAACTTCAAGCCTTGAAAAATGAAGTGATGATAGGCACGAGGCCAAGAGAATGAAATGACTTCATATGCTTGTTTATATCAATGAAAGTGAGCTGATCATGGGTGTTTGTTGATGCCCACAAGAATGAGATGACTCACGACACTTGGTAGGCCCAAGAAAGTAAAATGATGACGACTGCTTAGTGAGATCCACAAAAAAAGACATTCGTCTAATCCGTTACCCATTACGATCACATGCTAAGTAGTAAAATCATTTAGCGCGAAGATGTATTCCTTTTAATGTAGGATTGAAAAATTTACGTTATCTAAGCATTGTACCTTAAACTTTACGCTACATTCTTCTAGTGCAGTGTTGCTCAGTAACGATCGTCAAAGCAGAGATTGTCATTGGCACAATGTTGCTCAGTGATGATTGGCCAGTTGCGGGCCAAGGTTCATATCCTGCTTTACTAGCTTCTAGGGAGTACTATGTAGGAATAGAGTATTTCATCCTTACCGTATCAAGATTCAAACATGAAACCATCTGAGAAAACACAAGGTCTTCAAAGCACAAGAAATCTTAAGAACTTGTCGGAATATCAGGGAAATTGTAACGTCCCAGAAAGGCGGCACAAACGAATTTCGGACAGATTAGACTCGCATAAATTCTTGTTATAAAACATGAAATGAGAGGTAGTTTAGTAATTTAACATAAGAAGAGGGAATTTTAGAAGGATGGATTAAATGGTCATTTAGACAAGTTAAAAAGCCTATGAATAGGAGTGGGATGGAAAAAGAAGGGTCATTTGGCACAAAAAACATGAGAAAATTTGAGATAATTGAAATTATCGCGGAAATTGGGATCTGCTTGCAATTATCGCAGAAATTGGGGTAAAGAGGGAATTATCGTGGAAATCAGGGTCAAGGAGAGAATTATCGCGGAAATTGGGGTAAAGAGGGAATTATCGCGGATTCGAGGGGCTGCTTGCAATATTATCGCGGATTCAGGACCAAGAAGCAAATTATCGCTATTTCTGGAGACGTTTGAAAAATTGTCGCGGAAATGGACTGAGTTGCAGATTATCGTGAAATTCAAAGGCTTACTTGCAAATTGTCGCGGATTCGAGGACTGATGTGCAATTTATCGCGAAAATGAACCTTTATGCAAATTATCGCGGAGATTAAGGATCGAAACGCAACTTCTCGTGAATACGAAGAGCAACACCTGATTTGGCTGTGAATTTTGAACCATAGTGTAATTCATTGGGGAATCCTAGGGTAAGGTCGCCAATTGCCGCATAATTCGATTAACTAACGAGAGTAAGTCATAGGGTCACACAACGGTATAACATGCTAATACGTATATGCAGGAAGTAGGGAACAAGGAAGCACCAGGAGATAGGACGACCTGGTATGCGGAGCAAACATAGTAAATTAAAAGATGGTTCACAGTTAGGAGCTTAAACGAATACTAAATTAAATCGAAAGGAGCGTGAGCTAAAAACAGAAATCTCGGGGCGAGGTGAGAACACCAAACCCAGCATCGTGTTCATGAGCCCGGTCAACCACAGGTAGAACATGTCCGAGGAAGAAACACAAGGGTTCTCCAGAACAGAATTGTGCGTACTACAGAGCCGAATGGAACCGGATAGGAACGGGGTAGTGCTCGAATCTCTAACCGGAGAAGGGAAGCATATATTATCGTCGAGCCAACTAACAGCTAACGGTTGGTTTGGGCGAGACATGTCGTCGGGCATGTAAAAACTGATCACAATAGAAAACCAGAAAAAGATAAGGAGAGGAAATATAAAAAGAAAGGGAAAGATAAAAAAATAAGTAAGCTAAAAGAAGAAGAGAGAAGGACGAAATCTAGCAAATTAAGTATATTATATAGAAGTTTCTTTAAATAGACTATGACCGTTTTACAGATTTTGTAGGGGGAGGAGAGGAGGTTTAGGTGGCATTGGAACTGAGGTCGTCGATCGTCCGCTGTACGAGTCAACCCTTTTGATTTTGTTTTTGCTTTTAACTATCTAGATGTACCTTGAAAAACGATGACATTTCCTCGACTTCGAATTGTGTTTTGTTAAATTGTTTTGCTTTATTTCACTAGCGCATAGACATTGTTAAGGCCCGGTTAACGATCGTTACAGAAATCCATGAGTAATGTAGAAAACGTGGAAAGATTATGAGAAATCGGGTATTCCAACTTGAAGTGAACAAGAAAATCCATTAAGAGATCGATGTAATGTCGGAATTTAGAAGAGTAGTCGCCTTAGTAGTCACCGGAAATCGCCTAGTAGTAGAAGGAAGTAGAATATGAGAGCACTGGCAGAAATGGCTACGACATTAAGGTTTTGTACTGAACCAATGCACGAGAACATGCCACATGGTCGATTAAGATCGCGACTCTATGAATTCTGCATGATCCTCGAAGTCTGTGACGTGACTACCTTGGGTAGTGTGAGAATTTAAAATGACGTGTGCCGACCGCGCGAGAAAGATTAAAAGTTACGTTCCGATGGGTATGGGTGCGTGTTCGACATCCTTATCCATAAGTCATATTCATGATGAAGTCAACTCCATTCGACGACAATGGATTTATGGAGCTGGTTCGACAATATGTTGGTCGAACATTGGCTAAAGATAAACAGGTCGGGTCATATATTTAGGACGACGATCGACATGTGCATTTTATATGTGATCGACATGTAGGGAGGCGGTCGATGCACAGAATCATATGGGTGGTCGACATGCGCTAGTATTGGTCGACATATGTTAGTTGAATTGGTCGATGGCGGACAGTGATATATACGGTCGACATGGACGATGAAGATGCAAAATATCAATAATGACTGCGATACTAATTCTAGATGGCGCCATAAGAATTTTATGCATAAAAGTCATATTAATAAGCTCTAGGAACATTTGATTAGATAACAAAGATTACAATTTAGATTTAGTATTTGCTTATTCAACTTTATCCGCTATAAAATGGGAGAAATGATGAAGAGAGAGAACAAGCTCATTACCAAGAGAAGAGACCTTCTGTGCATTCTGTATCTATTCCATTTCTAGTAATATTTTTTCTTGGGTTTGGTGCCCTGTAGATTTTCCTCCCCAATTTCAGGTTTCCCAAATATAATTTCTGGTGTTTTCTTTTGCGGCAATCGAATACCAACGGTTCTAACATCTAATTACAATAACACGTTTCTAGTTCCTTGATATGATATCGAAGAACAGGGACTTTGAGATGGAATGATTATTTGTTTATTGTAAGTCACAATATACCTGTGTTGCACGGGTGCTTCAAATTTGGCAGTTTCACCCATGGGTACGTGTTAGGTGCTTGGGTGCGCGGATTCACGCACCCACATAGATATTTTTTTAAAAAATCAAGGATAATGAAAGTATTATAAAACTATGCATAAGCTCTATTGGGAGATAAATGAACTTGAAATGTGATTGGAAGACGTTGAGAATAAGAAACTAACGAATGTGAATTAAAATTTTCTTATTTCATTCGTAAATTGTTTTAAAACTCATTACTTTTTACAAGTTTGTAAATTTTTAAACTTTCAAAAATTTATAATAATTATTTTATTATCTTCAATTTGACGCACCCTTAATCGGATTCTTTTAAAATTGCCACACCCCGTACCCCACACCTTGCACCCGTATCCTCTTACCCGTGCAACATAGCAATATACCCTTCTTTTAGTTTACCTCTTTGCCGGAAAGATGTAGTATATTTTTTAAAATAAAAGTTGACATCGTCTCTTCCACCAAATATATTTATTAATCATTTTGGTCAATTGACCTAGTTAAGTTGGCATATTCTTTATAAGACTAGCACAAAATCCCCAAGAATGGAGAACCTATTGTAGAAAATTTAATATTTATAGGGGATCCATGTGGATCCCTTTGGAACGAGTGTTAATTTTTCTAGCGGTCGGGTTCGGTCGGATGGTCCATCCTCCCTTACCCCAAGTTTTATCAACATTCACCTCATTTATTCGTGTGTTTTACTTTCTCTCCTACTAGCCCTTCCAGTTTCCCCTACATCGGAACATTCCCATACTATATTGTGTTCACTCCGCTTACCTCTTGTTTTCACTCGTAACAACCCCTTCGTGCTTCCCGTAGACCCTACGTATCCTTTCTCTGTCGCGATCTGACGTTGAGACGCGACGAAAACACTCAAATTTGATGTTTCCTCGATAATTTACTCCATTCCTTGAAATCCGCGATAAAAAGAGGTTATGGGGTTTGTGGTTTATGTTTTCGCGATAATTTAGGTCAAGCAGCAAAAATCCGCGACAATTTGTGGTTAAGGAAAATCTGCGATAATATTGGTCTTCGATATTTCCGCGACAATTTCAAGGTTTACGAATTTCCCCGACAACTTTTGGTTACAGAATTTCCGCTACAATTTGTGGTTGCATATTTCCGGGACAATTTTGCTCTATCCACAAATCCGTGACAATTTGTACGTTTCCGCGATAATTTCGTGTTTTTCGGGTTTTTTGTTGATTTTCCGTGGCTTGGTGTTAAATGACTTGGTTTTGGGTCTTTCCATCCCTATTTATAGACATTTTGATTTCTCTAAATTATATTTTGACCCCCCTCCTTTATCTTTTGCCTTATTTTTATATCTTTTCGTTTACTTTTTTGTTCTTTCATTCCCACGTCCATCGTTATTCCTCATCTAGACCTTACCACTATGTTCCCTTCTATTGTTCTAACATACCTTTTTCCTGGCTATTACATACGACCTCATGCCATTCAATGTTGTGTGAATCATGGTGGGTTTGTGCATCCATAGCTTCGATAGAATCCTTAATTTCAATCAAAATGAGAAATAGCTAGTTTAATGCACATTCAATGGTTTATCAGTAAGTCTAGTGTATGATGCCAAATATTGGGGTGGAAAATATTATTCATGTAAGATTAAATTTCATTGAATGTGGAGACCTCTAGTAATTATCTACCTTAGGAAAACATGATTTTTATGTGGTAAACATGATAATACGAGAAAACCCCCACATGCAATAAACCCATGAACATTCGATAAATATTGGTATGAAAGCAATAAATGGTACTTAGATTAGCGAAAATGTAGAATATCAACACAACATGTATACTCCATATCTCAACTTGTATAACTACCCAGCTTGTCTCCTTTCTTAAGTATTTCATCCTCCTTTTATAGGAGGCTAGAGATCTTATTTATTTAATAAAATCTTACCCATATCTTACATTGTATCTTGAGCTACAAAACATGACTTTCCGACATGTTGAAATCTTAAACGTCGACTATCTTTGGTAGCATCATCATTACCTACCAACCACAGTCCAATACATGAATATTGGTGTTACGAGTGTAAATTCTACTCCGTAATATTTAGGTATTAGGACCGATGCTAATCAGCTGCCGTTAAGAAATACACCAAAATTATATATTGGAAACTCGAGATCCGAGAGAAAAATCCATGGGGCAATAAACATAGGGAGAAGTATCACTAAATGAAGGGATATAATAATAAAATTTTTTGCAGCTGTTATCCGTTTTCAGCTAGTTCAGCTTTTCCTTCAACATTCATCCCTTCCCCCTTTTATAGGAGCTAAAGGGAATACAAATTTAATAATAATTTTTTTAATTATTTTATGCATTGTTCCTCAAGCCCATAAATCTGACTTTATTATCCTACAAACAATGCAGCACCGCTTAGGATTGCCAGCGCAACCTTTCTTGACATATCTGTGGCAACCGTCCATGACACAATTTGGCTAAGTGATATTGCTCGGGTTATATACGTAATTATGATACCCCAGGGGTTCGTCTGGCGTAACTAAATGGAATTTTTGGTTTTATATTATATTTCTGGAGTAATGACATTTCAGGAGCATCATAGGCCCACGTAAAACGATTCATAAGACATTTTGAGCAGTTATAGATGATTTCAGTCGGAATGAGGACATGGGTATTTTCATAATTTGGCAATCGGAGAGCTCGTTTGTGAGTTTTTGCGATATATTTGGATATCGTGTAAGTATTCAGAAATGGGGAACTGATCAAGGGTACGGAATTTTCATGGCATTACGGGTGATCAATGTTCGACCTGGATTCATTTCGGAAAACCCAAGAAATTACGATTCATATCTTGATAAATTGGGTGTTTCTGAACAAGTCGGGCCAAGCTGGCCAAATTTACTAACACTGGCTTTTGTACCTAAGTTGACCTATTGAGCCATATTTTTCTATAAATACATAACGTTAGGCCCAAGAAAAGGGTTCACACCCATGGTACGCATTCCAAGGCAACGTTTTCGCGTGAACTTGCCCTGGGACTCGTGAGTTTATGCCTAGTCTCGAGTTTTTAGTTTCCTAGTCGCGAGAATTTGCAATCCTGGCCATAGTCGCGACTTTTCATTTGTAAAAGTTGCGAGTTGTGTTGTATCGCTAGTTTTTGGCGTGTTTCGTTGGTTGTGAAGTTTTATACCTTATTTCATAACGCTTGGGCCCACAAACTTAACTATTTGCGAGTTTTTGTATCTGAATAGTCGGGAAGGTTTGATCATTCGCGAGTTTTTGCCTCAGTTGCGAGAACTTGGCCCGAGTTTTCTCACCTTGTCCCGAGAAATCGTCACCTGGAAGCTTGACTCTCGAGATTTCGTCACTTGGACCGCTGACTTCCGAGTTTTTGTCCATTCGGGAGAATTTGCCGTAAAATTCACGAGATTTTGTTATCTTGGGAGCAACGGAGTGAAACTGATCATTTCTCGAACTATATTCATTCGTATTGTCGATATCTCTTGATTTTATTTGTACCAATTGATTGTCATAGTGAAAACCAATGTAGAGTTTTGCTCTCCCAAGGATGTAAGTGTCACGACCCAAGTAGGTTGGATGTGACAGCCAGCCATGGTCGAGGGTTACGTAGTTGCGATCCTCGTCCATGTAGATGTCTCGACGCTTAACACATTAATATCCCTGAGGCCTAACGCTTAAGTCGGTTGAGGCCAAGAGTTGCAATGCTCCGATCCTCTCCTATATCGCTGATTCGACCTTCGACTAATCGTAACCAAGGGGCGAGGCAACGTAGCACGTCGTTATCGAGAGTCACGAGGTTTCGACTCTCGTTCACGCACGTACACCTGGGCCTTGGCCTTAGTGTCTCCCCCGCCTAGGTCGCGATTTATGAGGTTTAGACCCTCGTTCACGCGACTGTCTTAGCCACTGTTCCTTATTCCTCGTCCCTTTCGATCTTAGAGAGTCACTCATAACCTTTTCATCAAAATACGAATGTAACATTTGATTGGTTATCAAGTTCATCAAAATAGATCCTAAAAAAAACATGTCGACACACGACGCACGCCAAAAAAGAGTCCTTAGGAAGTACGAACAGCATCTCCCTCCGCTCATGTCGACCATTGAACCATAACGTTACGCTAGGGGATGTGCGGGATCCTTCTTATCAAGCCTCGTCGGGGTCGGCCTCAGGAGCTCCACACCTTACAAACACAAGCTTCATGAGACAAAATCCCAATAAGATAACTCAAGTGCAGCTCTAGTGTCGTTGTTATTTGTGATTCTCGGTTAGCCTTTCTCATCCCTTTTGATCATTCTTCCTACCTTATCGTGCACCCGTGACTCTCTTCTAATCATGCATAGGTTTCCTATTCCTTCCTGTCTCGTATCTTCATCCGAGGATGAATGTATGTGGCAACCCCCTTAGGTCGAGGTTTATTGTAACGACCCTAATTTGGGCCTAGATGATTTGGTGAAAACGTGCTAAATAAAACGAAACGTTCGAATGTAAACTTAAAACATAGTTTAAAAACATTAAAGTCTAGCAACATAATTTAGAGTGTTCTCAAAAGACCGAACTCTATCACCGGACAACCGACGAACTCGTTCCCATGCCCTTCTCATACCTCGTCTGCGTCACCTACAAAATCTGTAAAGCGGTCAAATCTATTAAAGGAAACTTCACACATGCCATACTTATCTTTGCATTTCATAAATACTCCATACACATACGCGTAAGTCGTTTCTTTTAATCAATTTCTTATTCCCTTCTTCTTAATCTTTTACCCTTATCATTCCCCTCATTGTAACGACCCTAATATGGGCCTAGATGATTTGGTAAAAACGTGCTAAATAAAATGAAACGTTCGAATGTAAACTTAAAACATAGTTCAAAAGCATTAAAGTCTAGCAACATAATTTAAAGTGTTCTCAAAAGACCAGACTCTATCACCGGACAAGAGACGACCACCTTCCCATGCCCTTCTCATGCCTCGTCCGCGTCACCTACAAAATCTGTATAGCAGTCACAATCTATTAAAGGAAACTTCACACACGCATGCTTATCTTTTCATTTCTGCAATACACCATACACACACGCTTAAGTCGTTTCTTTTAATCATTTTCTTATTCCCTTCTTCTTAATCTTTTACCCTTATCATTCCCCTTATCCGTTAACTTTACGGTTGCCGAGAGTAACATGCTCGGTACATGTCCCGCCCAAGCCAACCGTTAGCTATTGGTTGACTCGACGGGCCATATGCTTCCCTTCCCCGAGTGGGTACTTAGGCGCTACCCCTTTTTCCACCCGGATCAGTTCTGCCCTTTTCGTACGTATCTTTCCATTCTTGGAACTTATCGTTCCCTTCATCAGACATGCCCTTCCTTTGGCGGATCGTGTACTAAGCACGATGCCGGGTTCGGTCAGACGGTCCATCCTTACTCACCCCGAGTCTTATTAACATTTGCCTCATTCATTCGTGTCTTTTACTTCCTTTCTTACTAACCCTTCCCGTTTCCTAAAATCGGAACCTTCCTTTGCTACATTGTGTTCACTCCGCTTACTGTTTGCTTTCGCTCGTTATAATCTCTTCGTGCTTCCCTACATTCCGTAACAGGTCTTAGTACTCGATTTCTGACGTTATCATCTTATTGTTAACTATGTGATTACCGTAGACCCTACGTGTCCTTTTCCTCTCACGATCCGGCGTCGCGACGCGACGAAAACACCCAAACTTCGTTTTTCCGCGATAATTCACTTCCTCTTTGAATTCCGCGACAATTTTGTGCTTAGGACAAAATTCGCGATAATTTGTTCTTCAACATTTTTTGCGATAATTTGCTCTTCAACGTTTTCGCGACAATTTTGCTCCCTGCGTCCAATTCCGCGATAATTCTCTTTGATCGAAATTCGCAACAATTTTCAAGGCTTTAAAATTCGCGACAATTTGCTCTTGACATGAAATTCGCGATAATTCATTTCTTTCGCGACAATTTCCGGATTTTCGTGGCTTAGTGATAATTAACTCGTTTTTGGTCCTTTCCACCCCTATTTATAGACATCTTAACTTCCCTAATTCACATTTTGACCCCTCCTTCTTTTTATTTTTACCCCTCCTTTATCTTTTGCTTTACTTTTCTATCTTTTCGTTTCCTTTTTCGTTCTTTCATTCTCATATCCCTCGTTATTCCTTGTCTAGACTTTACCGCTATATTCCCTACTATTTGTTCCATTATACCTTTTTCCTGACTATTACACCTCAGTTCGACCTCGCTTTGGTAGTAGTGCATCTTGTTCATTAAGTTCGGCTTCTACCATTAGGGTGGCTGCATATATGTCGTTTATCTTGTCTGTGATGACCACTGATACTTTTTCTCAAATCCTTTTGGTCAGGCCTCTTGGAAATTTGAGAACTTTCAGGTTCCCAATCTTATCTACTTGGGAGTACCGTGATAATGCTTGGAACCTAGTGAAATATGCAGAGACCCCTTTGTCAGGTCGTTGGGCAATGGCTTCGAAATCATCCATTTTCAGTAACACAGCTACCTCTTGTACGAATCGGGCCTTGAACTCGATTGCGAATTCCATAAATTGTATCTCATCCTCTTCTTCCATTCCCAACGATTCCCACCATTCGAAGGCTTCTCGTGCCAAGAAATATGATGCTACTAGTACTCTTATTTCTACGAGTGTCCCTTGTAGTTGCATGCTTTGATCCATCTCTTATAACCATGACTCCACTTCGTCATGATTGCCTCCTACGAACGTAGTTACGCGACGTTTCTTCAGGCGACCACGATGCAGGCCTACTAGCTCTTCATGGTCCTGCGAATGTAATTACGCGTTGTTTCAGCTTCCATGATATTTCAATCATTCCCTTCATCGTTCGTTTCGGAGACACGATCGCTTGGGTTTGTATTCCCTCGACAGCTTCAGTGTCCATCTCCGTTCTTTCATGCTAGGCTCGTTGCGGATCGCGTCTTACTAGGTGCTATTTCCTCCATTAAGCGGATAACCGCTACATAGACTGATGCTTCGTAAGGGTATTTTGGATTTGGTAATTTTACCTAGCAGACCGATGTTTCACTCTCGGTGCTTCACCCGCAGTAATTCTTTAGGTCCGCGCACATCCCCTTTGTGCCTATTAGCTTAGGATCAAACAACCCATTTTAGGCCACTCTAATACCATAAATACTGTCACGACCAGAGTAGATATTTGGCGACACAGCCAGCCATGGTAGAGGGTTGCGTAGTTGCGATCCTCGTCCACGTAGCTGTCTTGACGCGTAACACAATAATCTCCCTGAAGCCTAACGCTTCAGTCGGTCGAGGCCAAGGGTCACAATGTTCCTACCCTCGCTATCATGCTGATCCGACCCTTTCCTAAAAGAAGGGGCGAGGCAACGTAGCACATTGTTATCGAGAGTGGCGAGGTTTCGACTCTCGTTCACGCACGTTCACCTGGGCCATGGCCTTAGTGTCTCCCCCGCCTCGATCGTGGTGACCTAGCGTTGTCGCGAATTTGAGGTTTATACTCTTGTTCACACGACTATCATAGCCAGTGTTCCTTATTCCTCGTCCCTTTCGGTCTTAGAGAATATATTATAACCTTTACATCAAAATAGAAATGCAACATTTGATTGGTCATCAAGTTAGTCAAAATAGATCCTATTACAAACATGTCGACACACGACGTAAGGAAAAAAAGAGTCCTTAGGGAGTACGAACGACATCTCACTCCGCTCATGTCGACCACTTAACCATAACTGGGTCGGCCTCCGGAGCTCCCTAACTTTCACGAGCACATCATATGCATATCGGGGTCGGCCTCCGAAGCTCCACACCCTACAAACACAAACATCATGAGACTAAATCCCAATAAGATAATTCAAGTTCAGTGCTAGTGTCGTTGTTGTTTGTGATTCTCGGTTAGTGATAAATTAGGAAGGCTGAAAAGGGGATGCAGGGGAACTGAAATTCTGAACGCAAACTCTAGGATCAAACAAGTATGAAATCTCTGGCATATCCCACAAATTCAGCTCCTCTTAATCTTTTGATGTTTCTGTTTAATGTCGTGTCTGCTGTCACCAATTCAGAACTTTCCTTTTCTATGCTTAGGAGTCATGTATTAGATGGTGCAAACTCTTGTGATTTTAATTGTTGTTTTCAATTTCTATCTTCTTTATCGTGAGCTAAGAATTAAAGAGAACAAGCCTTAACATTCATGCTTGATAAATTCATTTGAGTTATCACAACAACCTCAGCTTGAAGAGAGTTAAATGCTCAACTTCAACTGCTAATATCACATCATTTACAAACACTCCAACAGTGGGTCCAACTTATGTTCTACCATCGGACTGGTAACATGAACCGGTTGATCATCCGTCCGGTTCAAACCGGGTCCAAACCGGGTCACCTTATTTATGGCTTGTAGGGTTTATAGGAAGCTAGAACCACTTGAGCAAATGATCACTTGAAATAAAAATACAATCTTTATGGCATCCAAACTCCTAAACTGCAAATCTTCTACAATACATTAACTTTCCTAGTAAAAGATATGTTGGAAACAATCAATCACAAAAATGAAGGAAGCGCATGACAGAGGAAAAAAATCCACAAAAGCAAACATAAGAATGACCTAAACCCAGACAAAAAAACAAAGAAACCCCGAAAATCTGGATCCGGCATGTGCCAATGTTCACGATTTTGATAGGCATACCAATGATTTGGAGGAAATTTCTTGAAAAGAATCATTTCTTAGGTTACCTAAGAATCTGGAGAAATTAGGAAGAATGTGTCGTATGCGATCCTGTCGCCATGACCCCTCTATGGTAAACCCTAGGGACAAATTTGGAAAATATTGAAAAAAACTTAAATATAAGATTAAATATAAACCAGACCGGTTTTCAGTCCGGTTCCGGTTCAAACCAGTCGGACCGGACAAAACGGATCCGGTTTTAGAACATAGGGTCCAACTCCAAGTTGTTTTTTAATATGGACTATTTCTAATATAATATAATATAAAACGAATTCAAAATAAATAAATAATTCAACCAAAAACATTATTATTAGTTTGGCTAATGGCCACATTTAATGAATTTAATAGGAAACAAATTAATTATTCTAACAATTTAATTTATTTGCCATTGCATTTGTTTTTTTAAATAATAATTTTAATAAACGATTTCATAAATTTCTTTAAAAGAAATATACATATTATTGATTGCTTTTATCGGTGCTATGATCCACTCGAAATTTATTTATTTTTCCTTTAATTTTCAAGTGATAATAATAACATATTTGTAATTTTATCTATTTAATAATTAAAACTGCTAAAAAAAGGTCCAAAATAAAATTGATCCCATCCTCAAACTAACACTGATATCACCCGGAAATATTCTCTTGTGTTTGTTCTCACCCGGGAGCTCGCCTAGCGTGATTATCAGTATTTTCGGTATTCTCGGTATTTTCGGTATTCTCGTAATTCTGACTTGCCAAGCGACATATAAGGCCTCGGTGAGCATTTTGAAGTATTTCAGGCTATTTCGGACCCGGACGAAGCCAGGGGTATTTTCGTCATTTGCCACCGAGGGCGCACCGAACAAGTACAATAAGGCTGTCCGGCTGCGAGTTCATTAGTTAAAAGCGAAGGGTCGACATACGAAGTTCGGGGAAATTTTCTGATCGTATTCCCGATTAACATATTATTCGGTTTGCTTCCCGAGGCGTCGAGGTCTACATGGCATTTATTTTGCCATAATTAAAGATATTCAATTATTTTGGGTTAAGTAAGGTGGACTAGGCTCATGGGCCCAAGAGGGTGAGTTTTGGGCTTAATTTGCCTATAAATAGGAGTCTTAAGGCATTAAGAATGGACTTTTGGACTTTTGAATCTTGATCACGCATCCCAAGGCGAAAACTGCTCTTCAGTCGCGACCAAAATCCCTTCGCCGCGACCAAAACTCCTTGGCCGCGACCAAACTAGCTCTCCACCCTTAACCGCGACCAACCCCTTATCGCGACGAGTCACCTTTTGGACGCGGCCGCGACGAACTTCCCATTCGTCGCGAATTGGCCCTCTGCCGCGCCCAGTCCGCCCCTCTGCACTATTCATTCGCGTCCAGTGCGACGTAACCGCGTATTTGATCGTTTCTCGATCCGTTTTCACCCGTTTCACTATTATCATCTCATTGTATTTGTATCACTTGATTTTTATAGTGAAAACCAAGGTAGAGCATCGCTCTCCCGAGGACGTAAGCCCACATATTGTGGGCCCAACCTCGTATATCGCTCGTGTCCCCACAACAACATAATTTACGAATTAATCATAAATTGACTGATCTAAGAATAAATATATAAAACATTTTTAGATAAGATCAGNAAATTAGGAAGGCTGAAAAGGGGATGCAGGGGAACTGAAATTCTGAACGCAAACTCTAGGATCAAACAAGTATGAAATCTCTGGCATATCCCATAAATTCAGCTCCTCTTAATCTTTTGATGTTTATGTTAAATGTCGTGTCTGCTGTCACCAATTCAGAACTTTCCTTTTCTATGCTTAGGAGTCATGTATTAGATGGTGCAAACTCTTGTGATTTTAATTGCTGTTTTCAATTTCTATCTTCTTTCTCGTGAGCTAAGAATTAAAGAGAACAAGCCTTAACATTCATGCTTGATAAATTCATTTGAGTTATCACAACAACCTTAGCTTGAAGAGAGTTAAATGCTCAACTTCAACTGATAATATCACATCATTTACAAACACTCCAACAAAATCTGGTATCGGAGCTGCTTGGTACTCTTGGACCATCAGCAAACACAATGCAAGGTGATAGAACAAGCAGCGGTCCTCGCTTCGATGGAACAAACTTTCACTTCTGGGCAAAACAAATGGAAGTGCATCTTCGCTCACAAGACCTATGGACCCATGTGGAACTCGGAGATTAAGCTCTACCACCAGTACCAAATCCACGCCATGCGACTAAAGCCAAGCAATATGCAGAACAAGTGGCAAAATCTTTTAAGGCATTGGCAACATTGCAAGCCTGTTTGGAGAAAACAGTTTTGAGTCGAGTTATGTCCTATGAATCAGCCAAAGAACTGTGGGAAGCTCTTGCAGAGATTTACCAAGGAAGTACCAAAGCCAACTGTGTAAGAGTAAGTGCTCTCAGACGTCAACTAGAAAGGCTGAAGATGACAGATTCTGAAAAAACTTCAGCATACATTGATAGAGTGATGAATATTGTTGCACAAATCAGACTCCTTGGTGGAATGTATGATGAAGTGAAAGTTATGGAGCGTCTTCTTGACTCATTACCAGAAAAATATGACCACAAAATCTCATCCCTTGAGTCCACTCATGGTGACATCTCTTCAATCATGACAGTACAACAATTAGCAGATGAACTTTTGACGTTGGAACTAAAATGGGAGTCTAGAGCAGAAGAAAGAACAATTGCTGAGGCTGGAAGGAGCAAAACTGAAACAGCTCTAGCCACAACTGAAACTTATCATGGACAAAGAAACCAAAATAACAGAAACAATCAATATTTTGCTCCTGGTCGGTTTCCAGCCTGCATACACTGCAAAAAAACAAACCACAGGGAGCAAGAATGTTTCTTCAGACCAAGTGCCTACTGCGAAAAATGTAAGAAATTTGGACATGTAACCAAAGTCTGCAAGGCAATGCAGCAAGCACATGTAACTCAAGAAGAGGAGCATGATATTGAACCCACAATAACTGATGTAAATGCCGCATTAGTCTCCTGCTCCACTTTCAGGTGTGCTGTCACCTTGGCAGAAGAAGAGATATGCTTGATGGCCAATCAATTGAATAAGATATGGATGATTGATAGTGGATGATCCAATCACATGAGTGGAAACAAAAATCTATTCGAAAAGCTGGAAATGAATGCAGGAGGAGGAGTGGAAATTGGTGACAAAAGCATCTTGACAGTTGCTGGCAAAGGCAAAGTAAAGTTTTTGGAAAAAATGGAACTCGTGAATGTGTTGTTTGTTCCAAGTCTCGGATACAACCTGTTGAGCATAGGACAACTAATAGAGGAGGGGTTTAAACTAGTTTTTGAAGAATCAGCATGTTCAATGTATTTACCAAGTGGTGAGTACTTAACCAAAGTGCCAATGCTACGCAGATGCTTCTATGTGGATACTCAGAATCCAAACCAACTCAGTCTAATTGCAACTGATGAAACATCGAAACTATGGCACAAGAGAATTGGACACATCAGCGCTGAAAGACTATCTATGCTCTCCAAGAAAGAAATGACCTCTGATCTCCCTACATTATCTCCTTCAAAGGAAATATGTGAAATCTGTCACAGAGGAAAAATGGCCAAGACCCCATTCCCTAAACAACCAACATGGAGATCAAATAATGCTCTTGAATTAATCCATTCGGATTTATGTGGACCAATGTCAACTCCTTCTTTGAGTGGTAGTCTCTACTTTATTTCCTTTATTGATGATATGAGTCGATATTGTTGGACCTACTTCTTAACTCACAAGAGTGATACTTTCGAAGTGTTCAAACACTTCAAAGTGGAGATGGAAAAGCAGATAAATGGATCAATGAAAATTGTTCGCACTGATAATGGATCGGAATTCAGATCATCTATGTTCGAGGCGTTTCTGTCTGATGAGGGCATTGTACATCAGTACACTGTCCCCTACAATCCGGAGCAAAACGGAACGGCAGAGAGGAAGAATAGGACGTTAATGAACATGACTCGATGTCTCTTATTGGAAAAAGGATTACCCAAGAACGTATGGGCAGAGGCAGTAAACACCTCCACCTTTATTCAAAACAGGCTGCCTACTAAAGCTTTGATCAATAAAACTCCTTATGAAGCTCTCTACAATTGCAAACCGTCATTAAAGAATTTCAGGACCTTCGGGAGCATATGTTACACCCTGATACCATCTGAAAAACGAGACAAATTATCAGATAAAGCTAATATTGGGATCTTCGTTGGATATGGTTTGATAAGCAAAGGCTTCAGAGTTCTGAATCCATCATCTCTCAAAGTGTATGTGAGCAGAAGTATAAGCATAGATGAGGGAAAAAAATGGGACTGTAATCAGGAATGTATTGTCACAGATTCAGTTAATTCACAAGAGGATGACATGTTCAGTTTAATTCAAACTCTGGATGAAGAGGAAGTTTCAAAAAACATTGACAAATCAAATGAAGAAATCTCTATGGATCAGGAATTTGATACCTCATTGCGTGGAGAAAGAAGTCTGTTAGACATCTACAGCAGGTGCCTCACTGCTACAAAAACTCCGCTTCAGCTGCTGAGGCATTGACATCAAAGGAATGGCTTACTGCTATGGAAAATGAAATGAAAATGATCATAAAGAACAACACTTGGGAAGTGGCTGATAGACCAATAAATCAAGAAGTTATTGGGACGAAATGGATTTTTAGAACAAAACTTAATTCCGACGGAAGCATCAACAAGTTGAAGGCTAGACTGGTTGCAAAAGGGTATTCTCAAATTCATGGCGTCGACTTCAATGAAACGTTTGCTCCCGTAGCACGGATGGATACCATTAAGCTACTGGTAAATGTTGCTGCACAATCTGGATGGAGTATGTACCAATTGGACGTAAAATCTGCCTTCTTGAATGGTGACTTGGAGGAAACTATTTTTATAGAACAACCTGAAGGATTCATTCTCAAAAGCCATGAACATCAAGTGCTTCGTCTGAAAAAGGCGCTCTATGGTCTAAAACAAGCACCGCGCGCATGGTTTTCAAAATTGGATTCTCATCTCCTAAAATTGAATTTCAAGAAAAATCCTGCTGAAGCTACACTATACTTCAAAGTTCACTTGGATTAAATTACGATCATTACAGTGTACGTAGATGACCTCCTAATAGTGGGAAATGACGGCTTGGAAGTGGAAAAAATCAAGCAAGGTATGCATTCTAATTTTGAAATGAATGATTTAGGATTAGCTTCATATTTTCTTGGATTTGAATTACGACAAAATTCTCTTGGTGTATTCATGAGTCAACAAAAGTATGCCTCAGAACTATTAAGCAAATTCAAGATCAGTGAAGAAGCTTACGTTCCAATGACCGGGGGGATAAAATTTGAAGCTAAAGATGACAGTCCTGCAGCTGATTCGAAACTGTATAGAAGCATAATTGGTTCTCTTATGTTTTTGGTAACCACTCGTCCAGATATTGCTTTTTCAGTGAGCATGCTATCTAGGTACATGCAGGAGCCAACTACGAATCACTTAAATGCTGCCAAGAAGATCCTCAGTTACATTAAAACGACAATCAATCTCGGTCTTATGTTACAAAGGGAACAAATGTTCTTCTTCTTGGATTTACTGATTCGGATTTTGCAGGGTGTAAAGATGACTCGAAAAGCACATCAGGTTACTGCTTCACCTTAGGATCAAGTGTTTTTTGTTGGAAATCGAAGAAACAAGAATGCGTTGCTCAATCCTCATCCGAAGACGAATATATGGCAGCATGCTCTGCTTCAAATCAGGCAATTTGGTTGAGGGAAATCTTAACTGCTATTGGATTTCATCAGAATCTGGCCACAACTATTCTGTGTGATAACAAATCCACCGTGGCGATGATAAAGAATCCCGTATTTCATGGGCGATCAAAACATATTAAAGTAAAATATCATGCTGTTCGAGAAGCTGAAAAGGAAGGTAACGTGATCTTCTTGCATTGTCCTGGGCAAGAACAACTTGCAGATATCTTCACTAAGCCACTACATCGCCAGCACTTTGAGGAACTTCGAAAGAAACTTGGTGTGTGTGATGGTCTTGCCATCACGCGGGAGTGATAAATTAGGAAGGCTGAAAAGGGGATGCAGGGGAACTGAAATTCTGAACGCAAACTCTAGGATCAAACAAATATGAAATCTCTGGCATATCCCACAAATTCAGCTCCTCTTAATCTTTTGATGTTTATGTTAAATGTCGTGTCTGCTGTCACCAATTCATAACTTTCCTTTTCTATGCTTAGGAGTCATGTATTAGATGGTGCAAACTCTTGTGATTTTAATTGCTGTTTTCAATTTCTATCTTCTTTATCGTGAGCTAAGAATTAAAGAGAACAAGCCTTAACATTCATGCTTGATAAATTCATTTGAGTTATCACAACAACCTCAGCTTGAAGAGAGTTAAATGCTCAACTTCAACTGATAATATCACATCATTTACAAACACTCCAACAGTTAGCCTTTCCCATTCCTTTCTAACATTCTTCTTGCTTTGCAGTGCCCCCGTGACTCTCTTCTAATCATGCATAGCTTTCCTATTCCTTCCTTTGTCTCGTATCTTCATCCGAGGATGAACGTATGTGGCAACCCCCTTAGATCGAGGTTTATCATCTATGACTCTGTCACGTTGCCATTGGTGATAGTCCAAGGCCGTAGAAGCTCGATATGCATATGATGTGCTCGTGAAAGTTAGATCTAGCTTGGTGATCCAGCGCAGTCGGTTCTCGGAGGAATACCACTAATGGAAGTGGGCGTATTCACACTTCACCGTGGCTGGATGCTTAATCAGAGGTTCCCATGAGTAGCCTTCCCGTTTCCGACAGCGCGGTGCAGGGTGTGCGTGATTGGTGACAAAGGATGCACTCTTACGTGCTCCGCCACCGTGCCGTGAACTCCTTAAGCAATCTTACCCTTTTCTTTTGTTGTTAGTCTGGTTCTCTCCCCTCCCTTTTCTCTTTTGTGTTTCTTACTTTTAGTGTTTCTCGCTAAGTTAAGTTACGTTTGGTGAGTCATTGTCTGTTGGACTCCGAACTTGGTTTTGAGTAGCAGTGGTGCTATTAATGATATCTGCCTGATCCATGCGTCACTCAGGGGCGCAATTTTGTTCTGACGTGTGGCAGTATGGGCCACAGTCTCTTGCCTTGATTGTGGCACTAGCCTCATGTGAGGCGGTCTCTTGTCCGTTGGTCGTAGCGTCATATCCCTTGTGTGCGAGACTTAGGCATCGATGTTCACTTGAGCGACTATTCTATCCGACCATGGTACCCTTGCTGGCAACATGGTGTTGCATCATTTGGACGAGGGTAAAATTCTTGATGGATTGGTCTCGATTGACCGACTTCCTGTTGTGGTGCATGTTTTCTTCATCGGGTTTGACGACCCGAACCTCTACGTTCCCTATGCGGTTTTAGTCATACGGGGTATACATGTAAGCCCACACATTGTGGGTCCATCCTCATATATCACTCGTGTCCCCACAATAATTGAATTTAATATAATAAAGGAAATTGACTAAGCTAAAACAAATACCACTAAAATATTTTTAGACTATATCAGTTTGCTGCCGTCCGTGGGGACAGAGACTTAATCCTATTGAGAGCTCTTATGCTGAGTTTTTATCCTATTATATATTTTGATCATCCAGAATTCTTAACTTGAGGATGATGTAGATGAGACATTGTGACAAAGTGTAACCCTCAGCAATAGAAGGCGAGAGAAATGATATTTTACTAGGGACTCAATCAATACCACCGAAAGAGTCTTTGGCAGTGGAAACATCTATCCAACCTCCCCCGGAGTGGGATTTCACCTAGAGGGGACCTATTATGAAAACGTTGCTTCGGTGTGTGCCATGATATATCGAGTGAAAAGAAAGATTATATAAGTGCATTGAATGATTATCATCTGCCGTGAATATTCTGAAGACGTGCCAAAGAAGTCCATAGTGTTGAAAAAAAAGGGAGATTGCATGCTTGCAATTAAATGGTGATTTGATGATGTCATATATCCTGGGTTGGATTTCGGTTGTATTTTACTATTTCTATCCGTTTATCGAAAAGGAGCCATATTTTGGAATGATAGAAAGGAATCCGTTTCGGTAGCGGTGATTTCAAGGATTGCACAATAGAGCGGTGGATAATGTGTGAGATAGAGTTTTATAAGAAATAAGGAGATTAAAGAGTGTGAATAGTTGTCTGAGACAACTTGTCTCTTGTGTGATATCTTGAGTAAATATGGATTGGTGTGTAAAGTAAGTTTTCCTAAAATGAAAGTGATGAAACTTAAAAGATAATTAGATAAGTGAAATATGTTCCAAATAAAGTGGAGATACGAAGGAGGTCTTAGAGAAATGTTGTCTAAGAACCCGTCTTCGACAATGAGGTGGATTAAACTAAAAACCGAAGCCTCATTCGTCCTATAAGGAGAAAACATACTTTTAACTTACAATATATGGGGAATTAATCAAATCAAACTTTCGAGGGATGAGAATTAATATTGTGCAAAATTATACTTGGATACATCAGTTGGAAGTTAATCTCGGCCTTGGTTATGAAAGAAGACGGGTATATGATTAACATACCCGGGATATCCCTCATAGCTATGCTTATGAAGGTGATTATGGTGTGTAAGAGAGCGTAATGACGCTCTTCAACGGAAGATGAAACACCATGGCATCGATGGAATTTCTGCAAAGTCCTTGGAACTCTTCGAGTGCTCAATCTTCCATTTCCGTGGCAGTTAGTAATGTCATTGGATCGGAACACATTGACATGTCGAAGGATCTCCCACTCTATCGGGGTTTCGGCAACTTCTTTAAAGGAGACTATCTTCCGATTATTCAACAGTTTGGCGAGGTTTTCTTTCATTTTATATCAAGATTCAAGCATCAATTTTACTGGGCGTATGCACCTTTCAAAGTATCTGTGGAGTCAATTACATCTTTGATCGCATTGCGTTATGTTTTCTCAAGAGAGATTGTTGGGTTTTGTACACGATTTGATCGGTATTGCAGGAGCATTCTTCGGATTATTGTCAGTAAGAAGGTCGGAGCGTGTAACGACCCAGGAAGGCGGCACAAACGAAATTCGAACAGGTTAAACTTGCATAAATTCTTGTTAAAAACATGAAATGAGGGGTAGTTTAGTAATTAAACATAAGAAGAGGGAATTTTAGAAGGAGGGATTAAAGGGTCATTTAGACAAGTTAAGAAACCTATAAATAGGAGTGAGATGGAAAAAGAAGGGTCATTTGGCACAAAAACGTGAGAAAATTTGAGAGAATAGAAATTATCGCGGAAATTGGGGCAAAGAGGGAATTATCGCGGAAATCAGGGCCAAGGAGGGAATTATCGCGAAAATCGGGGTAAAGAAGGAATTATCGCGAATTCAGGGGACTGCTGCAATATTATCGCGGATTCAGGACCAAGAAGCAAATTATCGCGATTCCGGGAGCCGTTTGCAAAATTGTCGCGGAAATGGACTGAGTTGCAGATTATCACGAATTTCAAGGGCTTACGTGCAAATTGTCGCGAATTCGAGGGCAGTTGTGCAATTATCTNCAGTATCGCGGGTCGACTGACCCACATGCTCATACGTCGAATTTGGAGATTCATGTGAGTTTGATGAATTTCAGTGATGCGGCCATGTGCTTCGTTTTTGCCGCTTCTCTTAAGGAATCATCCCTCCGATGGTTTAATCGGTTACCGAGGCTTTTGATTGTTTCATATCAGGACTTTAAGGATCAATTCTATTCAGCTTTCACGCCTTTTAATACGCCAATAAAGTCTATTACTTCTTTGACCGCATTGCGGTATGATTCCTCGGAAAGATTGTTGGGTTTTATTACCCGTTTTGAGGCCGAGTGTAGGAAGATACCTCGAATTACTGTGAGTGAGAAGGTTGGGGTGCTCCAGCTTATTCTAGCTTGACACACGTTGTGTAATTCTTTGAATAGAGACCCCCCGGAAAGTATGGATGATTTGGCTTTGAGATGTACACAGTACATCCGAGAAGATGAAGGTTTGCGAGATCATGGAGTGATCGAAGTATGGGCGTATGGTTCTCATAATATTGTTGCAAGTTGTGGGCTGGATAAGATCGTCCAGCCTGCATAGTCTAAGTTGAGAGTGTTTCATACGTACAATTATGAACAGATTTTCGCCATAATTGAGAAAAAGAAGGGTGGATCTCTTCGTTAGCCCGCTCCTTTGCAAGAACCAATGCCGTGGACTTTCGAGTCCCAGGTATTTTGTCGTTTTCATCGGAGTTTTGGACATGCAACGAATGATTGTCGGAAATTAATCACTGAGGTGGAAAGATTGCTAGAGTTGGGTCAGTTTGATGAACTGATCAGTACTGTGGAAGTTCTGCCAGAATCTAAGCTGGGGAAAATCGATATAAGTGTCCCGGAGGGGACAACACCTAAAATACCGAAAGCCGATGCCGCACGACCAAACACGAGAGGATGTGGGTACGAAGGACAGCGTGGCCAACGTCAAGGAGGTGGCCAAAGGGGTTTCTTTAACGGTGGTACACAGAATCAGCGAGATGGAGGAAGAGGAAACCATTATCGTGGTCGCGGCAGAAATCATCCACAAAGAAATCAGCAGGGGTATAGATATGAAGCTTACCCACCAGCTCTTGCAAACCAGCAGGCACTACCACCTACCCCTTCGGTTGGCCCCAACCCGGGCCAACCGATAATGAATGTTGAGAATGCTCAACCAAGGTGGGGTAATCTAGGCCCCAACATTATGACTATCGCAGGTGGAAGACGCGTCGGTGATTCGAACCGTGCCCGTAAACGCTCTTATCAGGCACTACACCAGCAAGGGCACTTCATGGAAGTTAACACGGTCCAGTTAACAGATTTGGATAGGATGACAATCTCTTTCGGTCCTGAGGATTTATCTGGGGTTTTCTCCCCACAAGACGATGCGTTGGTTGTCTCTCCTATTATTGCTAATCATCATGTCTCTCGAGTGCTGGTAGATACCGGAGCTGCTACCAATATATTGACTCTTGCAGCCTTTCAGCAGATGGCTTTGAAGGGAACCACCCAGCTCCAGCCCGTGCATACAAAGTTAGTTGGTTTCAATAATAGCGTTGCTGCTGCTGAGGGATCTGTTTTCTGCCGGTAACCTTGGGTGATCCCGAAATATCAAGAACTTTGATGGTGGAATTTGTGGTGGTGGATCTCCCTATACTCCCTTATAATGCGATCCTTGGGAGAAGTTGCTTGAACCTATTTGGAGTTGTGGTATCCCAACCACATTTGATGATGAAGTTCCCAACACCGTTAGGGGTTGGGAAGATGTAGGGAGATCAAGAGTTGGCGCGCTCTTGTTATAATGTGATGTGTAGAAGTGGTATGGATGGATCAAAAGCGAAGTTACCCGTTTGTCTGGTGGAATTCTCGTCCGATGAAGTTATTGATACAATTGACGGACCATCTCTTAGGAAGTTTAAAGAGAACGATATGAAGATGGAGCCTTTGGGAATCAAGACAGTGCCTTTATTTCCCGGTAATCTTGAAAAGACAGTGACGATCGGTTCCGAGTTGTCACCAGAGGTTGAGAAGGAGGTAATTTCTTTTTTGCAAAGTAATGTAGATGTTTTTGCTTGGTCTTATCAGGATTATGTGGGGGTTGATCCCCAAGTCTGTTCTCATAGACTCAATGTTAACCCATATGTGCGACCAGTTCATCAGAAAAAGAGGAATTTTTCTCCTGAGAAAGAGAGGGCGATTGATGAGGAGGTGGAAAGTTTGTTGCAGGCAGGATTCATAGAGCCTGTTAGATACGCAGATTGGGTCGCGAATCCAGTGGTGATCCCAAATTCGAATGGTGGCTGGAGAGTTTGCATTGATTTTACTGATTTGAATAAAGCATGCCCGAAGGATCCGTATCCGCTGCCGGCCATTGACATAATGGTGGATGCGGCCTGTGGCTTTGAATTTCTTAGTCTGTTAGATGCTTTTAGAGATATAATCAAATTTTTTGCATTGTGAGGACAAGTTGTTTACTTCATTTATGACAAATAAAGGCATTTTTTGCTATTGAGTTATGCCATTTGGGTTGAAAAATGCTGGGGCCACCTATCAACGTTTAATGAATTCGATTTTCAAAGATATGATCGGAAAATCTTTGGAGGTTTATATCGACGATATATTGATAAAGAGTAAACATGGGGATAACCACATCCCGTATTTGAATGATTGTTTCGGAGTACTGAGAAAGTATAGAATGAAGTTGAATCCGCTTAAGTGTGCGTTTTGTGTGAAAAGAGGCAAGTTTCTCGGCTTTATGGTATCCGAGAGAGGAATTGAGATGAATCCTGACAAGATAACAGCTATCCAGGAAATGACCCCTCCGACGACTGTTAGGGAAGTTCATTGGCTAACTTGAAGATTGGCCTCATTGAATCGCTTCAATTTTTTTTTTTAAGGTTTTGCGTCAGACGAACCTTTTGTATTGGGACGACGAATGTAGTAGAGTTTTGAAAGTTTGAAAGATTATCTGAGTAAACCATCGTTTATGTCACCTCCTTCACCGGGGGAACCGTTGGGTTTATATTTGACAGTGACAAAAGAGGCAGTGAGCGCCGCGTTAGTCTGACTTAGCGATAAAGAACATAGACCGATATATTATGTGAGCAGGAAATTGCAGGGAGCAAAGTCCCGATATACTGATCTAGAGAAGTTCGTATTAGCTCTGATAATCGCCTCGCGGAAATTGAGGCACTATTTTCAAGGACATCATATTGCAGTCTTGACAGATCAGCCTATCAGAAGTGTGTTATCAAAGATTGATGCCTCTGACAGGCTATCAAAGTGAATATCCAGTTGGGCCAGTATCTGATAGAGTATATCTCCAGGCGAGCGTTAAAGGCAGAGATGACTTGGTCGGAAGAGTTGGGTATTCGGGAGTACTGGGACGCCTTCGTAGATGGATCGGTGTCTGCGGGCGAGCCGGTATCGGTGTTCATTTTAAATAAACGAAGTCTGGTGAAGAACATGAATATGCTGTAAAGTTGCGCTTCCCCGCAACTAACAACGTCGCCGAGTATGAAGCCTTGATATTTGGTATTAACTTGGCAGTGGAAATTGGAATCGTTCGTTTGCATGCTCATTCTGATTCGCAGTTAGTGGTGAATCAATTTGCAGATACTTACGCCACCAATGGGAATCATTTGTGGAGGTATTTAGAAAAGCTCAAAGATGCGGCTAAGAATCTTAAATTATTCACGCTTACATATACCCAAGGGAGGAAAACACGCGTGCAGACGGTCTTGCAAAGACGGCGACGATTTTAGAACTCTCGGATGAGTCAAAGAAAACAACAATGATCCACTACCAACCCTCTATCAGTCCTGTGGAGAAACAGACAGCCGAGGTGGCTAATTTGGAACTTTCGAATGAGACATGGTTTTTATTGGATGCCATAACCGTCGAGCCATCTTGGAAGGATGATATTGTAAATTATCTAATCAAGAGAGAATTGCCTACCGACGAAGGCGAGGCCCGAAGAACTATGCAAAGAGCTACAAATTTTGTCTATGTGGATGATAAGCTGTATAAGAAGAATTTCGGAGGCCCATATCTTCGATGTTTGTCCCCAGTACAGGCAAAGACCGTTATAGAAGAAGTTCACGCTGGGGACTGTGGTGATCATTCAGCAAGTCGATCCTTAGCGAATAAGGTTAAGAGGGCCGGTTATTTTTGGCCAACACTGGTGAAAGATTGTGTGAATTTTGTTCGGGCTTGTTCTGCTTGTCAGTTCCACTCAAACGTGCATCATGTACCAAGAGCTAGTATGAAACCTTTACCGACAACATGTCCTTTCGATATGTGGGGCATCGATATTTTAGGACCATTTCCGAAGTCACCTAGCCAAAAGAAGTTATGCATCGTGGCTATGGAGCATTTCTCTAAGTGGATAGAGGTTGAAGCTGTATCGCGAGTTCGGGAACAGGAAGTTATCAGTTTCCTTTGGAGGTACATCGTGTGTCGATTCGGAATTCCCAAGATTTTGGTATCAGATAACAGAACGCAATTTGCCGGAAAGAGGGTTAATGAATGGTGTGAGAGTTATGGAATTGAACAGCGGTTTACCTCCGTGGCACACCCAGAGACTAACGGGCTTACAGAGGTTATCAACCGTATTATCCTGCAACAGCTGAAAACACGAATAGATGAATCCAAAGGCTCTTGGGTGGATGAATTGCATAATGTGATGTGGGCATATCGGACATCACCGAAGTCTACTACCGGATTCAGCCCCTACTCTTTAGTATATGGCTCTGAGGCCGTGTCTTCGGTAGAAGTGACTATTTTATCAGAAAGAGTTGTCGCTTATGACGAGGTGTTGAACGAGAATATGAGAAAGTTGGACCTTCACTGTATTGATGATATCCGTGATAGAGCCGCAATACGAATGGAGGTATGTAAAAGGCGGATGGCTAAGAAGCACGACAAAAGCGTTCGACCTATGTTGTTAAAAGTTGGAGACTTCATTCTTAAGAAAGTGGAAGTCTCGAAGCATGTTGGCAAAATGGATCCAAAGTGGGAAGGACCGTACAGAGTAACGGCCGTAGTAAAGGAAGGAACGTACAAAATCGCAAATAATAGCGGGGAGGAGCTGCCATGGACTTGGCATATTTCCAATTTGCGCAAGTATTATATACAGACTTGACTCATCGATCTTTTTGAAATTAAAAATTTCCCCTCTTTTTTGTGGTCACATTCTAATTTTTTAAGTATCTTTTTTGATTACATGAATTCAATCGACTAGGGGACTGGTAAGGTAGAAGTAGGTCCATTGCGTTTTAGTACGAAAGATGATGGAATAAATTAAATAAGTTAGATTAGAAACGCAATGTACCACCTGTCTTATAGTCGATCTTTTTCAAACTCGTCAAATTAAATACTGTGTCAAAATATTTTGAACGTGATGAGTCTTCCTGTCCGCGGCAGAACCATCTATACATAATGACTGTTGGAATATGTTAAGAGGCTTGTTTATTGTGATGTATATTTCCGTGGCAAATCAGGGTGCAAGTATATACCTGACTCCACCATGACACGCCGACGAGGGTCGCGCCCTCGCCGGAGGCTGGTCCATTTCCGCATGGCACCGTCTTATGGACGGGCCGAATGACACCGTTTCATGAACGGGTCGAAAGTGCGATGGCACCGTCTTATGGACGGGCCGAATGATACCGTTTTATGAACAGGTCGAATGTACGACGGCGCCGTCTTATGGACGGGCCGAGTAAGTGTGATGGCCTCGGCAAGTATATACCGGCGGCGAAAGTATGATGGCCCCGGGTGCAAGTATACACCGGCAACGAGAGTATGATGGCCCCGGGTGCATGTATATACCGGCGGCGAGAGTGTGACGGCCCCGGGTGCAAGTATATACCGGTGGCGAGAGTGTGATGACCCCGGGTGTAAGTGTATACCGGTGGCAAAGATACATTGGTGAATGCAGAACGGTGGACTTATTTTGAGTATCTACTCATTTCAAAGAGGCTTTCACCTTAGAGTTATCGCAGACTTATACAAGCTCCGCTACACTGGGGACTTTTACGCATCCTTATTATTATTATATGCGTTATTATTGCGCATCCATACCGGAGATTCTTATATATTCTTATTATCTCGAAAGTTCATTTCTTGATTTGGATTATACGGAATTATATATTTCTTGGGTTTAAAGGAGGAGAAGTTGTGCTACTTGGAGTGCGTTTCTTTATTGGAAGTACAGTGGAGAAATTAAAAGGAAAAACGAAGATCAATTTCATTTATAAAAGGGTATTACAAAGTGCGGAGAGTACAAAACTGAAGAAAACAGATATAGAGGTTTATTTTTTCTTCTTGGAGCCCGAACCTTCACCGGTTTCGCTAGGGCGCTTTCTTACCAGCTTAATTGTCGAGGAGGGAGGATGAGTCTCTTTTTCTTTAGTCCCCGCAACGGTCAACTTCTCGGGAATAAAGCCCGCCATCTCGACCCCATGGCGCTCCCGAGCTCCTGTCACACTAGCAGGAACGTATAATGGGGGGTCACGTTGACCCATCACCTCCTCGTCTTTAAGAAGGTCTCCCACGAGGGGACCCACCGGTTCCGGGAATAATGCGGCCAACCTNTTGTGATGTATATTTCCGTGGC
This sequence comes from Utricularia reniformis, assembly GCA_009725065.1. NCBI lineage: Eukaryota > Viridiplantae > Streptophyta > Magnoliopsida > Lamiales > Lentibulariaceae > Utricularia > Utricularia reniformis. The sequence goes on from RWGZ01001425.1 coordinate 810,673, forward strand.
AAATCAGGGTGCAAGTATATACCTGACTCCACCATGACACGCCGACGAGGGTCGCGCCCTCGCCGGAGGCTGGTCCATTTCCGCATGGCACCGTCTTATGGACGGGCCGAATGACACCGTTTTATGAACGGGTCGAGAGTGCGATGGCACCGTCTTATGGACGGGCCGAATGACACCGTTTTAAGAACGGGTCGAGAGTACGATGGCACCGTCTTATAGACGGGCCGAATGACACCGTTTTATGAAGGGGTCGAGAGTGTGATGGCCCCGGGTGCAAGTATATAACGGCGGCGAGAGTGTGATGGCCCCGGGTGCAAGTATATACCGGCGGCGAGTGTGTGATGGCCTCGGGTGCAGGTATATACCCGTGGCGAGTGTGTGATGGCCCCGGGTGTAAGTATATACTGGTGGCGAAGATATATTGGTAAAGGTAGAGCGGTGGACTCATTTTAGGTATCTACCCATTTTAAATGGGCGTTCGCCTTAGAGTTATCGCATACTTATTCAAGCCTCGCTACACTGGGACTCTTACGCATTACTATTCTTATTATATGCGTTATTATTGAGCATTCCTACTTGGGATTCAAGCAGATTCTTATTATGTCGGAAATATATTTCTCGATTTGAATTATTCGGAGCTATATATTCCTTGAAGAATGTTGCGATAAATTAAGTTGAATAGAAGAGAAGACGGATTATTCAGAATTATGTGATTATTAAATTGCAGTGAGAAATTGAGAGGAATTCAATATCAAATTATATATACACATAGGGGATACAAGATGCGGAGAGCACAAAAATGAAGAAAACACATGTGGAAGTTTATTTTTTCTTCTTCTTGGAGCCCGAACCTTCTCCGGGTTTGCTAGGGCGCTTTCTTACCAGCTTAATAGTCGAGGAGGGAGGATTTGTCTCTTTTTCTTTAGTTCCCGCAACGGTCAACTTCTCGGGAATAAAGCTCGCCATCTCGACCTCATGGCGCTCCAGAGCTCCTGTCACACTAGCAGGAACGTATAATGGAGGGTCACGTTGACCCATCACCTCCTCGTCTTTAAGAAGATCTCCCACGAGGGGACCCACCGGTTCCTGGAATAATGCCGCCAACCTTCGAAATGCGTCCGCCGATGGACCCTCCTCGGGTATTTTGATCTCCTCCGAATATAGCTGCTGATGCAAGTCCTCCTCCAAATTGAATTGGAGAGCCCCGAACGGGTCCCCCGAGCAATCTAATTTATCCTCCGCAGTCACACGCTCGAACTTCCCGGACAGACTAGGATAAAGTCTTCCTCTCTCTACGGGGGTCAGGGATATGCCCAAGATTCTCTGAGTCTGGGCACTCCCTCTAGAGAAATACAAAGCAGACGAGGTCGCATTAGCTAGGACCACCAGGTTTCGAAAAGTCGGGGAGTGCACTGTATACTCCCAAATTAGTTTCCGGAAACAGTCGTTGACCTGGGATGGCAACCTAGCGGCTCGAGCCCGAAGACAGTCCACGGTGGATTGGAGGGACTCATTCTTTGATTTTAATTCTTTATTCTCCTCCAAGGCCTTACCGAGAGCCTTCTTATAAGCATCATTGGCATCTTTGGCCTTTTTCAACTTGTCTTCGGTCTCAGCCCTAACCTCCTTCAGCTTGTCTTGAGCGTATTTTTCGTTTGTTTTGAGGGTGTCGATGGATTGCTCAAGAGCATGCCTTTTCCCAATGTGAAACGCCGCACACTCCGTTAATTCACTGCGATGAAACCGAATTAGGGCTTCGATCGCCTTGTTATGTTCTTCCCGGAGCGCCGCTGTAACGACCCTAATTTGGGCCTAGTTGTTTTGTTAAAACATGATAATTAAAACGGAAATATTCGGAAGCAAATTTAAAACATAGTTCCAAACATTAAAGTACGACTGCATAATTTAGAGTGTTCCCCGAAGGACCGAACTCTATCACCGGACAACCGACGACCTCCTTCCCCGTCCCTATCATATCTCACCTGCATCACCTACAAAATCTGTAAAGCGGTCACAATCTATTAAAGGAAACTTCACACACACTTCACATTATCTTTCTTACTTCTTAGTTACATCTTACACACACACATGAACCATTTCACTTAACCGTTTTCTTATTCCCTCTTCTTTTACCCTTATCATTTCCATCATTCATTAACTTTTCTGTTGCCGAGATTAACATGCTCGGTGCATGTCCCGCCCAAGCCAACCGTTAGCTGTTGGATGACTCGACGGGCCATATGCATCCCATCCCCGGGTGGGTACTTAGGCGCTACCCCTTTTTCCACCCGGATCCGTTCCGCCCTCTTCGTACGTATCATTTCCTCTTTGGAACTTATCGTTCCCTTCATCAAACATGCCCTTCCTTTGGCTAATCGTGTACTAGGCACGATGCCGGGTTCGGTCGGACGGTCCATCCTTCCTCACCCCGAGTCTTATTATCATTTATCTCGTTCATTCGTATCATTTCTTCCTTCTTTATTAACCCAATCCCATTCCTTAAGTCTGAACCTTCCCATACTATATTGTGTTCACTCCGCTTACCGTTGCTTTCGCTTGCTATAGTCTTTCCACGCTTTCCTGCATTTCGTAATAGGTTTTAGTTACTCGAATTTCGACGTTATTATCCTATCGTTAGCTATGTGGTTACCGTAGACCTTACGTGTTCCTTTCCTTTCACGATGCGACGTCGAGACGCGACGAAAACACTTAAACTTCATATTTCCGCGATAATTTTACTTCTTTCCTCGAAATTCGCGATAATTCTATGCTGAAAGCCCAAATCCGCGATAATTTTACACTTGAGAGCTTTTTCGCGATAAAGTTACTCACGTTTTAATTTCCGCGACAATTCTCTTCACCAAGGAAATCCGCGATAATTCTCTTCATCATCAAATCCGCGATAATTTACACATGTTCCATTTTCGCGACAATTTCCTCTTCACATGAAATCCGCCACAATTTCTTCATACAAATTTCCGCGATAAAAATACATGCAGGCCAAATTTGGCGATAATTTCCTTCTTCGCGGGAATTCTCGAATTTTCGGGTCTTAATGATGATTAGCTCGTTTTTGGGCCTCCTCACTCCTATTTATAGACATCCTAACTTTTCTAATTCACACTTTGACCCCTCCTTCCTTTACTTTTGACCCCTCTTTTATCTTTTTCTTTACTTTTCTATTCTTCGTTCCCTTTTACGTTCTTTCGTTCCCGTATCTCTCATTATCTCTCGTCTAGACTTTACCGTTACATTCCCTACTATTTGTTTCGACATACCTTTTTCTCGGCTATTACAGCCGCCATCTCTTGGGCATGCTTTTCCCGCTGATTCTGTATCAACTTTTCAACGGCTTTCTTCGTCTGCTCTCCTATTATATCCGGACTGTCAAGCTCCGAATGCCTGAGCATACAGTACTCCCCTATTGTGGCTGCGGTGCTCATCTCCACAACCGTCCGCTCCATCTGAAAGAAAAGCAAAAACCACGAAAAAACATATAAGATACGGATGAAACAAAGAGCAAGTAACAATGGCCGATTTGATTACAAACCTCTCCCATCATGCGACGCCCGGTCGCAAACTGGCTCATCAACCGACCGAAGTCGGTGAATACCGTGTTGTCATCTCGTCCACGCGGCGGTAGTGACGGGATTCTTTCAAAATACGTCAAGGCCGGTCTATTGGAAACACTATCGCCCCTCAGAATCCGAAAGGTGACTCCATCTTTTATTAGTACCAAGCCAGCCTACGTCCCATCTCGAGCCATTCATTCACTATATGCTTCGGTATATCTCTTATTCGGAAGGCATCGAGGAACTCGGCGGTTAACCCACTCTACCTAACGGGTTCCGCAATATCCAAAACGGTGGGGCCCTCCACCGGTCTTTTCCCTCTATCCGAAGGAGCTTCTTGATTTATTCTTTCCTTCGAATGGGTCTCCCAGACAATCTCCTCCTCCAGCGGGTCTATCGGTTGACCCCCGCTTATTCCGAATAATTAAAAAATTGACTGATCTAAAAATAAATACACAAAATATTTTTACCCAAAATACCTAAACCCTAAACCCAAACTGATCTAGTATAAAAAATATTTTGGATATTTATTTTTAGATCAGTCAATTTTTTAATTATTCGGAATTCAGTTTATGTGGGGACACGAGCGATATACGAGGTTGGGCCCACAATGTGTGAGCTTACGTCCTCGGAAGAGCAAAGCTGATTTCACAATGATATTCAAAGAATACAATGACAATGATGTGATATCAATAATCAAGATGGAAGCGGATAGGAAAACGATAGGGACTGCCAAAAACACTCCGTTATCGTGAAACTGCCAAAAGCTCTGTTACTGTGAAACTGCTCAAAACTCGCGAATAGTGATCTGCAGGGGCAAGTCGCGAGTTTTGGTACGAATTCTCGCGAATATGGATCTGCAAGGACAAATCGCGAGTTTTGGTACGAATTCTCGTGAATAGTGATACAAAGGGAGGTGGTCGCGAGACTTGGCGGGAAATCTCGAGAATAGTAGCACAAAGGGGGTGGTCGTGAGATTTGGTACGAAATCCGCGAATTGAGGCTGAAAAACGAAGTCTCGCGAGTTCGGGCGAAAGTCTTGCCTTGGGAGATGCAAAAAGAGTCCGACCTCTTTTCAGTACCCTAGGGCTCATATTTATAGAGAAATCCAGCCTAACAAACAAATTTCAGGCCCAGGAGCCCAATTCCACTGGATTCAGCCCAAAGTAAACATATAATATTAAAATAATCTTGAATAAATGCCATACTGTAACAGAACACCAGAAATGCACTTCGATCGATAATTAGCAAAAAATAACAACGAGATAATACCGGAAGACCCTGAAAAATAATTCCTTGCTTCAAGTTACCGAACGCTCAATCAAAAACGCCGCCACAACTTACCGGCACGTTCCTCGGGTGCCAAATTACGAAAATACCATTGGCCCCGTCCGGGTCCGAATATGTCCAAAACTGCTAGAAACGTTGATCGAAAGCTCATACGAAGGCCCGGAATGTCCAAATTACATACCTTTGGCCCCGTCCGGGTCCGAATATGTCCAAAACTGCTAGAAACGTTGATCGAAAGCTCATACGAAGGCCCGGAATGTCCAAATTACAAAAATACCCTCGAAACAATGAAGTGACGTAAATACACGAGAACATCAAGAATACCACCTAACCACGTCAGACGAGCTNGCCCGTACTTCGATCACTCCATGATCTCGCAAACCTTCATCTTCTCGGATGTACTGTGTACATCTTAAAGCCAAATCATCCATACTTTCCGGGGGGTCTCTATTCAAAGAATTACACAACGTGTGTCAAGCTAGAATAAGCTGGAGCACCCCAACCTTCTCACTCACAGTAATTCGAGGTATCTTCCTACACTCGGCCTCAAAACGGGTAATAAAACCCAACAATCTTTCCGAGGAATCATACCGCAATGCGGTCAAAGAAGTAATAGACTTTATTGGCGTATTGAAAGGCGTGAAAGCTGAATAGAATTGATCCTTAAAGTCCTGATATGAAACAATCAAAAGCCTCGGTAACCGATTAAACCATCGGAGGGATGATTCCTTAAGAGAAGCGGCAAAAACGAAGCACATGGCCGCATCACTGAAATTCATCAAACTCACATGAATCTCCAAATTCGACGTATGAGCATGTGGGTCAGTCGACCCGCGATACTGTGAAAGATCCTTAGGCATTTCAATAAACTCAGAGCGAGTGGCTCCGATAATGGCCATGGAAAATGGCGATAGAGCGTTAGACGTGTTCCAAGGACTTTGCAAAACTTCCACTTACGGCAGAACTTTTCCTCGATTTCCAATGGGCTCATTAGCCCTCTCATTCTCAATATAATCTCCCTCGTAAGCTGAGGTCTGATGAGTATCAAGGGAATTCTCCCCGTACACTCGTCTCCTTTCCTGGCCAAGAGTCAGGTTGGTCTCCAACTAACTCATTCGGGCATCGTTCTGTTCGATTTTCCCGGTTAGTTCTTTGAATTTCAGCTCAATTAGCTCTCCAATCTTTTGCAGAGTATTGTTCTGCTCTCCGGTTGTTGAAATATTCACTCGCGGGTCCGGAACATGATCAGTATCTCCTTCCTCCGCCTCATCATTAACAGGTTCCGGGGTAACATTGTTCCTCCGGGCTCTCCTTTGAGCTTCGACTTGCTCCAATTGGGCGATTAAGGTACGCCTTCGCTCTTCCAAATCTTCATCTGCTTCCCTTTGATCCACAGATCTAGAGCGTGCAGGTGGCAAAAGGTGGGCATTATTACGGACCGCAACTCGGCAAATTCTTGCGAATTCATAACACTTAGATAAACATTGGCGTGATCGAGGATAAAAACTTGGTGCCCTTCCGGATGAAAACCCGCTCCGGGAGGGCCGAATAGTTACATTTTGAGCAGGGGACTATTCCAGAACTGACGACCCAGCCCCCGGTAACGCAGAAAAATCATCATTAACTTGAGGAATAGGATCCGCCTCAATTTCTTCGTAAAAAATTTCTTCATCAGAATTCCGAGTAGTCATGATAAGAGAAATCCAAACTCAACAATAAAGCTCTCAATGGGATAAAAATCTCGAGCCCCACGAACGGCGCCAAACTGATCTAGTCTAAAAACATTTTGGGTATTTATTTTTAGATCAGTCAATTTTTTAATTATTCGTAATTCAGTTTATGTGGGGACACGAGCGATATACGAGGTTGGGCCCACAATGTGTGAGCTTACGTCCTCGGGAGAGCAAAGCTCTACCTTGGTTTTCACTATGACATTCAAATAATACAATTACAATGATGTGATATCAACAATCAAGATGGAAGCAGATCGGAAAACAATCGGAACTGCCAAAAACACTCCTTTACCGTGAAAATGCCAAAAGCTCTGTTACCATGAAACTGCCAAAGGCTTTGTTACCGTGAAACTGCCAAAGATCTGTTACAGTGAAACTGCCAAAAGCTCTGTTACCGTGAAACTGTCAAAGCTCTGTTACCGTGAAACTGCCAAAACTCGCGAATAGTGATTTGCAGGGGCCAGTCGCGAGTTTTGGTACGAATTCTCGCGAATAGTGATCTGTAGGGACAAATCGCGAGTTTTGGTACGAAGTCTCGCGAATAGTGATACAAAGGGAGGTGGTCGCAAGACTTGGCGAGAAATCTCGCGAATAGTAGCACAAAGGGGGTGGTCGTGAGATTTGGTACGAAATCCGCGAACTCAGGCTGAAAAACGAAGTCTCGCGAGTTCGGGCGAAAGTCTTGCCTTGGGAGATGCAAAAAGAGTCCGATCTCTTTTCAGTACCCTGGGGTTCATATTTAGAGAGAAATTCAGCCCAACAAACAAGTTTCAGACCCAGGAGCCCAATTCCACTGGATTCAGCCCAAAGTAAACATATAATATTAAAATAATCTTGAATAAATGTCATACTGTAACAGAACTCCAGAAATGCACTTCGATCGATAATTAGCCAAAAATAACAACGAGATAATACCAGAAGACCCCGATAAATAATTCCTCGCTTCCAGTTACCGAACGCTCAACCAAAAAGTCGCCACAACTTACCGGCATGTTCCTCGGGTGCCAAATTACGAAAATACCCTTGGCCCCGTCCAGGTCCGAAAATGTCCAAAAATGCTAGAAACATTGATCGAAAGCTCATACGAAGGCCCGGAATGTCCAAATTACAAAAATTCCCTCGAAACAATGAAGTGACGTAAATACACGAGAACATCAAGAATACCACCTAACCACGTCAGACGAGCTCCCGGGATGTCATAATACCGAAAATACTCCCGGGAAATATCAATAGTCCCCTGGTTTTCAGATTCAGATTCTGAGTCGTAAACCATATCATATTAGCTCGTCCCGAAAGTCGATTATCCTTCGGGAGCTGACTTGAAGAAATCTTTAGTACAGTTGCAATCCCCTCGTCAATACAATCGTTTTCACACTATGAAAGTCAGATTCTGAGGTCGAGCTAAAATCTCGGGATTTTCGGGCTCGGGGTATCCCCCTATAAATACACGATCTACCCCCTGATACAGTACGCAACACTGCATTCTCGTTAAAATTTCGAACGAAATCTCGCGACTACTTCCATCGCACAGTAACCTTCGCGACTTTTGGAACGAAATCCCGCGACTGCATAGACTGCACAGTTCCTCTCGCGACATTTGGAACGAAATCTCGCGACGGAATAGTGAAAGCAGACTAAAACTGAAAACGAAATCTCGCGACGGAACAGTGAAAACATACTTAAACTTGAAACGAAATCTCGCTACTGCATACTCTGCACAGTGACTCTCGCGACTTTTGGTACGAAAACTGGCGAGCACTTATAAAAATCTGAAAAAATTTCTAGAAAATTTCACAAACCTTAATTTTGAGAATTTCACACCATGTCCTCCGACTCCGCTCATTCCTCGAACTCCGATGCCTCGTCATCTCATTCATCGGACTCCTCATCCAACTCGGGGAGTTCCAATTCGAGTCTTTCAGCTTTCCGTTCTCCAAATACGAACCCTTATCCACACTTTTTCGATCGAATCACACATCTCAAGAATACGATCGGTCCTCATAGTTCTGCTGTCAATGCCCTAAAATCTTTTGACCGGCCCTTTACCATGCATCCTCGAAAATGGAAGTCTCTGGTGGAAAGTTACCACCTCCCTCCCGATTGTGTTCTCTATCAACCGGGTCCCTCTGATCGGATCCTACGTCTATCGGTTGGTACCCACACTGTGTGTCTTGAGTATCTAGAGTGTGGTCTCCGCTTTCCGCTTCATCCGTTCATTTCAACTCTCCTAACTCACTTAAATATCCACCTCTTTCAGTTGAATCCAAACTCGATATCCTTGGTGGTTGCCTTTATCATTTTTATGGAGACCAATGGGATTTTGATGACCGTCGACACCTTCTTTCAAATATTTCAAATCAGTTCCACTATCCATTATGGGGCTCGAGATTTTTATCCCATTGAGAGATTTATTGCCGAGTTTGGATTTCTATTATCATGACTACTCGGAATTCAGAAAGAAATTTTTGACGAAGAAATTGAGGCGGATCCTATTCCACAAGTTAATGATGATTTGGCTGCGTTACCTTGGGCTCGGTCATCAATTCTGGAGGAGCCCCCTGCTCAAAATGTAACTATTCGGCCCTCCCGGAGCGGGTTTTCATCCGGAAGACACCAAGTTTTTATCATCGATCACGCCAATGTTTATCTAAGTGTTATGAATTCGCAAGAATTGGCCGAGTTGCGGTCCGTAATAATGCCCACCTTTCGCCACCTGCACGCTCTAGATCTGCGGATCAAACGGAAGCATATGAAGATTTGGAAGAGCAACGGCGTACCTTAATCGCCCAATTGGAGCAAGTCGAAGCTCAAAGGAGAGCCCGGAGGAACAATGTTACCCCGGAACCTGTTAATGATGAGGCGGAGGAAGAAGATACTGATCATGTTCCGGAGCCGCGAGTGAATATTGCAACAACCGGAGAGCAGAGCAATACTCTGCAAAAGATTGGAGAGCTAACTGAGCAGAAATTCAAAGAACTAAGCGGGAAAATCGAACAGAACGATGCCCGAATGAGTTAGTTGGAGACCAACCTGACTTTTGGCCAGGAAAGGAGACGAGTGTACGGGGAGCATACCCGGGATACTCATCAGACCACAGCTTACGAGGGAGATTATATTAAGAATGAGAGGGCTAATGAGCCCATTGGAAATCGAGGAAAAGTTCTGCCGTCAGTGGAAGTTTTGCAAAGTCCTTGGAACACGTCTAACGCTCTATCGCCATTTTCCATTGCCATTATCGGAGCCACTCGCTCTGAGTATATTGAAATGCCTAAGGATCTTCCACAGTATTGCTGGTCGACTGACCCACATGCTCATACGTCGAATTTGGAGATTCATGTGAGTTTGATGAATTTCAGTGATGCGGCCATGTGCTTCGTTTTTGCCGCTTCTCTTAAGGAATCATCCCTCCGATGGTTTAATCGGTTACCGAGGCGTTCGATTTTTTCATATCAGGACTTTTAGGATCAATTCTATTCATCTTTCGCGCCTTTCAATACGCCAATAAAGTCTATTACTTCTTTGACCGCATTGCGGTATGATTCTTCGGAAAGATTGTTGGTTTTATTACCCGTTTTGAGGCCGAGTGTAGGATGATACCTTGGATTACTGTGAGTGAGAAGGTTGGGGTGCTCCAGCTTATTCTAGCTGGACACCCATTGTGTAATTCTTTGAATAGAGACCCCCGGAAAGTATGGAAGATTTGGCTTTGAGATGTACACAGTACATCCTAGAAGATGACGGTTTGCGAGATCATGGAGTGATCGAAGTACGGGCGTATGGTTCTCATAATATTGTTGCAAGTCGTGGGCTGGATAAGATCGTTCGGCCTGCAAAGTTTAAGTTGAGAGTGTTTCCTACGTACATTTATGAATAGGGATAAAGTATGGGGTAATGTCTAGATGATGAATAATGAGGTATATGGAAAAGTCAAGGAAAAACCTAAAAAACGAATTCACCTTGGAAATTATGCATTCAAATTCACCGCGGAAAATCAACTTGCAAATTCACCACAGAAGTTTGGAGAGCGATTCACCTCAAAAACCTTAACCCCAAATTGTCCGGAAAAAAATAAACCCCATATTCACTGCGGATTATCGCGCTTCAAATTCAACGCGGATTTTTGAGCTTCAAATTAAACGTGGGTTTACCCTAAACAACAAATTCACCGCAGATTTTCAGAAGTATGTATTTCGCCGCCATAACATAAATCCCAAACTCTGATTTGCCACGGATTTCGAGGAAAGAATCATAAATTCAATGCGATAACAATAATTTAGGGTATTTTAATCGTGTATCAACATCGGATCGTTAAAGAGGAAAGATACATAGGGTCTAGGATAACCAAAGAGTTCATAATAAGATAAGAACATCGAAAATTTGGTACTAAGATGTCTTACGAATGCAGGGAAACAACGAAGATATCATAACACGGAAAGCAACAAGTAACCGTAGTTAACACAATGTAGTAAGGGTAGGTTCCGACATAGGTAATGGGGAAGGTTAATAAGAAGAAAGTAAAAGACATCAATGAACGGGATAAATGTTAATAAGACTCGTGGTGAGGGAGGATGGACCGTTCTAGTGAACCCGGCATCGTGCCTAGTACACAACTCGCCAAAGGAAGAGACGAATTAGAAATGGGCTGAAAGGACATGGATTAGAAAATGGTAGCGCTTGAGTACTCATTTGGAGAAGAGACGAATACTTCTCGTCGAGTAAACCAACAACTAACAGTTGGATTAGACGTGGCATATACCGAGCATGTTACACTCGGCCACGTAATGAGAATGAAACGAAAATAAAGCAAATGAAATGTAAAAGAAAGAAAAGCGGGATTTATCTATAAGTCACCTTATTTTATGCTCTTATTTACGTGATAAGATGGAGTGGAGAGAGTGTGAAGTTTCCTTTAGTATATTGTAACCGCTTTAAAGATTTTGTATGTTACGAGAGCGGTATGTGAGGAGACGCATGGGAAGAAAGTCTTCGGTTGTCCGGTGCTAGGGTCCGTTTTGAACTCCTTTATGTTTTCTTTTTTGAATTTGACAATGTTTGGTTTGTTTTGAACTATGTTTTGGAAATTTTAATTGCTATCTAGAATGTTTTCCTCAATTCGGCAATGCTGGCATTAGGGTCGTTACATATTGTATGATTAATTGCTGTTTGGGAAATTGAACAGGTGTTCATCGATCAGTGTTCCCTGTTTGGATCATTTGGATCTTCAATAACGAAGCCCTTGAAGGAATGCGCAACACTTAGAATTATGATTAAGGATTCAGAATTAAAGAGTATTACTAAAGTTGAATAGTTGAAATTAATGCTCTACTCGATGATAGAGTTATTAATAACATGGAGTCTATCTTGAAGAGGGCATCTCTTGTTTTTCTAAATCATCCGAAATGGAATTTTTTTGGAATTGTCTTAATCTAACGTGAAGGGTTCATTTGTTTGATTTACTTCACTATCCCGAATGGTTTTTGTCTGGAATAGTATACATCAAAACGTTCAGCATATGGCTATTAATGGTTGGATCATAGTGTGCTGCCAATGATGATTGATCATTTCAAATACCTCTATGAAGCTAGCAATCAGAGTTGTATTCTTGAATTATTAAACGAAATACGAGAATTATGGTTGTTGGGTATTCAAAAGTATCAACCGCAATCAAACTATGCATATCGGAGTTTAATTGTTGATAACGAAGAGATATCACATTTGTGTTATTGATCGCCCGTAATGGTATTCGTCCGGCAATATACTGTCATGGAACTAGCCATTTAATTAATCTACGACATTATTGGTTTAATGTCTTGAAATATACGGTTATGGAACACGTTGACCATTTTCAGCTTCAAGCATATGTCTTTTCAGGGTAATATTAAGCTCTAGTCAGTACATACAAAGTTGGTCGAAGTTTTGATAATAAAGTTGTTACTCCTGAAGGATCTATTTTTCTCCAAATCACTTTGTTAGATCAGCAACGATCGATGACTTTATTGGTGGAAGTCGTAATACTGAATTGTCATATCCTCCCATATAATGCTATCTTTGGAAGAAATGTCTTTGATCTAATTGAAGCTATCGTATCTTTACCACATATTGATGATGAAGTTTCATGCCTTCTTCGAAATAAAAAAGATGAAGGGAAATAAGGAGTTTCCATGTCCTAGTTATAATAAAATCTAAAGCGGTAAGAATGTCTTTAATGTGAAGATATCCATTCGTGTGGTGGAATTCTTAAAAAAATGAACAAGTTGATTAAGACGACGCGGTCTTTTCTTGAAGGATAAGGAAAATGGTATAAAGATGGAATGTCTAGAATTCATGTAGTTTTAAAGAGTGAAAATGAATTTATTGTAAGATGCGGGAATTCTTCAGTGAAAATAAAAGGATAATTGATGAAGAAGTGGAAAGTTTGTTGCAAACAAGACTCGTGGAGTCTATGAAAGACTCAAAATCGGTCACAGACCTATTTGTGGTCCCGAAGTCAAACAATAGCTACATAATTTGCATTAATTTTACTTAGTTGAGTGAATCATCGTCGGAGGACCTATATCTACTGCCGCCATTACATATTGGTTAAGTCGGTCGGTTTAAAGTTTCCCAATTATGTAATTTGGTTTGAAGAAAGCAAGTGTCACGTACTAATAATCGATGAAGTCAATATATAAAGATGCGATATGGAGAATGTGTGGAAGTCAACATTGATGGCATAGGGATAAAGAGCCGACATGGAAATAATCACGTCCAATGATTAGGCGAATGATTCAATATACTAAGGAGGTATTGAATGAAGTGGAACCCTCCTCCTAGATGTGCATTCTATGTGAAAGCAGGAAATTTTGTAGATCATATGATATATGTAAGTGGATATAAATTGATAAGTTATCAATCGAGGAAAGTTTGATATTCCTTTGTTCATTACCCAAAGGTATACTTTTTGGAATTGAATAAATAGAGTCAATTGGTTTTTGAAAATTGGAAATATTATATGAGTAAAGATCCGTTTTCGTCTCCACCTTCTCTTTAGAAACCTTTGGTTTTATATTTGGGGATTCAAAGAAGCCATAATTGGGCACAATGACGAGAAACAATGGCCAATAATTATGTTAGTAGGAAAAAAAAAAGGTCAAATTTTTCTGTACCGACCTTAGTCCTATTCCGAGAGGAGAACTAAGATCTTATAAAAGTGAATCTCATGAAAGTGATTGTATATGCAGAACCATCTATTAACAAGAAGAGACCGACTAATTAATTCACGGAAACGTTATAGAGAATGGTTATGTGATGTCATCACATTTTCATTATCCTCTCATGGTATTACACATGTTTTGAAGATCAGGTAGGCGAAGACCAAAGTTATATACCCCAATACTGGATATAGACAAAAATTTTCATCATGAGAAAATCAGTATGTTCATCATTTTGTAATGAGCAGAATTTTTTATGCTCAAATAAAAGATTGTCAACCATTATGGTACTCGCCAATCTTACTACTTCAACACTAGTGACTTGCGAGTAAATGTTTTGTCAATATGGAAGAACATGAGATTGTTACGAGATCGTTTAAATGATATGACAATTATATGATCATGACCCGTTGAACAAGTAATCATGAAGGAACGAATACAAAGGACCTAGTATAATGACCCGAAAATATAGATAAACTACTAAGATAATAGTTTAGTACATTATAAGGAAACGGCGAGTTTCGAAGACAGAACTTTAATTAAGGTGATAAGGATATAATTACCCGGGACCCGAGAGGTTAGTCTTACAATAATTATAGTTATTAAACATGAAAGGATGGACTTTTAACAATTATACATAAAAAGAAGGGTTTTTAGTTAGGAGGGACAAAAAAGTAATTTAGACAAAATAGAAGGCCTATAAATATGAATGGGAAGGGAAAAGGGTCAATTGTCCCTTCCCACAAAAAAAGAAGGAAAAACCGAGAGGATGGATTCACTACAGAAATTGGGGGTAGAAATACAATTTTCCACTGATTTTGGGCAAGGAGACAATTTACCGCGGATATGAGGGCATGTGAGCAAATGCACCGCCAAAAAGAGACTTGGGTGCAATTTCATTGCGAAAAAGGGACTTGGGTGCAATTTGAATAGGAAGAAGAAATTCTTCGCAAACCGATCCTAAATGCGATAGAGAGGAGTAGTTGCAATAATGTATGGGAAGTAGGGAAGAAGGGAGACATAGGACACTAGGACGATCAAGTAAGCGGAGTGAAAATGATCTCATATTGAAAGGTTCAAGTATAGGCAGAAAAGTTGTAATTCAAGTAATTGAATTAAGTCGTATAGTCATCGTATTAAGGCTAAGAATGGGAGTGAAGAAACTAAATATGAGTAATTGGGAATATTTCTAACAATAATATAAATGAGTATGAAATGGGGGTAGGTGACAAGGATATAAAGATAATATAGACGAGAGAGAGAAATGAGAAGGTGGGTAAAATAAACGAATAAAAGATGATCGGAATGAAGGTGTAGGCCATAAGACGGGAATAATGGTTTATTATGAGCAAGATAACTCAATGAAAGGGGATTAATAAAATACTAAAGAAGAGGAAATAATATGTAAAGAAAGAAGTAGGGTAATCGAGGAGAATTGTAACGACACTAATTTGGGCCTAGTTTATTTGGTAAAAACGTATTGTGTTGGGGATTAAACACGTGTGCGAACAACCTCGATAGATTCAGTGGAACCTCAGAATTAAGCAAAGAGAAAACAACGACACAATAAATTAACGTGGAAACCCAAAATGGGAAAAACACACACACAAACCAAGAGGAAAACTCAGAATACAAGAGTATTGAAGTCCTTAACAATGAACCCTAAGACCCCTTTATATAGATGAGGTGGTTGAGATATTAAGGTAACAAACAAATATTCCTAATATTTGATCATATTTCAATATATGATTATCCGTAACAAAATCATATATATGCGTCNAATACCGAAAATACCAATAACCACGTCGGACGAGCTCCCGGGTAAGGACGGATACAAGAGAATATACCCGGGTAATATCAGATTTGATATGATATTATTTCCTTCAATATCTCATTCCATAACTGCCGATATCTTTGAGAAGTGGGCCCCACCATATCTCAGTTCGGTCCTCGACCGATTGCCTCCATATCATATCTTCGGATCACATGCTTCGGTCCACTACCGATTGTTTCGGTCCCTTTGTCACATTCGGTATTGCTTACTTCGTTCCTAAACCGATCGGTACCAATACCGACCATCCCATCTTCCATGTGTGCCCCGATCTATCACATTGTAGATCGTCATCCAAGTGTGACTGATCGATACCAATACCGATCTCCACACTTAACAATCTCCAACTTGGAGATCGATAATGCATCTTCTCTTGATAGTTCCTGTAATAGCCAGGAAAAATGTATGATGGAACAATAGTAGAGAATATAGTGGTAAAGTCTAGACAAGGAATAATGAGGGGTATGTGAATGAAAGAACGAAAAAGGAAACGAGAAGATAGAAAAGTGAAACAAAAGATAAAGGAGGGGTCAAAATAAAAAGGAAATAGGGGTCAAAAGGTGAATTAGAGAAGTAAAAATGTCTATAAATAGGGGTGGGAAGCCCAAACCGAAGTCAATTATCACTAAGACACGAAAATCCGCGAAAAACCCGAAAAACACGAAAATTGTCGTGGAATTTAAGCCTTGCAAATTATCGCGAAAATTTTGAAGAACAAATTATCGCGAATTTTGTCCTAAGCACAAAATTGTACCGGATTTCAAGGATGAAGTGAATTATCGCGGAAATACTATGTTTGGGTGTTTTCGTCGCATCCAACCCCGGATCATGAGAGGAAAAGGACACGTAGTGTCTACGGTAATCACATAGTTAACAATAAGATAATAACATCGGAAATGGAGTACGAAGACCTGTTACGAAATGCAGGGAAGAACGAAGAGATTATAACGAGCGAAAGCAAACGGTAATTGGAGTGATCACATTGTATTAAGGGAAGGTTCCGACTTAGGAAAACGGGAAGGGTTAGTAAGAAAGAAAGTAAAAGACACGAATGAACGAGGCAAATGTTAATAAGACTCGGGGTGAAGAATGATGAACCGTCCGACCGAACCCGACATCGTGCTTAGTACATGATTCACCAAAGGAAGGGCATGCATGATGAAGGGCGCATTAAGTTCCAAAAAATGGAAAGATACTTACGTAAAAGGCAGAACGGATCCGGGTGGAAAAAGAGGTAGCGCCTAAGTACTCACCCTGGGAAGGTAAGCATATGGCCCATCGAGTCAACCAACAGCTAACGGTTGGCTTGGGCTGGACATGTACCGAGCATGTTACTCTCGGCAACAGTAAAGTTAAAGGATTAGGGGAATGATAAGGGTAAAAGATTAAGAAGAAGGGAATAAGAAAATGATTAAAAGAAACGACTTACGCGTGTGAGTATGGTGTATTTAAGAAATGAAAAGATAAGTATGGCGTGTGTGAAGTTTCCTTTAATAGATTGTGACCGCTTTACAGATTTTGTAGGTGACGCGGACGAGGTATGAGAAGGGCATGGGAAGGAGGTCATCGGTTGTCCGGTGATAGAGTCCGGTCTTTTGAAAACACTATAAATTATGTTGCTAAACTATAATGTTTTTGAACTATGTTTTAAGTTTACATTCGAACGTTTCTTTTTACTTAGCACGTTTTTACCAAATCATCTAGGCCAACATTAGGGTCGTTACAATTCCAACTCACCAACTCACTTGGTGAGACCAGCTAGAGCTACGCACAACTCTTGCTTCGCCACATTGACTCCCTTCGTTAACATGTCTGCCGGATTTTCAGTGCCTTTGATCTTCATCAACTGAAGCGTCTTTCTGTTGAGCAGATCCCCAATATAGTGATACTTCAACTCAATGTGCTTCGTCCTAGCATGAAATACTGGGTTCTTCGCCAAACAAATGGCACTCTGACTGTCACTATACAAAGTCCTCATATCGGTCCCTTTACCGATCTCCATCAGAAAATTCTGGAGCCACACCATCTCCTTTCCTGTTTCCGAAAACGCAACATACTCTGACTTAGTGGAGGAAAGTGAGGCACACTTTTGCAACTTCGACTTCCAACTAACAGCTATACCGACAACAGTAAATACATACCCTGATGTACTCTTTCGATCGTCCAGATCTCCTCCAAGGTCGGCATCCACGTATGTTCGTTTGAGCTTAGGCTTTAGGGTTTTAGGGTTTAGGGTTAAGTTAGTTCGATCGGTCCCCTTCTAAAGCATAGCTCCCGCCCTGATGTACCTTTGAGGTATCGTAGCAAGTATAGCACTGCTTCCCAATGCTCTTTTCCAGGGTTCGACATGAACCTGCTCACGACTCCGACTCCATGTGCAATGTCAGGTCTCGTACAGACCATTGCATACATCAAACTCCCAACCGTTGAAGAGTAGGGCACGTTCTTTATCTCTTCTGCCTCCTGGTCGTTCAATGGCGCCTGCTCCTTTGAGAGTTTCATGTGTGCTCCCAAAGGTGTTTTAGCAACCTTCAAGTCTCTCACTTGATACCGATAAATCACTTTTTCAATATACTTTTCATGAGACAAGGTAAGTGTACCCTTCTGCAGATCTCTCGAGATTCTCATTCCCAGAATCTGCAACCGGTCCCAGGTCTTTCATCTCGAATGCTTCGGAAAACTATCGCATGACTTCTTTTATCTCCTCCATGTCACCCCCTGCGATCGACATGTCATTGACATACAGTAGAAGGATTACGTATGTCCCTTTGCCAAATAGGAGATAACAACAGTTGTCTGTCTAGCATCTTTTGAATCCTTGTTCAGTCATTAAGGAATCAAATTTCAATTACCATTTCCGAGGAGCTTGTTTCAATCCATACAAGCTCTTTACCAATAAGCAGACTAGATTTTCTTTACCATGCGCCTTAAATCCCTCAGGTTGTGCCATGTAAATCTCTTCATCCAAGTCACCTTGAAGGATAGCCGTCTTCACATCCATCTGCTCAAGATGGAGATTCTCCGCAGCCACTATACTCAAAATCATCCTGATCGTCTTCATCTTGACGACCGGTGAGAAAACTTCGGAATAGTCAATTCCCTTCTTCTGCAAGAATCCTTTCAAAACTATTCTCGCCTTGTAACGTTTGGACCCATTTGCCTCCTACTTCACTCTGAAGACCCATCTATTGAGTAAGGCCCGATGTAAACTCGGCAATTCTGTCAAGACCCAAGTCTTGTTCTTCGGCAAAGACAACATTTCGTCCTCCATAGCAAGCTCCCGCTTTTCTTGCTCATGAGACTCAACAGCCTCTAGGAAATTCTCTTGCTCGCCATCATCAATGTATGATACATTGCAGGAGTGTAACGATCGGGTGATCTCCTCTCCCTGGTTGACCGCCTCAACACAGGAGTGACTTCTTCGACTTTGTCATATGTCGCCTGGTCTTCATTCTGCAGATCGGTTTCGGACCGATCAGACTGAGATTCTGACTCCTCGTCAGAGGTGATACCGATCGGCTGATCCAATCGGTCAGGAGATCCACTGCTCCCACTTGATGGTATCACCACTATCACCTCGGAAGACTTCTCCTTAGCCTTTGCTATAGTATCCTTGTAAAGTTGATCTTCGTTGAAGGTCACATCGACCGATCTAATTATTCTCCTCCCTTCGGTCCAGAACCAGCAACCAAAATAATTAATCCCATAACCAACGAAAATAGTCTTTATAGCTTTAGCATCAAGTGTATCCCTCTTCTCAGGGTCTATGTGGACATACGCAATGCAACCGAACACTTTGAGATGATCCAGCTTCACCTCCTTCCTAGACCACTTCTCATCGGCAACTCGCAATCCAGTGGTACCGATGGACTCCGATTGATTAGGTATGCTGCCGTGCTCACAACATCCGCCAAGAAGGTCTTTGGTAGACCAGCGTGCAATCTCATCGATCGGGCACACTCATTCAACGTTCGGTTCATTCGTTGGGAAACTCCATTCTGCCTCGGCTTGTTCGGGACCGATCGCTCCAACTTAATACCATTCGCTAAACAATAGTTTCTGAACTCCTCCTCATCATACTCCCCTCCATTGTCTGATTTCAAACACTTCAGCTTGGTTCCAGCCTAGAGCTCCACCTCTTCTTTCCACCTCTTGGATGACTGGAATACATCAGATTTCTTCTTAAGAAAATAGACCCATACCTTACAGGTATAGTCGTCAATGAAGGTGACGTAGTACTTCGAGCGTCCAACGGACTCGACCGGTTCCATAACCCACACATCGGTATGCACGAGTTCCAGTTTGCTGGTTTTCCGATCCCGCTTCACCTTCATAAAGGTTACTCTCCTCTGCTTACCGAGCACACAATCTTCACAGAACCCAACCTCTTTGTCCTCAAAGGTCGGTAATAAGCCTTTCCGGGCCATGATCTTCATGCCCTTCTCACTCATGTGGCCACGGCGATCCTGCCACATCTTCAGAAACCTCCTTCTGTCCTCCGTGAATCGGCCCTCATGGGACCGTTCGGTCTCCAGTGTAGTGAGGGTGGATCGGTCCCCATCTGCCCCGATCGGTTTCTCCACGTACGAAGTTCCCGACTTGATTCCTTTAGCAATGACCAAAGCCCCTTTGGTCACTCTCCACCGACCGCTCCCGAAAGACATTCGGTACACCTTGGAATCCAACTGTCCTACCGATATCAGGTTCTTACTCAGTCCGGGAATATACATCACATCCTCCAATGTCCAACAGTAACCATTTGATGATCGAATCGGTATATCACCCAGACCTGTGATCTCCAGGAACTTCCCATCGGTAAGATAAACCTTCACGAAATTCCCTCCTTTGAAATACTTAAACAACTTATAGTTAAAACATGAGTGAAAGGATGCACCTGAGTCAGCCACCCATGACTCCACTGGACTTTCGAGATAGAGTACAAGTGCATCGTCAGATTCAGCCGCTACCGATGCTGAATTCTCCTCATTCTTCGGCTCCTTGCATTCCCTGCGGAGGTGTCCCTTCTTCCTACAATTCCAGCAATCGAGCTCCCCCGATTCTTTGGCATTCCGCGATTCTTCGATCGGGCACTGCTCTCGCCATTCTGCCCTCGGTTGTTCTTCTGACCCCTGGAAGAATCTGCCACCAATGCATTACTTTTGGTATCCCCCTTATGCTTCTGTCTCAATTCCTCACTGAGGAGTCAAGCCCGCACGTCATCGAAATTGAGTTTCCCCGGTTGACTACTGATCATATCAACCGTCGTCGACCAGCTTTCGGGTATGGTACAAAGAACGTCAACGACCTGAGTGTCATCATCCATAACATGTCCAGCCAACGACAACTTGTTGAAAAGATTGCAGAAATCATTCAGATGTTCTGCAACGGAGGCACCATCTCCCATCGTCATGGTATACAACTGTCGTATTAAGAGCACACGATTTGTCGATGATGACCTCTCGTACATATCGGACAGCGCCTTCATCATACCGTGCATCGTTGTATGTTTGTTGTAGTTAAACACCACCTTCTTCGACAACGACAGTTGAACGATCGCCAACACTGATCCAATTTCTGCCAATCTGCATCCTCCGTTTTTGCCGGATTCTTTTCTTCTAACGCTTTCGCTAAATCATTCCGATAGAGGGTATTACGGATTTGCAATTTCCAATAGGCAAAATCAGATCCGTCAAAAATCCTTATGCTTCCCTTATCGTCACCCATCGCCGATTGCACCATTACTACCCCACAACCACCACCAATTGTTGGGGATTAAACACGTGTGCGAACAACCTCGATAGCTCAAGTAGAACCCGAGAATTAAAGCAAAGAGAAAACAACGACACAAGAAATTAACGTGGAAAACCAGAAAGGGAAAAACCCAAGTGACCTGCGGAAACGGCCAAATTCACTATCACTTGAAATGATTACAACACACACACAACAAGAGGAACACGCGGAATACAAGAGTATTGAATTCCATATCAATGAACCCTTAGACCCCTTTATATGGATGATGTAGTTAAGATATTAAGGTAACAAACAAATATTTCTAATATTTGATCATATCTCCATATATGATTATCCATAATCAAATCATATATATGCGTCCATTTATATAGATTTGATATGATACTATTTCCTTCAATATCTCCTTCCATAACTGCCGATATCTTTGACCAGTGGGCTCCACCATATCTAAGTTCGGTCCTCGACTGATTGCCCCAATCTCATATCTTCGGATCACATGCTTTGGTCCTCTACAGATTGCTTCGGTCCCTTTGTCACATTCGGAATTGCGTACTTCGGTCCTAAACTAATCGATACCTATACTGACCATCCCATCTTCCATGTGTGCCCTGATCGACCACATTGCCGATCGTCATCCAAGTGTGACCGATCAATACCAATACCGATCTCCATACTTAACATACTGAATATAAACGAAACGTTCGAGCGTAAACTAAAACATAATTCAAAAGCCTTAAAGTCTAGTGACATTATTTAGAGAATTCTCAAAAGACCGGACTCTATCACCGGACAACCCACGACCTCCTTCCCATGCCCTTCTCATACCTCGTCCGCGTTACCTACAAAATCTGTAAAGCGGTAAGAATCTATTAAAGGAAACTTCACACATACTATATTTGTCCTTCCATTTCTTAATTAAAACATACACACACACGTCAATCGTTTCTTTTAATCGTATACTTATTTTCTTTTTCTTATTTGTTTACCCTTATTATTCTTTTCTCTTTAACCCTAATCTTTTAGCTTTACTGTTGCCGAGTGTAACATGCTCGGTTCATGTCCCTCCCAAGCCAACCATTAGCTATTGGTTGACTCGATGAGCCATATGCTTCCCTTCCCTGGGTGAGTACTCAGGCGCTACCCCTTTTCTCATCAGGATCCCTTCTGCCCTTTCGTACGTATCCTTCTATTATGGAACTTATCGTTCCCTTCATCAGGCATGCCCTTCCTTTGGCGAATCGTGTACTAAGCACGATGCCGGGTTCGGTCCGACGGTCAGTCCTCCTTCACCCCGAGTCTTATTAACATTTGCCTCATTCGTTCGTGTCATTTTCTTTCCTTCTTATTACCCTTGCCTTTTCCCTACATCGGAACCTTCCCTTACTATATTGTGTTCACTCTGCTTACCTGCTGTTCTCGCTTGATACAACCCCTTCGTGCTTCCCGTAGACCCTACGTATCCTTTCTCTCTTGCGGTCCGACGTTGAGACGCGATGAAAACACCAAAATTAGATGCTTCCGCGATAATTTACTCTATTCCTTGATATCCGTGACAAAATGAGGGTATGAGGTTTGTGGTTTATGTTTTCACTATAATTTATGTCGAACCTGAAAATCCGCGACAATTTGTGGTTAAGCACAAATCCGCGATAATTTTGGTCTTCGAGATATCCGTGACAATTTTGTGGTTTAGGTTTTCCACAATAATTTGTGGTTTAGGTTTTTCGTGACAATTTTGCTGTCTCCACAAATCCGTGAATATTTGCACGTTTCTGCGATAATTTCATGTTTTTCGGGTTTTTCGGGTTTTTCGTGGATTTTCCGTGTCTTAGTTATAAATGACTTGGTTTTGGGTCTTTTTACCCCTATTTATAGACATTTTAACTTCCCTAAATTACATTTTGACCCATTTTTTATCCGTTGCCTTACTTTTCTATCTTTTTGTTTCTTTTTTCTTTCTTTCATTCCCGTATCCCTCGTTTTTCCTCTTCTAGATCTTACCACTATGTTTCCTCCTATTATTCCAACATACCTTTTTCCTGGCTATTACAGGAATAATTGGCGAGAACCACATGTACACATAGACAAGACAACTAAGTAGAATGAGGCTAAGCAAAATGTCAACGAAGAATAGGTAACTCAATAACAAGGGTATGCGACTATAATGAATATGGAACATGGACTAAAAAATAGAACGCGAAAAGTTATGTTAAAACGACATAGAAAGGAAACCACCAAGAGTTAGGGGTTGCATAGTTGTGTAATGAAAGTAATTGTAATTAATCTAAATGGAGAACCCTAAGATAGGATTTCAGGATGAAAATAGAAAAAGGACTAAAATGATAAGTTAAGGAACGTCGGAAAAAAGCATAAATAATTAAAACTCTGGGTTAGGTGGAAACGTTGAACCCAGTATCGTGGCAAGTGCACAGTTAGCCACAAATCTTAGAAGCTTTGGGTGAGGAAGGATGGACCGTCCGACCTAACCCGGCATCGTGCCTAGTACACGATTCTCCAAAGGAATGGCATGCCTGATGAATTGAATGAAATTTTTAATATAGGAAATGGTACTTACGGAATGGGCAGAACTGACCCGAGTGAGAAAAGGGGTAGCGCCTGAGAGCTCATTCGGGGAAGGGAAGCATATGCCTCGTCGAGTCAACCAACACCTAACGGTTGGCTTGGGCGAGTCATGTACCGAGCATATTACACTCGGCCAAAGTAAAAGTAAACGAAGGAAGTAAAATTAAAGAAAGAATTGAAATTGCAAGAAAGAAAAAGGAAAAGAATAGACTAAAAAGGCTTAATGTAAACAGCAATGGAAGGGAGAACGTAACACTAGTTAACGGAGAGAGAGAGAGGGTGAAAGACGTAAAGAATGAGGAACGGATTAATAAAAGGCTTAGAGTAAACGGTGATGAAAGAGAAAAACTTAACGCTAGGTAACGAGGAGAGAGTGAGTGATGGATCTTAGTTAAATCATTAAACGGGAAGAATATAGTGTAATAGTAAAAGCGTCAAGATAGGAAGTGTAGTAAAGTAAGAAGAATAGACTTGTAAAACGAGAACACTGTGGAGCACGATTACGAAGAGGAGAGAGGGAGGGAGCATATGCACATTAATAATTAGTAAACGATCATAGGATGGGAATTTCGGAAATGGAAATGAGTGAGTGTGGGTGGTAAATATCGAAGAATGGAGGGAAAGGGGTGTAGAGAGTTAAGATACATAGCAAATAGAGAAGTGTCAACTACTATAGGGCGGCTAGATTAGGTACGATTAAAGTAAATGAAAAAGGAAGGAACAGGAGAAGGAGAAATGGCGTAAACGAAATAGGGAAGTTGAGGGTAGAATGAAGTTTCAATTATCAGATTATTCTCGCTTTATAGTATTGTAGGCAATACGGGAATCGCTATGATAATAGAAGGCCTGACGCAAGAGCAAGAGAAAGAACTCCCAAAGCAACAAGAGTGAAACTGAATGGCGAACTAAGGAACTCCAATAGTCACATAACTGGGTATATTTATGAATCGACTTATTTGTAGATTACTCTTTGGAGATTGATTAAATTTTCTAATTAAAAATAAAGATGAAAATATCATTAAAAAATTCTATGATATATTTTGGGTCGTTACACCTAAAGTTTATTCCACTTGGTAAAATGAGAATTTATTGATGGTAGTGAATCCCGTTGATATTAGAATTCTTCCCACATATTCTGGATTATCATAAAGTCATGTCTTAATGTTCCAGGAAATCATTTTCTATTGCCCATGATGTTGCTAACCAGTCTATCCCTAAGTCAGCATATAAAAGTTTATTTTTCTCGGATCCCTAAACAAAAATGTATATTGCAAGGTAAGAGATCAACTAATGAGAATACTCGTGCGAATGGAGAGATAAACTAATGAGAATACTTTAAGACGAAGGTCAAAAAGATAAATATCGGTGGAATCGTGTAATTGACAACCGAGTTTGCTTACAAATATTCGAAGTAGCAAAAAGAATGGTTAGTATACTATCTATATCTTCGTTGTTTATCTTGTGCCAAACTTATTGCATACAAGGAAGACATTTACTCCGAGGACTATGGTGACTATCCAGTTGCTCAATATCCGTCCAACTATGAGAAGGTGATGAGAAGAATATTGCAGGTTAAATTAGATGTTGGGTAAGTATTGCTCTAAGTATCTACGTAAAATAATGCCAGTGTAATTAGAAGTTGAGTCATTACTACCCTCCGTGTCTATGGTGACAACAAAATCATTATTAACAATTTCCTATCGACACCCTGGGATTGGTATTATTATCGAATTTTTTATAGCTCTAGACAAGAAGAAAAATTGCATTATAATCTTGAAACATTTTTCTAAATATATATAAGTTGGAGAAATATCCCGAGTTTGGGAACATGAAGTGATAAGCTTCCTCCTGATCGTGTTGATTGTTAGTTTGGGATCCCTGAGGACTTGGTGTCATATAATGCAATGCAATTCATCATAAAGCGAGCAAGTGAATAATGCACTTGGTGTCATATAATGCAAGCTAGTTTTTCATAAAGCGAGCAAGTGAATAATGCAATTATAATTATGCCTAGCAGAAGAAGTACCATGTGCCTCGTAACGGCAAGGGAAGCTCCCTCTATTGTTTCATTCTATTTTTGATGTGACATATTGCTCACAACTATCTGAAAAAGTGCGAGTGAATGATGTGAGAATTATTATCGAGTGTGGCGTTTAACATATGGGCATTCATAGTCGCTATTGGATTTATTGAGATATATGGAATTCAAACTTTTGATGCATTGAGAACCTCATAAATATGGCAATTATGCAATGAGAACCTCATAAATATTGCAGCCCTATGTTGTTTGTTTTTTTTTTTAGAATGAAAATTACAGCCGAGATGTTCTTCAAGGCTAAAATATTTCAGTTGCTATACGTCGGTGTTGTGTCAAAAAATCCAAGAAAAATTTGACATATAAACTCTTACAGCCATGTTTTATCTTTTTTTCCCATTGTTTGTTGTTTGGGTGTGAAGTTTTTTTCCTATTTGGGTTGTTGTGAATATATCTTAATCCAGAAAAGTGAAAGAAGCCCTATTAGGAGCAACTAAGGCTAGTATTCAGTTTCCTCGAAGCCTCTCAGTTTCAAGACACACAAAAATGTTATTTTAAACTTGTTAGAATCTAGGTAGTTACGGTATTTTCAGAATATCGTAAAACTTCCCACTATTTTAGTGGATAAAGATAAAATAAAAATAAAGATAAACCAACACTTGAGTCAAACTTTCATACATTAGCTAATCCAAAACTCTCATAATTAGAGGTAGCTGGTTAGACACGAGCTGATTTGATTCAAGAAAAATTTACCGATGATTCAAGAAGTTCAAATTGCAGCAGTAAGAGGGAGTGTTGGAATTATCGCCGGCTAATTCATTGGGCCAATTTGTTGGGCTACGAAAAATTATGTATTGGGCTTTAAGCCCAAATATAGTATTTAAATATGTGTTGTTTGTTAGGGTTTGCAATCGAAGTTGAAAGTTCTTTTTAGTTGTGAAATTTCAGCCGCACGGCTTCTTCTTCGTTTCATTTATTTCCATTGCGTTTGTCGGAGTCTCGTAGCCAGATAAATGGCTACGAGGCTACCACCAAAACCGAATATATGTTCTCACAACTAACCATGACTCCGTGGCACACGTGAGCTTTTTGCCCGACTCCTCCATGTGTAACCTCACTCTTACCGCTTACCGCTTAGATGATATTGTCCGCTTTAGACTAGGCTTACCCTAATTACACTCACCTAGTCATCATGGCTTTACTTTTTCCCAAACACCCACACTTCCCAGCGGGTCACCCATCATTGAATTACTCCAGTGTGAGCACGCTTAACTTTAGTATGCTGGCGGATGGAAATTAAACAACTTAAGGTAGATTAGGAATGCAATGTACCGCTTGTCGTGTAGTCGATCAATATCAAACTCGTCAAATTGGATACATGGGACAAAATATTTTTCAAAATGATGAGTCTCTCTGTCTGCAGCAAAATCGTTTATTCATACATACTATTGGAATATGCGATGGGGCCCGATTCTTTCATAGTCAGCCATGTACCGAGCATGATTCCGTGTCACACGTGAGCTTTTAGCCCGACTCCTCCATGTGTAACCTCACTCTTACGGCTTACCGCTTGCATGATATTGTCCGCTTTAGACTAGGCTGACCCTAATGACAATCACCTAGTCCTCACGGACTTACTTTTTCCCTAGCACCCACACTTCTAGTGGGTCACCCATCCCTGAATTACTCCAGTGTGAGTACGCTTAACATTCCAATTCTAAAGTTTTGCTTGGCACTTGGCTTGGGAAAAGGCCTCGTGCAATGGAAGATGAATTATTATACTTATCATACGGTCGTTCCTTATCTATAACCGATGTAGGGATTTGCCTAAGTCGACCTCTCGCACCCCCGAGGGGTCCCTACATCCATGACACTTGAAGCCGGTTCATTTTCGTAGTGAGAATGTTGTAGCACGTGTAAAGCTCAAGTGACATTTGCCCCTCCGATAGTCGAGCGAGTAAAATTGTTTTATGCGACTAGCTCGATCAATCTGGGAGAAAGTGAAAATTTACGTCAATCTATGAATTGCACATTGAACCTGACGCTACCTTTACTTAGACAGTGACAGCTCCTAACACTTTCGATAGTGTGCGGCAAAGGTCCAAGATGAGATGATCTCGGGTGCTAGTTTGTACCCAGAGACAATGTGCAAGTGAATTGCGTGCGCTTGTGAGGCCCTATGAGTATGAGATGATCTCGGGTGCCAGTTTATACCCAGAGAGAGTGTGCAAGTGAATTTCGGGCGCTTTGTAAGGCCCTATGAGTATGAGATTGTTTCGGGTGCTAGTTTATACCAAGATAGAATGTGCAAGTGAATTGCGGGCACTCTTAAAGGTTTTATCAGAATGAGATTGTTTCGGGTGCCGTTTATACCCAGAAAGAATGTGTGATCGAATTGAGGCGCTTAGTGAGGCTCGAGGTTAATGGGTAATTGTTTAGACCCAAGGGTGTTATGAATTAGGGCGCTCAATGAAGCTAGAGATTACTTGGCGTGTGTAAGATATGTGAGTGGAAGTGATTTCGAATGCTGGTTGTGTTCCATGGAAGATATTCTAGTTTATGCCAATAGTGATCGTATAATGGTTTTATTGCATTATTCTCTTGGTGCCTTCGATCAATAATGCTCGTCTATAGCCGTCCATCCTTAATTATGGTCAAGATATTCAATGAATTGCATTATGGCATGGATTTCACAAAATCACATGTATGGTCGAGTATCCTTATTTATGATAGAAGTGGTCGAACGATTACCCAACGTTAGGGAATACTGTGTTGTTTATGATAAAGAGAAGTATATTTATTTTTGGAGAAATTATGAAGCTACGTTAGGACATGACTTGTTAATTTACCATTTCTTTAGGAATCTTACAAATTGTTGAAGATTATTGAGGAATTCTTTTAACGAACGAGCCTTTTCATTTGTGATTAAAATGGCAAGTTATGGGCTTATGGCATCAATTCTTGTTAGATAATATTGGGCACTATAAGATATTATTTAAATTGTAAAGTGATCTTCCTATAAAAGGGACTATTGTCTGAGAAGTTTATCGTTTGTCTTACTTATCTGCCTATGGATTTATTTGTCGATTGATCGTGTTTATGGATTTCATTCGGATAAATTATCAAAATTTCCAAATATTCACCTTATGGTATGAATTCAACTAAATTCTATTACGACTGAGGACTTCATTTATGACTAAAGTGATCAAATGAGTGTCCAACAACAAAGAATATTTCGAAAATAATGTTTGTCGCATAAGGATAATTTATGGTACTAATATTTCCCTATTTGATGATTAAGAAGTCTTATTAATATCTTATGGCACGATTGTTTGCTTATTGATGAATGAGCAACTTTATAGAGAGTTGAAAATTCTCGAAAAAGAATGTAAAGCGGCATATGAACTGGAGTCATTTTGGACAGTAAGTAAGGAAAGACATTTGACTCATCCATGTCACACAATAGTCATTTGTTAAGTTCGTAAAATCACCTCACACGAAGGGTTATATTTGAAATATAACTCAAACAACGTTGTGTCGCTCGCCCATTCTCCGAAGGATAACTGGACGAGTCAAAGAAATAGAAGGGAGTTATTGTTTGGTGCTTGGTTAGGTAAACGACCAATATGTTGAATCGTTATTAAGTGGATTATTCTTTTTTTTATGTCGTATGATCGGCGTATCCAGTAATTGTCTCGTGAGCAACTCGTACTTCGGGTTTACGATTGAAAGAACCAAGAAACTTCACTGGACGTATTAGGAAACCTCGTTCTCTTAAACGCGTTTGCGGTAGTGAAGGATAATTCTCTTATTTATAGTAGGGAAATCTATATTACGATCTAAACAATCACAGAGCTATCATATAGTGTGGATTGTCGTCTTATATACAATCAGAGTTTCCTATCCATGATACGTATGAAAATGATCAAGTAATTATCTGAGAAAGTACTAGACTCTTTTTACATATGGTGGAATAACTATTAGTATTTTATGGATGGCTAGGGTTCTTTATTCATGATTTGAAGGATCAGCATGTTGTCGTATAACACATATGTCGTTATTTATGACCATAAGGGTTAGAGAATTATCGCCTACATGAAATAAACTGTCCAAGTTGCCATCAGAGATATCATAAAGTTGTTTTGTTGACGACATGGATTTTTTTATTTATAATCAGAAGTATCAAAGATAATCGTAACTATAGCAACAACGATCGAGCTTGAACAAGTTGTGAGATTTAACGGGAGACAGAACGAAGTAAAGAAAATTTTATATTTGCCAATAAAGAGAAGTTGTTTCAAAGAAATCTGGGGACTTCCTTTATCAAAAGAAATATAGGAGGAATCAATGTCGAGAAGATAAAAATATTATAGTTCTAGGCTATCTTACAAGGAAATTTTACATTCTTGCCCCAATTTTATGTTGTTTCCTGGAGAATTCCTCTTCAAGGCTCTCGGTGTTCTTTTTTTATAACTGGTAGGGTTCAGCTAAATACAACCAGGATGAAACTTCCCCCGTAATAAGGATTTACTTCAGGATAGAATATTATTTCTCAGATAAAATATATGGGAATCAGAGATAGATGGAAGGTAATGACCCTATCTCAATCAACACGTCCCCTACATAATATTCGATAATTGACAGAGTTATATTTCAGCTGAGCCCTCCTTTCNAATTCATGTCCTTCAATGCGTTAACACTAAGGCAGTGTTGCCAAGGGGATTGTCTTTGTGCAAACAGACTTCCTTGTGCTTTGCTCTCACCTGAAAAAACGTCAAGATTAATTAAAAATAAAAGGGATGAAGACATAAATTTCAGTCGTCAAAGATGGAAATACAATGTTTGAATCTAATTGGAAAAACGAATGGAAAACATAATGCCCGCATTGCAAGGAAAAGTTCAAGAACGTCAAAGCAAATATTGGGTTTATTTGGTACTCAAATTAAAACTGCGGTGAGGTGCGATGCGATATCTAGATCGTTATTTTCTTATGTTACACAAAACACAAGCTTAATTGCGATGTGATAATCGTTAAAAAATCACGATATCATCACAGCTGTTAAAACCAGCTGTGGTCTCATCGTGATTTTGGAAAAGACTAATTTACCTTTAATTCTATTAATTATAATATAATTATATTTATTATTTTATATATATAAGGATATATTAGTGACCTCATCGTTAATTTATTATTTTTACGTAAATCGCGATCATAATATCACGATTATCATATCTCACCATATATCACCACACCTCACTGCATCTCACCACATCTTACCACATCGTAATTTTAAAAACCTATACCAAACAAACTCACTATTACATATAATAACGCAAAAAGCAATCGATGGAGTCACTTTTTGTGCAACATAAAGAATAAAAAGCTCTTCCCAAACCTTACGACACCATGCAGAAAAATGTATCAAACTACTCACTAGATGATTGACGGACGATCTGGGATTGGCTCTGGAGTTACAAAACCATTTCCTACAAGATGGAACGTTGCATCTAATAACACATGCTGGATTCCCTAAGGATATTGTTTAAAATATGGTGGATTTAATGCGATTATGTTTTTGTGGTAATTCGTTTACGAAACACGAGCATTGAATATTGCTTTGAATTTGATCAATCTTGAGTGAAAAAAAAATTCAAAAAATGTGACCAAACGATTGGTTAAATTTAATATTCTTTAATAATAATTTTTTATATAATTTTTATTTTCACATTCTAATAATTACTCTAAATAGTATTGATGTTTCTAATTTTGTAATTAATATATTCATTCTATATAACACATTATTGCTTTATTGATATAACTCGTAATATCTAAATAAATAACATATAAAAAATTGTTAAATTTTTGTAGTATGTTTTACAAACTCAATATATATAATTCATATCATACTAAATTAATACAATCTACTTTGTGTTCTTACATTTTTTGGTGTGTTAATTTTTTTGTATTTTCGTAGTTAATGAAAAATTAGTGTATTTATTATATATTATATAATATAAATATGTTTATTACGAAATTATATCTATCTAGATTATTTACACTCGATAAATCATAAGTTTAAGATGAAAATATAATATAAATTAAAAATTACATTAAAAATTATTAAAAAATATTAAATTTGACCAGTTTGGCAAAAGCGATTCACGTTTGCCAAACGCGAGTCACTTTTACCAAACGCGAATCGCATTTAAGAAAAGCGATTGATCCACTCGTGTTTAGGAAACACGAATCACCATAAAAAACAAATTCATCATATTTTACACAATATCTAGTATTTGCTACCCCACAATACCTGCAAGCATGCTCAGTAAATTCCCCCTTACTAGAATCGGACACCTCATCATAACCCCTATGTCTTCAACGTTCAGACTGCTCATTCCCGCTGTCAAACTCTCAACCTCCCCCCATGGGTTTTAGAACCGGTCAGCATTGCTTCGGAAGGAGAAAGAGCCTCAGAGACGGACATAGAATCAGCGGGCGTTGGCCAAATAGATGTAAGCGATCGAATTGGCTGTGAAAGCTCTTGAAATTCATGATAACCGAAATCTTCCTCGCCTTGCGCGTCAAAATCAAGGAGTGTGTAAGCTGTTGGGCACACACGTATAGAAAGTAGGTTTTGTTATAACTAAAACGTTTTCTTTTGTTGCAGGCTCAAACAGTTGCCCAGCCCACCTACTGAGAGGAACAGGCACACGGAATGGACTCAACTAAATCCCATCTGTAAATAAAATCAGATCAGCAAAACTGCTTTCGCAACTGATCGAATAACGGTTAAAACAGGGAGGCACAACCCACTGCATATAAGGCAGGCAAAGGCCTATAATCAGTAGTAAAGTTTTTCTGCTATTAATCGGAAGTGTAACAGAGGTGAAGGACGAAGATCTGCGCCAGTTACTCAAAGAAACAACCTGTCAAGAAAGCAACAAAGAATCAATTGAAGCTTGAGGCATAGATGTGTAATCTCTGTACTCGTATTCTCGATTTTTCGTTACTGAAATAAGGATCAAGGTGTTAACCTGATCCTCGTGGTTTCCTCCGGGTTCTCCGGTTCCACGTATAACCTAGCGTGTCGAACACCCAATTAAATACGAAACCTGAAATCAAACAAGATAAAGTAAGCGGCTCTGTTGTATTCTGATCAAGAACTTAAAAGGAGAAGATTATTCCCTTCAAAGTGGTGGCCCATGCAGGTCCCTAATCCTGCGGATATCAAAGCTGAAAGTGAATATCTCAGCACAAATGAAGGACAGATTGCAACAAAGCTAGACCTGGAGAAGAAAATGTCATTTTATCAAGAAAGAAGGATGGCGGGAGAACCTTATTCAATGATCAAGTTAACATCGAAAAATTACCCAGAGTGGAAGAATAGGATGTTGGATCTTTTGTATTGCAGGTTTCTCTATGAACCTGTAAAATTCGGAGACAAGAAACCAGAAAAATATTCGACTGAAGAGTGGGACATGAAACATATTCAGACCCTTGGCTTTGTGAGACAATGGATAGATAGTGCTAACTATCATCATGCCGCAAAAGAAATCGATGCCAAGAAGATGTGGGAAAAACTGGAAAATATATTTGAACCGAAATCTACTTAATCCCAGGGTTTTCTGTTCAAAAGGCTAATGAGACTGAGGTACAAAGAAGGATCTCCAATAACGGAGCATCTGGGCACTTTTCAAGAAATAGTCAACAAACTTTCTGAATCAGACTGCATTTTGGAAGATAAAATACTTGCACATATGCTGATTGGAACACTTCCAGACTTTTGGGAGTCAACTGTTATCTCACTAAACGCTATAGCACCAAAAGGAGGACCAAAATTGGAAGTGGTGAAAGAATGCCTCATAAATGAAGGTCTTAGGAGAGAAGAAATGACATCGTCATCCATAAAGGAAACTATAGCAGCTGTTATATCAAGGAAGGGGCAGGGAAAGAAACAATGGAAGAATTCCAAAACCCCAAACGGACAAGAGCAAACAGCAACTACAGATAACAGTGGTACCCAAAAGGAAACAAGATCATGCAATTGGTGTGGAAGGAAGGGGCACATCAAGAAAGACTGTTGGTATTGGCTAAAAGTAAAAGGCCAAGAATCGGTAAATGCCACTACTGAACAGCATGAAGAGATTCTGGTTTTACTATCAGCACAAGAGAAATCAGAAATTCAACAAGAAAGTGACCTGGATATGATCTGGATAGTCGACTCTGTGACTTCATACCATGCAACCCCTCGTATGGAATGGCTCCAAGAGTATGTCCCTGGAAATTTTGGAAATGTTAGAATGGGAAATCATACCTACTCAGAAATAAAAGGGATAGGAAAAATTGAAGCCACTACTTCACTTGGAAAAAGACTGATTCTCTCAAATGTAAGGTACATACCTGATTTGAGGATAAACCTGTTATCAGGAAATGTGCTGGACAGAGAAGGATATCACAGTGTCTTCGGAAATCAAACCTGGAACCTGATGAAAGATAAAGATACCATTGCAGAAGGAGATCTCAAAGATACACTCTATAAAACATCTCTGAAATTCGGCAATGGACAATTGAATTCAGTAATCAAGAAAGAGGATGCAAACCTTTGGCACAAGAGGCTGGGACATATCTCTGATGCAGGATTTGCCAAATTACATAAAAGTGGACTCATAAAACTGGGAAAGGACAAGTCAGCGGAATTCTGTGAAGATTGCATTCATGGAAAACAAACCAGAGCTCCATTCACAACAACTCTGAAGCAAAAGGATGAGCCCTTGGAAATGGTCTACTCTGATGTATGTTCACTCAACACTGAATTTAGAGGTGGTAAGAGGCACTTTGTCTCTTTCATCGATGATGCCACAAGGAAACTATGGATTTTTCCTATACAAACTAAGGACGAAACATTCCAGATTTTTAAGGATTGGCTAGTGGGAGTCGAGAGAGAGAAGGGCAGCAAGCTGAAAATTCTAAGATCCGACAATGGAGGCAAATACACCTCTAAAGAATTCAAAACTTTCACTAAGGAAATTGGTTTGAGGCATGAAACGACTGTTCCTAGGACCCTCAACACAATGGAGCGGCTGAAAGAGCAAATCGAACACTTCTAAACAAAGTACGGTGCCTATTGAAAACAGCAAAATTAACCAAGGACTTCTGGGCAGAAGCCCTTAGTGTGGCATGCTATTTAATAAATAGGTCACCATCCACAGCCATAGACTCAGATATTCGAGAAGAAACATGGAGAGGAAAAACTCCAAGCCTCAAACATCTGAGAGTATTTGGATGTAGATCATTGGCACACGTTCCAAAAGAAGAAAGAAGTAAATTGGACAGTCACATAGAAGAAAGTATTTTTCTAGGCTATGGAGATGAAAGATTTGGCTATAAACTATGGAATCCACACACCAACAAAGTATTTAGATCTTGAAATGTCTTGTTCCTGGAGGAACAGACAATTCAGGATTTAAACTTCAGCAAAAACAATCCTGAAAAGGGAGAAATTGTTGTTCAATGGGAAGAAATTCTACCTGAGGTAACCATTGGAAATAGTACAGAACATCTTGACTTAACAGACCTTTCTAATGTGCAGGAACATGCTGAAGCTGATCAACCACATCAGGAAGGTGTTGAGGTACCTGAAACAAATTCAGAGATTCATCAGCATAAATCAATAGGGAGACCTATGAGGGAACTTGCTGAAACTGATCAACCACAACAGGAAGGTTCTGGTATACCTGAAACAAATTCAGAGATTCAACAGCGTGAACCAACAGGGAGACCTATGAGGGTAAGAAAGCTTCCACAAAGGTACAATCCTGATGAATTTGTTTTGTTAACAGAAAATGGTGAACCTGAAAGCTTAAAGGAAGCAATGGAATCACCTGAAAGGCACAAATGGTTGAAAGCCATGGAAGAAGAACTCGAGTCCTTGGAAAAGAACCATACCTATGAACTTGTGAAGCTGCCACCTGGAAGAAAAGCAATCGAAAATAAGTGGGTATATAAGTTAAAATAAGAAGCGGATGGCTCAACAAGATATAAAGCAAGATTGGTTGCAAAGGGTTTTAGACAAAAACAAGGAGTGGATTTTGACGAAATCTTCTCACCGGTTGTTAAGTTCACAACAATTAGGCTGATCCTAGCACTAGTGGCATACATGGACTTAGAGCTGGAACAAATGGATGTCAAGACCGCTTTTCTAAACGGAGATCTAGAAGAGGACATCTACATGACACAACCCACTGGTTTCAAAACTGCTAAAAATGAGGATCTGGTGTGCAAACTGGGAAGAAGTCTCTATGGACTGAAACAGGCTCCTAGGATGTGGAATAAAAAATTTGACAACTTCATGCAACAAGAAAAATTCAAACGAACAGAGAGTGATCACTGTGCCTACATAAAACCACTAATGGGAGGTAACTTTATCATTCTACTTTTGTATGTTGACGACTTATTAATTGCAGGTACTAACATGCAAGCAATAAGAGAATTAAAGCAACACCTAGCAATGAATTTCGAAATGAAGGATCTAGGAGCAGCTGTGAAAATCCTAGGGATGAACATACAANAGGACTGGCCAAGTTACATAAAAGTGGACTCATAAAATTGGGAAAGGACAAGTCAGCGGAATTCTGTGAAGATTGCATTCATGGTAAACAAACCAGAGCTCCATTCACAACAACTCTGAAGCAAAAGGATGAGCCCTTGGAAATGGTCTACTCTGATGTATGTTCACTCAACACTGAATCAAGAGGTGGTAAGAGGCATTTTGTCTCTTTCATCGATGATGCCACGAGGAAACTATGGACTTTTCCTATACGAACTAAGAACGAAACATTCCAGACCTTTAAGGATTGGCTAGTAGGAGTCGAGAGAGAGAAGGGCAGCAAGCTGAAAATCCTAAGATCCGACAATGGAGGCGAATACACCTCTAAAGAATTCAAAACTTTCACTAAGGAAATTGGTTTGAGGCATGAAACGACTGTTCCAAGGACCCCTCAACACAATGGAGCAGCTGAAAGAGCAAATCGAACACTTCTAAACAAAATACGGTGCCTATTGAAAACAGCAAAATTGACCAAGGACTTCTGGGCAGAAGCCCTTAGTGTGGCATGCTATTTAATAAATAGGTCACCATCCACAGCCATAGACTCAGATATTCCAGAAGAAAGATGGAGAGAAAAAGCTCCAAGTCTCAAACATCTAAGAGTATTTGGATGTAGATCATTGGCACACGTTCCAAAAGAAGAAAGAAGTAAATTGGACAGTCACATAGAAGAAAGTATTTTTCTAGGCTATGGAGATGAAAGATTTGGCTATAAATTATGGAATCCACACACCAACAAAGTATTTAGATCTAGAAATGTCTTGTTCCTGGAGGAACAGACAATTCAGGATCTAAATCTCAGCAAAAACAATTCTGAAAAGGGAGAAATTGTTGTTCAATGGGAAGAAATTCTACCTGAGGTAACCATTGGGAATAGTACAGAGCATCCTGACTTAACAGATTTCTCTAATGTGCAGGAACATGTTGAAGCTGATCAACTACATCAGGAAGGTGCTGAGGAAGATGCTGCTCTACCTGAAACAAATTCAGAGATTCAACAGTGTGAACCAACAGGGAGACCTATGAGGGTAAGGAAGCTTCCACAAAGGTACAATCCTGATGAATTTGTTTTGTTAACAGAAAATGGTGAACCTGAAAGCTTAAAGGAAGCAATGAAATCACCTGAAAGGCACAAATGGTTGAAAGCCATGGAAGAAGAACTCGAGTCCTTGGAAAAGAACCTTACCTATGAACTCGTGAAGCTGCCACCTGGAAGAAAAGCAATCGAAAATAAGTGGATATATAAGTTAAAACAAGAAGCGGATGGCTCAACAAGATATAAAGCGAGATTGGTTGCAAAGGGTTTTAGACAAAAACAATGAGTGGATTTTGACGAAATCTTCTCACCGGTTGTTAAGTTCACAACAATTAGGCTGGTCCTAGCACTAGCGGCATACATGGACTTAGAGCTGGAACAAATGGATGTCAAAACCGCCTTTCTAAACGGAGATCTAGAAGAGGACATCTACATGACACAACCCACTGGTTTCAAAACTGCTGGAAAGGAGGATCTGGTGTGCAAACTGGGAAGAAGTCTCTATGGATTAAAACAGGCTCCTAGGATGTGGAATAAAAAATTCGACAACTTCATGCAACAAGAAAAATTCAAACGAACAGAGAGTGACCACTGTGCCTACACAAAACCACTGATGGGAGGTAGCTTTATCATTCTACTTTTGTATGTTGACGACTTATTAATTGCAGGTACTAACATGCAAGCAATAAGAGAATTAAAGCAACACCTAGCAATGAATTTCGAAATGAAGGATCTAGGAGCAGCTGTGAAAATCCTAGGGATGATCATACAACGGGACAGAAGGAACAAAACACTAAACTTATCCCAGTCTAGCTATGTGGAAAAAATCCTCCACAGATTTAACATGGTAAATAGCAAGGCAGTAGCAAATCCAATGGCAAGCCAAGTGCAACTAACTAAAGACCTAGGACCAAACTCAAAAGAAGAAGAAATGGAAATGCAGAGCATACCGTATTCTTCAGCAGTAGGTTCAGTCATGTATCTCATGATCTGCACTCGACCTGATATTGCTCATGCGGTAGGAGTGCTTAGTAGATTCCTATCAAATCCTGGAAAACAACACTGGGAAGCGGTTAAGTGGCTACTAAGGTATTTAAAGGGAACAAGAGATAGTGGTCTAACATTCAGGGGAAGCTGTAAGGGGCTAAGAGTAAAGACGTACTCAGATGCAGACCTTGGAGGGGATTTGGACAGCAGAAGATCAACAACTGGCTTCATCACCCTCCTAGCAGATGGAGCAGTTTCCTGGCAATCAAGACTACAAAAGTCAGTAGCACTCTCGACAACCGAAGCCGAGTATATGGCACTAACAGAGGCTGCGAAGGAACTATTATGGATAAAAGCATTGCTAGAAGAACTAACCATAAACGCAGGGGATCCAGAGCTATACTGTGACAACTCGAGTTCGATTGAGCTGAGCAAGAACTCAACCTTCCACAGTCGAAGCAAGCATATAGACCTG
Source organism: Utricularia reniformis (assembly GCA_009725065.1). NCBI lineage: Eukaryota > Viridiplantae > Streptophyta > Magnoliopsida > Lamiales > Lentibulariaceae > Utricularia > Utricularia reniformis. The sequence continues at coordinate 849,763 of RWGZ01001425.1, forward strand.
CGACTTCACTGGATAAGAGAAGTGATTAGTTCAAAAACATTAAGACTGGAAAAGGTTCATACCAGCCAGAACTTCGCCGATATGCTCACAAAGACAGTAACCACCGCCAAACTTCAGTTTTGCTCAAAAGGAGCAGGACTGAACATTGTCTCTTAAGAACAGAAGAAGAAGAACGGCGCCTCCGCAGCAGATGACCTGAGGGGAAGATTTGTTGGGCACATACGTATAGAAAAGTAGGGTTTTGGTATAACTAAAACGTCTTTCTTTCTTGTTGCAGGCCCAAACAGTTGCCCAGCCCACCTGCTGAGAGGAACAGGCACACGAAATGGACTCAATTAAAGCCCAAATATGAACAAAAATCAGTTCAGCAAAACTGCTTCAGCAACTGATCAAAACGGTTAAAAACAACAAGGCTTTTTCGACTGCATATAAGGCAGGCAAAGGCCGGCAATCAGAGAGGTTTTTCTGCTATTATTTCGAAAGGGTAACAGAGGTGAAGGACGAAGATCTGCGCCAGTTACTCAAAGGAATAACCTGTCAAGAAAGCAACAAAAGAATCAATTGAAGCTTGAGGCATAGATGTGTAATCTCTGTACTTGTATTCTTGATTTTTCGTTACTGAAATACGGATCAAGGTGTTAACCTGATCCTCGTGGTTTCCTCCGGGTTCTCCGGTTCCACGTATAACCTATCGTGTCGAACACCCAAATACGAGACCTGAAATCAAACAAACACAAATAAGCGGCTCTGTTGTATTCTGATCAAGAAATTAAAAGGAGAAGATTACTCCCTTCAAAGTGGTGGCCCATGCAGGTCCCTGAACCTGCGGATATCAAAGCTGAAAGTGAAGACCTCAGCACAAACAATTGTTCGAAAGGAAACCAATAGACGCCGGGGTGCTTTTCGATAAAAAAGTCATTGCACATTAATAATTAATAATTATTATATATATTATAAATAATACGAATCGAAAAATGCGAAATAAGATAGACACTAATTTAGGATCATAAACATAATACTCATACTTTCAATATTCTTGTATGTTTTTATAAGACATAAATCAATCCTATTGCAAGATATATGAATAATTGTGGTTGATAAATATTCATATAGATAATAATATATTAATTCAATTACTAATTCAACTACTATCATTAAATATATCTACCTTATTAATTTGATCTAAAAGATAGGTGTATAAGATATTTTGTATATTGTATTTTAGTTTGTATTTTCCTGATTTCGTGAGATTTGTTTTTTTACTTTGATAAATATCCACCTATATATTCATAACATTTTCCATTGAATGTTGATTAATATCTGCTCTCATGGAACATCGTAGTTCTTGTTCTATAGTTGATTTGGAGAAATTTCTGATAAAGATGTTTTTATTGTTATGTATTGTATTAGTCTTACATTATATTATTGTTATTTACATTTTAAAAAATATGTAAGAGAAGTATATTTATTTGTATTATTGTTTTGATTATAAATAAATGTACATCTCACTCTCTTAATAATGTCACTGAATATCTTTGAGTGTTCGGACTCCAATATTGTAGATCAACTTTTCAAAAGTTGAAGTTGGGAGAGATTTACTAAACAAATCTGTCAGATTGTTTTGTGAGCGTATTTGTTGGATAGTTATTTCTCCATTGTTTTGAAGCTCATGTGTAAAGAAAACTTTTGGTNGTTCTTGGACCTGCATGGGCCACCACTTGTTGTAGAATAAACTCTATCAAGAAACACTGATTTTCAGAATACGCCGAGCAATCTCGCAGATAAGTTTCCAGCTTTTTCAGATCCTAAATATTTGTAATTACGACACCAAGCTTTTACGAGGAAACCGGAGTAAACCCGGAGAAAAACCTCGCGATCAATATATGATCCAATCCACTAATACTTTCAGTGTTTTACAGTTACATGAACAACAATTTGGAGATTAATCGAAGAAGATCATTTCCCTATTCTTGATCAGCAAGAGTGGAATTGCACAGAATACAGTCTTCTTGCCACAACTTCGCCTTGCAATCTCAGGTAATATTCGACGTCGCTCAATTCAGCACCACGTACGCCTCTGTTTTTCACCTCTTGATCCTCCTGATTTTCGTTCCTATTGTAACTGTATTTGCCAAGAACAGCATCGTAATCAACCGTTATTTTGCTTCCTTTTTTTATACTGTATTTTGATCTTAATTCCAGTATGGGCCGAAAATACCGCAGCCCATCTCATGTTTTGTTCTTCATCGAGCAAGCTGAGTTACTTGGACCTGTGAATTAGGAATGACTCACCAAATAAATAAGTCACGGTCCAACACATATACCATCGGATGGTGGGCTATGGTATTGTGGGAATAGGCATATTCAATGTGTTTAAAGGATTGGAAATATTAAATCCTGATCCTCATTGGAAGATTGCGTACATCATCTTCATTACTTCACTTGGATGCGTTGCTGTTCTACTGGAAATCATCACATGGATTCTGTATTTTCGAAACAGGAACAAGTCGAGCATTGATTCATCAGCTTGTTAGATAAAATAGTGCATAAAACCAATTGTAAAACCAATAGTGCATAAAACCATTTGATTCTTTAATAATAATACTACTTTTTTCTATTATTCTAATTTATGTATTGTGAAATCACGGTTACATAATCTAATCTAATGGGTTAAACATAACAAATCCAATCAATGGAATTAATTTTATAAAATATTAAACATTTATATTATATACTTTATAAGTTTATAAAATAAGGATAATGCATCATTATCATCTAAAACTGTTGATTACCAATTGATCGGTTTAGTTAATTTGTTTTAATTGTTATTTTACATCATAGAAATCAGACAAACTAATCATCAGTTTCATTCGATTTCGATTACTCAATTTAACAGTTTTAGATGATTGATTATTCAATTTATAGGTCGAATATTTTTTAAATTTAAAAAATACAATATTAAATCACATTAGCTAATAATGGAAATTCAAGAATCTTTCACAACAACTATCCAATGTTTTCATACCGGTCCGGAATTACGTACCGGTCCAGACCGGTATGAGCGGTACGATTGGTATATAGGTTGGTATACTGGCCGGTACAAAATTTTATTTTATTTTATATTTAAAAAATAATATTTAATTAGTTTTTTAGGATCATACCCGAAAAAACCCGGAAATCGACCCTAATACCCGGTACCGGACGGTACGAAAAAAATACCGGTACCGAACGAAATTTGACGTACCGGTATACCGTCCGGTATGAAAACACTGCAACTATCAATTTAAGATATAAAATATACAAATAGATTTGATTTTTTATTATTCTGAATAGGATTTTATTGTAGGCTATGCTATGTACAACTTTTGTTTATGTTTTTTCATTTTAGGAAAGGGTGATGTTTGCTGGTGAGTCTCCAACTTTCGGGCGGTGTAAATGGTATGATCTTCAAGTTACGAAATTGCAAATATGATACCTCAAGTTAACAAAAATATGCAAATATGACACCTCAAGTTAATGAAAATATGCACATATTACCCTTAAACTTTAATTAAATGCATGTACGACACCTCAAGTAAACAATACTGTTTAATATTTACCCTCTACGACATTGTTATTGTTTTACATCAGGATGCACATTTCTCGAACTTGAAGTATCAATTTTGTATAATTTTTCGTATAAAAGTCTTATTTGCATAATTTGTGAACATTGAAAACGAATAATACCAACGAAAAATGTTTACAAACTTAGCGGAAAATCATGTGTTAAATACTAGGGGTAAAAAATAAACGGTTTTGATAACTTGAGGTGTCATTCCTGCAATTTTATAAGTTGGAAGACATGCTTTTACACAACTCGTAAGTTGTGAGATTATTTATGCAATTTTCTATTTTAGGAAATAGAAATTAAGAAAATTGCAGAACATATCATATTTTTCATTTTACTTTTATATAAGTAAAATTTATACTTTTCAATTTTATAACTACAAATAAAAAACAACATAAATCTTATTTTTAATTTCAACTTCAACTTCTAGTTTTTTAAATGACTAAATATCTTTATTTATCTTTTTATACAATTTTGAAATTTGAAGTTTGAAGGCAAACTCTACGCAAGGTATGAAATATTCATAATAAATCTCAATGTTTTTATATACCGGATGGGTATACCGTCAAATACCGGAGCTTCACTGATATTTTTTTGGTATCGTCGGGTACCGGGTATTAGGGTCGATTTTCAGGTTCAATGCTAAACAACTGATTAAATCTTATTTTTTAAAAAATAAAAATTTGGTACCGGCCGGCAGTGTAGCATTGACATGTAAATTCGACTCTTTTCGACTCGTTGTATTTTGAAGAGTCGGATTTCCGACACGTCTATTAATATATGGAATTAAATTTTCTATGAATTAAAAAAATATTTAATAAAAGTCACAACAAACATCATTCATTAAAAGTCATAATTAAACAAACTAGAATGTTAATGTTGACAAAATAAGGTTAGATCATAGATTATTTATCATCACCAAATATAACTTTTTCAAAGTCCGGCTCGTCAAGTGATAAATTTGCAATCTCCAAAATACCCACATCACTTAAAGTCTCGAAACCATCACCTGCAACATCCCACATTTTAGATTCACCATCTATATATTTTGGTGTCTTTCTCAAAAGAAGACAAAGATTGTTGTGTATGTAAACAAGGTTCTCGGCACGACTTGGTGTCAACTTGTTTCGTCTAGCTGAATGGATGAAATTGTATGTGCTCCAGTTTCTCTCACACGAAGATGATGAAAATGCATGACCAAGTAATCTCAAAGTTAAACGCAAAAGATTAGAAGTGGTAATTCCATGAGCATACCACCACTCTATCGGAGTTAATCTAGATCTATCTGTCATCGATACTCGATCACCAAACTCCTCATAATATCCCAAGAATTTACAAAACTCTTGTTTTACATGTGTTTTGGTATCATCATCCAAAAAATAACGCTCTATAAACTCTTGTCTCTTCATTGCAATGAAAGGATCAAAATCGAGTCTTTGTAAAGTTGGATGTTCTTCTTTCCATTATTTAGTTGCGCACCTAAAATAAGCCAACACTTCATTAAGTAAGTTCCAATGAAAACAAATGCATGCACAATACTAAATTACCTTGGATTTAGAGAATGAACAACAACATGTAATTAGTAATATTTTTGGTCATTCTAATGTTCAAAATATCAATAATAACATTCCAAAATTGTGATTCACCATTTGCTCCTCTCATCTCATGCTCATATTTGAAAATACATGATTTCACCCCATTTATCATACAATCCCACATGCTATAAATCAAATGAAGAGAAGGTTTATCTGTATCACATACCCTAATCATTTCATAAATTGGATCAGTAACTTCAATAATATAATCAATTGCAACCCACAAAGAATCATCTAATATTTTGCTTTTGATTACCATAGCATTCTTGTGATCATCACCACGACATGAAAACCATTCTTCACTAATTACCAAACTTTGCAATGAATGCTTCAAAGATTTGAAACGTTGAAGTGTAACAATGGCGGAAGCAAATCTAGTTTCAACAATACCAAAAAATTTTAAATCAGAGAAAATGTTAAATAAAGCTAGTCTCTTTTGATGATTCATGATGAAATTTTTTATTTGTATCACCACTGCAACTATTTCGCTGATCCAATGTAGTTGTTGAAATCCAATAGTGTTTGATTCTGTAGCTTTAGGCGAACAAATATTCTTTAACGCAAGATTCAATGTATGTACTACGCAAGGAGTCCAAAAAACCTATAAAATACATTCATATAAAGTTGAAGGTTATCTTTTAATAAAACTATAAAAAAGAAAACATACCTGAGGATATGTGTGTTCAATAAGTTCGCCGACACTTTTAGAATTGCTTGCATTGTCTGTGATAACCTGAACTACATTAGAAATCCCCACCTCTCGTAATACTTCTTTCATCAAATCATAAATAAAAAATGAATTTTTTGTTTCCCTTTCACAATTTATCGCCTTTAAAAACATTGTTTCATTAGAATTGATTGCCATGAAGTTGATTAAAGGCCGTCTTTGAGGATCAGACCATCCATCGGTCATTATGGTAACACCTTTTGTTTCCCAACTATCTTTAATTGGTTCTAATAACCTATCAATATTTGCCCGTTCTTGTTCCACAAATTTTGTTCTCAAAAGAGAGTAACCTGTTGGGATATATCCTATAACATACCAAAATATATTATCAATATAAAACAATGATTTTAATATAAAATGTATGACAAATATAATGTAGATATATATACATGGAAGTGGTGTTTCAGCAAGAAAAGTAATCGCTTCTTGATAATATGGACAACGTGCAAAATTAAATGGAATACCACCTGCAAAAAACATTCTAGCGAGTAGAAGATATGTTTTTTCTCTATTTTGCATATTAAAAATTTCATCTAAAGTAGATTGACTCATTGCTCTTTTATTTGAAAACGGTGTTCTTAGTGAAGAAGAATGAAGATTTTCAAATCTTTGAGACATTGTAGAATCACAAGTGGGATTTGAAGATGAACCATAAGTAGATGCACTACATTTACTAGACGGAGGTAGCGGAATAGAACTTGAATTGGTTCGACATTTTCCTTCTTTAATTCTGTTGTCATATTCTTCATCTAACTTTCTCATTTCAGCAATCTTCGCATTTGATACACTTGGACATGTTCTTATTCCTTTTCCAGCAAGTCTTAATAGATGTGCTTTCACCCTCGAATATGAACCAACAAATTGCATTTCACAAAATATACATTTGAAAGAGATATTACCACCAGATTCTGAAGTTTTCCTCAACTTAGTGACATAGCTCCATAGTAGACGGATTACTTGTGATGAGACAACATCATCATTTACATCTTCTACATCTAAATCCATAAGTATATAATCTACAACACAAATATAAAATTGCATACTAAAATAGAGAAATGAAAGCAAAAGTCTTTTGTGAAACAAAGTTAAGGGAATATGAAAATAATGATTTATCTCTACTTTTTAAAAACAAGTATACGGATTACATAAATCAATCTTTAAATTACAAAAAATTCCATCAACACTATACATTTTAAGCACAAATCCATTCGATTTTATCTATTTCCAAACTTAATTTCATATAAGTTCATCAATAAATGACATTAGTGTTACATATTAGAATGAAAATAAAAATTGAAAACGGATAAAAGTTTTAGCAGTTAGCAACTAACCGCACAATCGGATCTCGGATGCTAAGAAGCAAGCTTTCTTGAGAGATTTAGGGATTGAATTGTTAAGAAGTTGGAATCTGAAAAAAAAATGTTAAGGGAGGACAAGAGCAAGAAGCCGCGGCGCACATGAATGAAAATTAATGAGATAAATTAATAAAAAAAGATGTGCAATGAATTAAATATTAAATTAAGAAAAAGAAAAAAAACACGGTCCATATTAAGTGTCATAATGAGTCTGGCCGCACCATTGCTTCTGACGCGCATTCGTCCTCAGATATGCCGAGTCCTAGCTACACAGCTTCTCCCTTATTCATTCTTTTTAATTTTACCCATTATCCCCTTATTTATTAAAACCTAGAATGGTATGATGGATCAAATTGTATGGGCTTTCAAATCTAATATTATGCCCAATAATCATATATTATTTAGTAATTATTTAATTTAAAGTATCGTTTTACAATCACGTATGATTTAAATTTAATTATTACGTTTCAACTCAATTCGATCTAGTTTAACCTAAATCGTGAAACACTTGATGAAATTTTACTTCTTATAGCATAACTTAATTTATCTTGTCTACACAAAATTGATTAATTCACTCCTTATAATATTATAAACTTTATCAAATATTTTAATAGCTACTATTTTATTCTAATATAATATCTTGTAAATTAATATTATAGATCCTAACTATATTACTATTATTATTCACAACATATATTTATATCATCCATTTATTAATATAATTACTCATTTCTATTACATTGAAACTAAAATATATATCTAATATATTCAATTTTAGTATATTCATATTATATACTCAATAATATTTATAAGTTATCTAATTCTCCTAAAATTTTGCTTTATAACAATCCATCCACCTTATAATGAGTTTTTTGAAATTCGTCGTTATTATATTAAACTCTTAATATTGTAGTTTCTCTAAATTTTCGGATCATTACAATAGTAATCTGTGTGAATAGTTTTTTCGGCGTG